>CM034462.1:2245758-2313836 GCA_019925255.1 Litchi chinensis | reverse complement strand
CTTGAGTACAATGAAAATATTTCAAATAAACTAAAAATTATTTGATAGTCACATCTGACAATCAAAAGTCAAAAATTGCTTGTTTTCAGTTGCGTTACCCGAATTGTCGCTGTTTTTTTTTAAGGCAACAATCCTTACGTTTTGATATGTTATCTACTCCTCAACTTAAAACCCACCTCAACGCAGCTACGGCACAATTTCAACAGCACCCTGAAGGTTTTCTGCACTTGTAAACATCCAAAAACTCTTATGATTATATGCAAATTAGTTGTGCGATTCTTCATCTACTCTTGAAATTTCCAGTAAGTACACTGCTGAAACCTGTTTTGCCAGGGCAGCCATTGGTTGACGACTAAAACTATATAGTGAGAATACATTGACTCACACAAAGCAGCATCTGCAAACGGTGTACCCATTAAACATATGCATACATGGCAGAAATACATATATTTACAGCAATATGGTATCAAGTGGACAAACTTCGTGAGCATTCATACATTCCTGCTCGCCACGTATATGGCTTTCCTTTATCACACCACCTACCTAATGTACAATTAAAACATTCTTCATAGAAAATGCATTTGCCTAATAAAACCACCTACATGATGTACAAAAAATACATTCCACTTGATGTACAAAAGACCCAAAGGAGGAAGAAGACAAAAAATACTTCCTCCTGGTCAATGTCATATACAGAGCGCAGCTCGTAGACTCCATCTTACACTCAGCTGCATTCTCTTGGACAATGCAGCTGAGTGTTACTGTGTTATTTCTGACATTATAATTCCATTCATCGTACTGTCATATTGGAATTGGTGTGGTACACCTTTGTTGGTTGTGCTCGAAGCCACCACATCTACTACACTTTGCTTTTTTTTTATCTTCACCTTTGGAAGGTTTTCTTTTTGTAGTAGGTCGACCACGAGGCTTACGACCTACAGGGGGTAGGACAGTAGGAACTTGAAGACCTTCAGGCAAAATCCAGTCATCCGCACAACCAACCGGATGAATGGAAGCCGCATATGCTGCTGCTAATGAATCCCGGGTATAGTATGCAGCACAGTAGTCATAACATGATAGATGGCGATGAATACAAACAGCCAAAGCATGTGCACAAGGAAGTTGGTCGATCTGAAATTTTTTGCACTCACAATTCACAAGTTCTTCTGCAAGTTAACAATAGGGTTCAAAAATTCATCGATGACAAGGTACCTATCAATGTCAATGGGGCGCACAGGATAACGGCCAGCTTTCTTCATCCTGTGCCGCAGCTTCTCTTCAACCCATCTTGTCATTGGCGTTGGGGTTATCGCAGCATCCGCACGCCTTTCACAAAACCATCTTTGAAGTATGCCACGTATATGCTCTATTAACTTCGTGATGGGCAGCTCTCGTGCCTCCTTCAAAATGGCATTCAAACACTCAGCAATGTTTGTTGTCATAATGGAATATCTTCTACCATCAAACTCACATCTGGCCCATTTGGTTGGGTCCGCAACAATCAAATACTCAGCTGCCTTAACATTAAGTCCATGGATTTGGGACATGATGGCATTGAAATCTGAAGCACGGTATGCTTTGGCAGCCTTGTAAAACAGCTTCTGCACATCAGCACCTTTACAATTGGCCTTCATGTTTTGCCCTAGGTGATACATACATATTCCATGCAATGCCCCAGGAAACGAATGTGCAACAGCCGTTGCTATACTTGTGTTACGGTCTGAAATGAACACTACATCATCAACATCTCCAATACACCCATGCAACTTTGTCATAAACCAAATCCATGCATTATCATTTTCTGAATCTCCAACGCCAAAAGCTAATGGATAGACTTGGTTATTTCCATCCATGCAAGTCGCAATAAAGAGGGTACCTTTATACTTCGATTTGAGGAAAGTTCCATCAACAGCTATAACGGGCCTAATGAAAGATCTAAATCCATGAAGTGAACCTCCTAATGCCATGAAAAAGTACTTGAAGCGATTAGATGCATCACATTCAATCTTTGTTACGGTCCCTGGATTTTGTCGTTCCAACAAGGCGCAATAAAATGGAAGCATAGTATACGACTCTTCAGGTGATCCCCTTGCTAATGTGAGAGCAACCTCTCTAGCCCTCCATGCTTTATTATAAGTACAAGTCATCCCATAACTTTTCTTCATGTCTTGAATGATGTCGTTTGGACGGTAAGACTGAGAAGCACCCTCATACTTCCATTTGATACAATGGCCAATAAGTTTGCTTGTTACTTTAGCCCGTTGCAAAATGAGCGAATCAAGAGAACAGGTGTGGTCCGGAAGGTATTTTCGCACACAAAAACCTTCTGACCCTGCCAGTTTTGTTGCACGAAGCCACCACTTGCAACCTTTCTCCACACAACCCAAAACCAATAAGTCTTTGGTGGACTTCTTCACTTTTATGTTGAACTGTCGACCAGTAGCTAACATTCTTATATTAAGCTGTAGCTCTTCCTTACTACTGAAAATATCCCCCTTTCGAACCTCTGTCACACTGTCGAACAAACTGGCAGAACGGCCACCATCTGCAGCCAAATGAATCAAAGATGTCGTTCCAAACTGACAATCCCCCTCAACCATTTCAGATTTCAACTTATTGTCTTTCCAATTGTCACCCCTATAAATTGGTGATGCTTCCGGACAACCTTTTGTCGGTGTACAGCCATCTGCAACTTCGGAACCAAAATGATCGAATATGTCCTTTCCATAGTTATCATCCCCTCCCACATCTTCATCACTCATTGTCCGTTCAATATTGTACGGCCCTTCACTGTCCAAATACTTCTCTGCAGCAAATTGTACGAATGTACCCTTCAGACATTCTTCGTCACCAACTGGCAAGCAACCTATCGAGTCACGTTTACGTTCAACTGAAATGCATAACGGATTCCTCGTCATTACGTCACTAACTTCGGCGATAAAGAAGTCAACATCAGTATCGTTCAACACTTCAATGGGTGGGGCGGCATCACTCATTTTATATCTGAACTTCATCGTAATTGCATAATCAGAACGTTTTATATCAAGTGCACGACATACAGTGTCCTGTAATTCTTCATACGCTATATTATTTGCCAATAAAATTCCTTTTGTCTTTCCACCTTCATATATCAAGTTTCCTTCCTTATTGATCCACTCGCCATCATAGCGAACCGCAACACGAACTGCACCCATTGTGATCCGACCTGTCACATTTGTATTCCTAGCGTGGTCAGCATTTATGAAATTCATGGTAGATGCAGTATACACTGCGAGATACAAACCGTGGATACTTTCACTCTAACCCTCCGTACCAAGTCCATTTATTAATCGACAACAATAAAATGCAGGATCTGTACATGGCAATTGTGTTTACAGGATTTATCATATCAAATTGTATACAACTCCTCTTACTCAGTTGAAGAGATGCTGCACACCTGCTTTGCCTCTGATGTGACACAGTCAGAACATCCACGTTGGCAAGACTTGTTCGCCGTCGACAAAAACAGAGTGGACAGCCGGTGGGCGGGTTAAAAAAACTGGTCCACAAGGCGATGCCCGGGCCTGGCTGGTGGGCGGGAAACGCTCCTACGCGGGAAAGGTAACCTGCGTCACGAGAGGGGACTTTAAGGGTGTTTGTTTCTGTCAACTTTAAGGGCACCTTATATATTAAGGGAATTCCTGTCCATTAACACTCATTTGTTTGTTTCTGTCAACTTTAAGGGCACCATTTATATTAAGGGCATTCCTGTCCATTAACACTTCTTTGTTTGTTTCTGTCAACTTTAAGGGCACCATTTATATTAAGGGCATTCTTGTCCATTAACACTCTTTTGTTATGATGTAAAACCACAAGGTTTATAATTACCAAGTTGGAGGTTGGGAAGTAAGTACGTAGGTTGGGAAGTTATTCAGCATTTATGTACTTACATTCCTTCTTGGATACTGGATGTTAAACCTCTTACTGCAGGGAGTACCCCAGTTGTATACTGGAGGTTGGAGTCATTATATTGATTTCATTGCATACCTGTGGATCCAATGGTTAAAATCGAACATAATAATCTAAACAATGTATGTAGTGAATCAAAATTTATGCTGGTGCAACAATACAGGTGATGTTGGAAACGTAAAAAGTAATGACACTAAGGCGGAACATTAGCAAAAGCTTTCATTACTAAAAGGAGCTTATACTTTAAGGGTGCTTATACTTTAATTGACGACCTCCAAACGAATTGCATTTCTTTCAACAAAAACAAGCAATTGTACACATTTCAAGCAATTTGTATATATTTCATATCATATGGTATACCACTCGTTCCATCGATTTGCAAACCAAAGCTACCAGACGTTTAATAAACACCATCAATCAACAAATAGATGAAACTGTAAAAAGAAACCCAAAAACCCTTAGTATAAATGGAACCTCTAGGTTAGGATTATAAAATTAAATGTTACCAATCTTGACCTAGTTGACATTACCAACTTGAATTGTGCTTCCCAACCTCTATGTTAGGAATTGCAACTTCGAAGTTGAGAGGATGCACAAGAAACGACAAAATAGAGGACAAAAAAATTTTCCTCTCTTTTCAGAAAACTGTTGACCCTAATCTCCATTATCCAATCTGGGTACTCCCATTTAAAAGGGTTTTAACCTCCCATTTTAAAGAGCTACCCAAAGTACTATTTATGAAACAACCCCGAAGTCTTTTATATATTATAGTAACTAGCTGAACCTTTTGATTTTTAAAACTGAATTGGACTCTGAGGTTAGCTCAATGTTTTGCTAATATAACAGTAGGACTTGTCTGGAGCAATGCCTTTTTTACATTATAGTAAAATATTTATTCACAATTGGAAAACTGTTAAGGCCAGTTTTGTTTAAAAAATGAGGAGGGCTTTTTTGATAATTTTGAAACCTCAATCAGAAATTTCTGTAATTTTTTAAAATATAATAGAGGGCGCTTTTCTGGTAGGAAGCGCCCTCTATTCTAATTTTTATAATTACGGAACGATCCCATCAAACTGTTTTATTTGCGAAATCTGTGTACCTTTTAATACTTTTTACAACGTATAATTATTCTCCAAAGTTAGCTCAATATGTTGAATATATAACTCTGAATTGTGCTTGAACAATGCCTTTACTACATAATAGTCAAATATTCTTCATTTGGTACAGCTTCTCCAAATAGATCTACTAGAAGTAGATCTTCTTAAAATAGACCTTTTGGAAATCGATCTTTTAGAAAAAAGATTTTGGTGGTTTGGTTGTCAATTAAAAAACCTCTTTTTAATTAGTGAGTGTTTGGTTACATTATTTTTAAAGCACTTTTAGATTATTAATTTACCAAAAAGGGTTTAAGAGAGATGAGTAATATGTCCATTCTTGAAATGTAATTGCTTCAACCTTAACCATAAAAAAATTAATTAATCAAACAACTAATAATTATTTGATGTAAATTTATTTTCATAACATAGATTTTCAATAAAATAAATGTAAAGCAGTTGTATTGTTTCTCTATTTTTATTGCTTAAGAGAAGTGTTTATTTAGATTTGTGAAGTTTTACATCTTCAATTTTATTGTATCTAAGTATGTACAATTAACATTTCATCAATAGAATATCATGTGACTTTTCAAATCATTCTCTTTGAGGTCAATTCAATAAAAAAATAGTACCATCTTTAAAATTATATATAAAAACTCAAAATCTAACAACAATAACAGAAAACCAATACTGCAACTGCTATTTTTAATATTTACTGCAGTTGCAGTTTCAGTTTATATTGCAGTATATATATACTGCAGTATATACTGCAGTATATATATATTGCAACTATATATATATACTGCAGTATATATATACTACAACTATTTATGTATACTGCAGTATGTATATATACTGTAGTTGCAGTATATAATATATATATACTGCATTTTTGAGTCTATAATTGCAGTAAATGTATACTCTTCAATTGAATTGCAGTATGTATACTGAAATTGCAGTGAACACTGCAATATATATATATATATTGCCATATATATATTGCAATGTATATATAATTGCCACACTGCAACAGTAGTGTGTCAATTACAGTATATATACATATCAATTACAGTATATATATATATATACTCCCTAATAATACAAATCAATTAAAATCATTTGCAGTATCTATATGTCAATGAACCATGATAACAAAACCAATTGCTTTGACAATGTATTGTTATATATGGCAATCAATAAACCAATAACAAAACTAATTGCAATATATATATATATATATATTAAGTATATATATATATTTGTAATATATTGGGAAATTTATGACAATAAGATAAAAAAGTGGTAATATCAACTAAAACCAATTGAAAAAAAAAACACAAAATATACAAAACTTATCGGTTAGAGAAGAATTCGTAGAAGTTTTGATGAAAAAAAAAAGTAAATGAAGGTGGAGGCTATATGTTTATATTTATAATGAAAGTGTAATAGGGTTTTAAGGGTTTAAAGAAATTAACTAAAAAAAAATAGGGATATATTAGAGTTTTTAATATTTTAAAAAAGCTTAAAAATGTCTAGTTGGAGAAGCTTAGAATTTGAGCTTCTCAAAGTAAACATTTTTCACCTTGTTTAATTCCCCAAAAGCTCTACTATGTTGTGAACCAAACAATGCAAAAAAAAATCAAGTAGACCTTTTGGCATTAAAAAAGTACTTCTGCCCAGTAGATAAGCTATACCAAATGTATCATTATTCACAAAAACAAAACTGTCTGGGCCAGTTTTGTTTAAAAAAAACTGAGAAGGTCTTTTTTCATACTTTTGAAAGCTCAACAACAATTTCTGTAATTTTTTAAAATATAATAGAGGGCGCTTTTCTGGTACGAAGCGCCCTCGTTTATAAAATTTTTATTTACGAAAAACCCCTCCAATTTGGTCATTTACGAAATATCTGTACGTTTTCATAATTTTTCAAACTTAAGTCTACTCTCATGTTACCTCAAGATGTTGTTAATATTTTACTATGAATTGTTCTTCATCAATGCCTTTTTTACATAGTAGTAATATATTTATTCACAAAACTAAAACTGTGACAGGCAGTTTTGTATACACTTAAAATAGGTCATTTTTGATAATTTTGAAACTCAAACGTTAAATTCTGTAATTTTTAAAAATATAATAGAGGGCGCTTTTCTGGTTTGAAGCGCCCTCTATTAAAAAATTTTAAATTACAACACGACCCCTGTAATTGTTGTAATTACCAAATATCTGTACCTTTAAATAATTTTTAAAACTTATTTCCACTCTAATGTTAGCTCAATCTTTTGAAGATAAAACTATGAATTGTGCCTCAACATTGCCTTATTTACATTATAGTAAAATATTTATTTCAAGTTTGTACATCACATGGCACACCCAAAAAAATATCAAAGAATTGAACGAAACTCATGGACATATGTTATGATATATATATTACAAATATTTAATTAACATCTATTGGATTGCATATATAGCGTATTTTATGTAATGTAATATAATTATAACGTATTTATTTAATAATTTGCTTTTATTAATATTGCATATATATTTTATGTTGAACTGAGTATATGATATACGTATCAAACAAAAGTCAGTATGCACGTTACACTAACATATAGGTGGACGACTGCAGTACAGAGAATAAACTTATTATCTCACAGTCCGACTGCTCAGATGATTTGGGAAATCAGAAAACTAAAACTTTGAAGGCCGGATTTGTGGGAAAAACGAAATAAGGTCATTTTTGCAAATTTATAAAACTACTAGTTATATTTTGTAATTTATATATATATATTTATAAATATTGGTGGTATATAAGGAGAAATTTCGAAATTGTAACTGGTTCATTCAACCATTCAGTCGGTGCACTCTGTCATAGAAAATTTCGACTTCGCAAAGTCCCCCTGAGTCAGTGCAAGCGTCGCCCTGCCCGTCTCCAATCACTCACACCGTCGTCGTCGTCCCAGCCATCAACTGAGCCTCAAACAGTGCCCAAACTGAATATCGAGCATCAGCCTCAACGTTGGGCTTATGTCCTCATTGTCTCAGACGGCCTCTTTGCCACCTCACACCAATGTAATCCCAGCATATTCAGCAAGGAATTCTTTCTTTTAATTTCAGATTTCGTTTAACATTGTGCCTTCTGATAGCAATGAAATCACAGCATTTTCATAATTTTCATGCAGATTAACACTATGGACCCTTTGGTTACCAGTAGCGGCGAAGATTCTGAACAACAGCAAGAAAATATCAACGAACCTGCTAAAAGAAAGTCAAAACGAAGAGGTCGGACAAAGTTAGAAAATGTGCTGAAATTAAAAAGTAAGGGAGAAATGATAAGGGTAGACGGACAGAAATCTGCTTCTGCTACATTAGGAAGTTTTATAGGCGTAGCGGTAAGACAACAAATATCTATAAAATATGAAAATTGGGATGTTGTGCCTGACGAACTTAAGGACAATTTGTGGACTTCCATTCAGGTTTAAACTTTACTTATTTGTCAACACCCTTGATATTAATAAATTTGGTTTGAGATATGAATGATTAATGTTTACTTGCAGGAATTGTTTGTCATTGACAACGAAAGGAAGAAGAAGATTCTGGTTGTAGCCGGTAAGAGATGGAGAAATTTTCGGTCCATGCTGACTACTAAGTTCGTAATTCCTAACTTGAGCAATGTAGATGCTCTAAACTCTCCACCACAAATGTACGACTTCATTACTGAACAAGATTGGAGTATCTTTGTAAAGTCCAGACGAGATGAGAATTTTTTGGTACGTTCATCTAAACTTGGTCATTTTGTTAAGGTATGATTACTGTTACAATTCATGCATATTCTGTACCATTACTTTTTTAGGAACGAAGGAAGAAACAAATAGAAAATAGTAGAAAGAATGAACACCCCAGTCGGCTCTCACGTATGGGATACGACAGATTGAAGGAAAGATTGGTATGTTTTATATAAAGTTGTATATGTTTCAGTCAACTGTGCTTATATCTAGTCACAATTATAAGCATTTCTTTGCCAGCAAAGTGAAAGTGACACCCAAGAGATTGACCGTTCCGTCTTATGGACAAAAGGACGTGAAAAGTCTGGAGTGTTTCTCAAGGAAGCGACCAAACACTGTGCAGACAAAATAGTAAGTTGCATACATGATTGGAGTATTGGTAGAACATTTATATTGAAATATAGCTTTACATTTTATCCATTAACTTTTTCCTTAAAACCGACGTACAAATTTATGTATTTCTTGTTGATAACATATGCAGGAAAAAATCACTGAAAAAGTTATAAGTGGTGAAGTTCAGGTTGAGGGAACTAATGATATTCTGACGATTGCCTTAGAAAAACCAGAGCCTTCAGGACGGGTTAGAGGGCTTGGACAATATGCAAGGCGAAAGGATTCGTTTACCCGGACAAAGAAAGATAGATCTTCTGTTCCTGCAAATAAAGATGGATTCTACAAGAAGAAGCTTCTTGTCCTAGATGTTAATGGCATTCTTGCAGATGTGGACAAGCGGTCAAATTGGAAAAGTGGGGCAGCTGTATATGAGCCAACTGATTTGGAACACAACAAAGAGGCATTCACATTACCAAACTCTCAGATAGGTAAAAATTTTAATACTTATTTACAGTTGATGTGCTTGGATTATAAAGTGTAATGCATATCTTACTTTCTACTTTCAGTATATAAGAGGCCTTACTGCAAGGAATTTCTACAGTTTTGCCTTGAGAAATTCGAGGTTGGAATTTGGTCGTCAAGAATCTTGTATGCAACCATGGAGTCCTGGTTTTCCGTCTTTGTATTACTATGCATTCTGGCCTATATGAAAATTCTAAATATTTGCTTAAGATTGTCATAGAAAATCTTGTGTTTCTTTATGGTTGGCAGTTTTGTGTTATGTTACTGCAAACTTAATGTCTTCCAGGTGTAATTTAGATCCCATAGTCAACTTCATTGCAGAGGACCTTAGACCAAAACTTTGTTTTGTTTGGGTAAGTTAGTTATTAATTTTGTGCCGTTTTCAATGCTTTTAATATCAATATTAGCTGATATTTATTCCACATAGTATATTGGTTATATGCAGGATCAATCGTTTTGCGATAAAGTGGATCAAGGACGTGGAAAACCCATATTTTATAAAACTTTAGAAAAGTTGTGGAATTGTGGTTTCCCTTTTGTGCCATGGAAGAAGGGAGATTATGACACAACAAACACCTTGTTGATTGATGATTCACCAGAGAAAGCTTTCAATAATCCGGTAATGTGTTGCTTTTGTTAAAGGAAATGTATAAGCATTCAGTATGTTAGTTCTCATCTGTACGACTATCATAAATTTAGGTACATAACGGAATATTTCCATTTCCATACAATCACTGTGATGCTGCTACTGATTCTTTTCTGGGTAAGCACATGTCCAACACTTTGAGTTCCTATTTGTTTGCTTCTATTTTATTAAAATTATTCATGTGGTCTACAACAGGACGCCATGGTGAACTTTGTACATATTTGGAAGGGTTGGAGAGAGCAGTTGATGTACAAAAATACGTAGAAGACCATCCAATCGGTCAACCACGTCAGCGTCAACATCATCAAGGCGACTATGTTTCATCATACTCATGGCATGCTCAAGCTATGTTAACTCGTGATCCTAGAAGTATTAGTGGCGGGAGGCACTGCTAAACTACACACACAGCACTTGGTAGAGAAATTGCATTTATTGTTTCACATTCTTTCACTTTCTGTGTCACATTGGCTGTGCCTGTTAGTTCAAGTTATAGAAGTTGCTTTGTTTGCCTGGATATGTGTTCAGTTTAAAGGAAATGCACAATTGTAATTCATTTACTTCATGCCCATTTAGGATGGTCGACGAGAGCAACTAAGCGCATTTACATTGCCTTGCTGAGCTATGCAATGCCATCGCGTTGGATGTGATCCTCAATAGGAAAAGCAACTTCAAATACTTGCTCTCTCAAGTCCCATGACACATTCCACTAGTCCTGATCTACTGTTTTATGTAATTTCAGATCTGGGAGGTTACCAAAATGGCAACAGTCTAAGGTATTTAGTGTGTTGAAGTTGCTTTGACATATATGCCGCTTTTGATATGTATATTTCCTTTTATGGATGTTGTTAACAATGTGAAACTTTTCCTATAAACTCTTTAGCTATGTTTAACATTTTGTGTCTTCTTATGGTTCAAGCAACCTTATTTAATTTAGTTTAAATGTAATGGTTCAGCTTGTGTGCAGTTTGATGTAATGTGTTAAGTTTGCTTTAGTTGTTATAGTGGGGTTAGGTAAATCTGATTTCAGATTTTTGTCTTCTCATTGGAATGGGCTGTGTACTTGTATTTGGTAATATTGTATGGCTGAAATCAGTCCTGTACTCATATAAAAAGTTCAGTGAAGGAGCTGCTATGTATGTTGGCAAAACTGATTTGTTATGCTCTGGTTGAAACTCTGCTTACAGAGTTTATTTCCATGTGATGTGCTGATGGTTAATGGTTATGTATGATATGATATTCTAACAGATGTCTACTGGCAGCCTAGGGATCGTAGCTTTCTGTAGTTATTGATCATTCTGCATCATTTTTTTTTCCATTCTGTTGGAGGTTGAGGTCTAACTTGCAACGTACTTACTGACCTATGAGCACCTATTCGCATAATTTAATGTTAAACTACTTGTGCCCATAACAGGTTTATCAGACCACGCCTCATATTCTTGAGACAAACCACTTGATAATTGATGTTCCTTCACTGAAGGATAAAGTGGAAGAGTATCTCAGCAACATGTCTGTGGCTGGATCGTTGAGCGAAAATGCTATTAAAGCCATTAATGCATGGCTTAAAGAAGGGCTCAAACACCGATGCATTACCGGGGTTCTTAACTGGGGGGTTCCTGTTCCACATGAGAGGTTTGAGGATAAGGTATAATAGCAATCGGTGTTTTTGTTGCACGTTTATTTTATCCATGTAAATGGTGTACTCAGTCTGATGCTGAGCAGTTGTATGGCAGTTATTAAGAGGTTACTACTGGTTTGCTTTTGTGTATAATGCTAGTTGGAGGAAGCACAGCTAGGCGGTTGGGCTTGTCAACTGCAACCTGTATTTATATGTTGCTTAAAGTTTGAAATACGGAGAGAGAGCGAAGTAAGTGGACTCACTTGGGCAGTTGCCTTATCAACTTGTGTTTTGTTTCCTACTTCAATAAAAGAGAGACTTGAGTTGGGTTAGGGCCGAAGCCCGTAAGGTTGTTGTCTGCTGTGCCTTCTTGTTATTATTATGTGCTGTTAGAGTAGTGCATTGTGTGTAGGAATTGCTTGGCAGTTTGCAGGCAAAGTGCAGGTACACAAGGACGTTGGGCTGTTCCATAAAGACATCAGGCTGTGTTGGAGTGTAACAAGCTTTGTGGGGGTTGACAGGCTGTGTTGGTGCACAGTTTAGTGGAAATAAGTGGCAGCAGCATACTGCACTGTTTGTATGTAGTGGGTGTGGGAGAAAGGCTGCCTAGGAACAGCCTTTCTAGCGGCAGTCCGCTGTAAAATTTATAGGCAGAAAGTAGGGGTGTAAATCTTGTGTCCTAAACTTTAAATTGCAAGTATGTCGGTGCTCGAGGAGATGACTATGAAAAAGGTGGGAAACCTTTTGAATGCACTGGCGTTGAATTATCCTAAATGCAGGGTATATAATGGTTTATTAGTTTTCAGTGTTTCATTTTCTGTATTCAAGTGCATGACTATAACTTAATCTACTGTACTTGTTTTTTGCTTATGGATTAGGGTTATATTGAATCATAAATGTGCATTATCCTCCAATGTGACAGAGTCAAGCCTCATAGTAAAATATTTATTGCAATAGAAAATTGCAAGTATGAGTCTGCTCGAGGAGATGAATGTGAAAATTGTGGAAAACTTTTGAATGAAATAGATTTAAGAAACGATAAATGCAGGGTATATGATGGTTTAGTCTTACTGTATTAGGTAGCTATAGTTTCCGAGGACTGTCTGGAGCAAGAACCTTAGTGAAGATCTATTCAACTAATCTTTGTGATGTTGTCATTTGTTATGATGGTACAGTTATAAATATTTCTAGCAAATTTATATTGTACGTTGGATATACAGTTTTGTTGTACGTAAATTTAAGACTTTCCCTGCTACTAAAGCAGGGAATATGCTTGCTATTTTTGTCGGCGTGTTAGTGTCAATAGCCGTTGCTGTTGTAAGCAAACTGTTGAAGATAACTGTTCCAATAAATAATGTCTGATGTTCCAATTGCAAGACACGGATGTATCAGTACATATTAAGTAAAAGTCAAATATTCTTGCCAACCTGATCTTTGTGATGTTGTCATTTGTTATGATGGCACAGTTAGAAATGTTTAACATGCAAATTTATATTGTACGGTGGATATATAGTATTGTTGTACGTAAATTTCAGACTTTCCCTGCTACTAAAGCAGGGAATATGCTTGCTATTTTTGTCGGCGTGTTAGTGTCAATAGCCGTTGCTGTTGTAAGCAAACTGTTGAAGATAACTGTTCCAATAAATAATGTCTGATGTTCCAATTGCAAGACACGGCTGTATCAGTACATATTAAGTAAAAGTCACATATTCTTGCCAACCTGATCTTTGTGATGTTGTCATTTGTTATGATGGCACAGTTAGAAATGTTTAACATGCAAATTTATATTGTACGTTGGATATACAGTTTTGTTGTACGTAAATTTAAGACTTTCCCTGCTACTAAAGCAGGGTATGCTTGCTATTTTTGTCGGCGTGTTAGTGTCAATAGCCGTTGCTGTTGTAAGCAAACTGTTGAAGATAACTGTTCCAATAAATAATGTCTGATGTTCCAATTGCAAGACACGGCTGTATCAGTACATATTAAGTAAAAGTCAAATATTCTTGCCAACCTGATCTTTGTGATGTTGTCATTTGTTATGATGGCACAGTTAGAAATGTTTAACATGCAAATTTATATTGTACGGTGGATATACAGTTTTGTTGTACGTAAATTTAAGACTTTCCCTGCTATAAAGCAGTTGGTATGCTTGCTATTTTTGTCGACGTGTTAGTGTCAATAGTCGTTGCTGTTGTAAGCAAACTGTTGAAGATAACTGTTCCAATAAATAATGTCTGCTGTTCCAATTGCAAGACACGGATGTATCAGTACATATTAAGTAAAAGTCACATATTCTTGCCAACCTGATCTTTGTGATGTTGTCATTTGTTATGATGGCACAGTTAGAAATGTTTAACATGCAAATTTATATTGTACGGTGGATATACAGTTTTGTTGTACGTAAATTTAAGACTTTCCCTGCTACTAAAGCAGTTGGTATGCTTGCTATTTTTGTCGGCGTGTTAGTGTCAATAGCCGTTGCTGTTGTCTGCAAACTGTTGAAGATAACTGTTCCAATAAATAATGTCTGCTGTTCCAATTGCAAGACACGGATGTATCAGTACATATTAAGTAAAAGTCACATATTCTTGCCAACCTGATCTTTGTGATGTTGTCATTTGTTATGATGGCACAGTTAGAAATGTTTAACATGCAAATTTATATTGTACGGTGGATATACAGTTTTGTTGTATGTAAATTTAAGACTTTCCCTGCTACTAAAGCAGTTGGTATGCTTGCTATTTTTGTCGGCGTGTTAGTGTCAATAGCCGTTGCTGTTGTCTGCAAACTGTTGAAGATAACTGTTCCAATAAATAATGTCTGCTGTTCCAATTGCAAGACACGGATGTATCAGTACATATTAAGTAAAAGTCACATATTCTTGCCAACCTGATCTTTGTGATGTTGTCATTTGTTATGATGGCACAATTAGAAATTTATATTGTACGTTGAATATACAGTTTTGTTGTAAGTAAATTTCAGAGTTTCCCTGCTACTAAAGCAGTTGGTATGCTTGCTATTTTTGTCGGTGTGTTTGTGTCAATAGCCGTTGCTGTTGTAAGCAAACTGTTGAAGATAACTGTTCCAATAAATAATGTCTGATGTTCCAATTGCAAGACACGGATGTATTACTACATATTAAGTAAAAGTCACATATTCTTGCCAACCGATTCACCCGGTTACAACCCTAAACAGATCTACATTTCACTATAAAGACACCAATTCAAAATACCATATGAATAGCCAAAACCTAAACGAAGACAAACACCAAGCTAATTGACATAATTTATAATACATACAAATGTCAAGTGACATTTAGTTGTACATGGTCGGATTACTGGAAAATTCCAACCTTCAGGCTGGGAAAATTGTTGGGTTTCTCAACCTAACAATTTGGATGGTCAAGCTTCACGTGAACATTGCGCTTCTAAACTTCATAATTAGTGGTTTGTACAAATATTTCGTAATTTAACAACATTGAGGGGACTTTCGTAATTACAACATTTTTGTATAGAGGGCGCTTTTTGGGTACGAAGCGCCCTCTATAATCAACTTTTTTATTTACGAAACAACCAACACATTTTGCAAATTACGAAATATTTTTTTACAAATTTCGTAATTTTTCAAAGTTGAAGGGTTGTTTCGTATTTAAAAATTTGATTATAGAGGGCGCTTTCTACCAAAAAAATGCCCTCTATATATTTTTCAAAAATTACATTTTTACTCTTTTTTTTTTTAAATTCTCAAAAAGGACCTAATTCCTCTGGGTTAGGAATCCCAACCTCTCGGTTGGGTTTTCTAACATGGATTCCCAACCTTCATTTAACATCCATATTTCGAGTTTTAACCCGGAGGTTGGGATCCCAACCTTCAGATTGGGAATCCCAACCTCCAGGTTGAGATTTCTAACATGCATTCCCAACCTTTATTTAATATCCATGTTTCGAGTTTTAACCTTCCCAACCTGGAAGTTGGGATTCCCAACTTCTAGGTTGGGATCCCAACCTCGAGGTTGAGATTTCTAACATGGATTCCCAACCTATATTTAACACCCATATTTCGAGTTTTAACCCGGAGGTTAGGATTCCCAACTTGGAGGTTGGGATCCCAACCTGTAGGTTGGGAATCCTAACCTCCAGAGTGAGATTTCTAACATGGATTCCCAACCTTCATTTAATATCCATGTTTCGAGTTTTAACCTTCCCAACCTAGAGGTTGGGATCCCAATCTCGAGGTTGAGATTTCTAACATGGATTCCCAACCTTCATTTACCATCCTTATTTCAAGTTTTAACCCAAGGGTTGGGATTCCCAACCTCGAGGTTGTGATCCCAACCTCTGGGTTAGGAATCCCAACCTCTCGGCTGAGATTTCTAACATGGATTCCCAACCTTCATTTAATATCCATGTTTCGAGTTTTAAGCTTCCCAACCTCGAGGTTGGGATTCCCAACCTGGAGGTTGGGATCCCAACCTTCAGATTGGGAATCCCAACCTCCAGGTTGAGATTTCTAACATGCATTCCCAACCTTCATTTAATATCCATGTTTCGAGTTTTAACCTTCCCAACCTGAAGGTTGGGATTCCCAACCTGGAGGTTGGTATTCCCAACTTCTAGGTTGGGATCCCAACCTCGAGGTTGAGATTTCTAACATGGATTCCCAACCTATATTTAACATCCATATTTCGAGTTTTAACCCGGAGGTTAGGATTCCCAACTTGGAGGTTGGGATCCCAACCTGTAGGTTTGGAATCCCAACCTTCAGGTTGAGATTTCTAACATGGATTCCCAACCTTCATTTAATATCCATGTTTCGAGTTTTAACCTTCCCAACCTCGAGGTTAGGATTCCCAACCTAGAGGTTGGGATTCCCAACCTATAGGTTGGGATCCCAATCTCGAGGTTGAGATTTCTAACATGGATTCCCAACCTTCATTTACCATCCTTATTTCAAGTTTTAACCCAGGGGTTGGGATTCCCAACCTCGAGGTTGTGATCCCAACCTCTGGGTTAGGAATCCCAACCTCTCGGTTGGGTTTTCTAACATGGATTCCCAACCTTCATTTAACATCCATATTTCGAGTTTTAACCCGGAGGTTGGGATTCCCAACCTGGAGGTTGGGATCCCAACCTTCAGATTGGGAATCCCAACCTCCAGGTTGAGATTTCTAACATGCATTCCCAACCTTCATTTAACATCCATTTTTCGAGTTGTAAGCTTCCCAACCTCCAAGTTTTAACATTAAGACTTCACCTCTAAACTTGTTTCAGCCTCTTACAAATCGTACCCTCAAAGTACATGTTCACATTACAACCAACAATTGCCAATCTAACTTTTACATTATAATCATACCCACAAAGCCACACACAAATGGAACAAAACAGTCAGCACACGTTTTTAATATCTCATCCTTAGTTCATATCATCATATTCACATACCCAAAGCAACCATAACTAGTCAAATATACTACCCACCCTAGAGAAACAGAGCAGCGCAGTTCTTCGTCAGTCCAAAATATCACACTCTTTCCTTTCTTAGGCACGGGAAGACAGAAGAAGGGTGGTTGTGGGAAGTGAAAAGAGAGGTTGGCCATGGGAAGTGAGAAGAGATGTTAGCCGTAAGAAGTGACAAAATGGAAGGCCGGTGGTGGAGACTGCAGCACTACTGCTTCGCCTGAGAGGTTACGAAGTGAGAAGAGAGATTAGTCGTGGGAAGTGAGAAGATAGGGAGTACCATTAAAACTGACATAATGGAACGCTGGTAGACGAGAGGACATTGCTGCACTGCTAGCTGGGTGGAGAGGGAGAAGTTGCGAAGGCTGCACTGCTAGCTGGGTGGAGAGGGTGATTGCCGAGAGCTGGAGGGAGAAGTTGCGCAGTCTGCACTGCTAGCTGGGTGGAGAGGGTGATTGCCGAGAGATGGAGGGAGAAGTTGCGCAGTCTGCACTGCTAGCTGGAGGGAGAGGGGTGATTGCCGATTTGCTCTGCTTCTATCAACTTTGCTCTGGCTGTCTGCCTCCCATTTCATTAAGGGCAACCGATTTGCTCTGCTTCTATCAACTTTGCTCTGCCTGTCTGCCTCCCATTTCATTAAGGGCATTTTTGTCCATTATTGTTCTTTTTTCTATTAACAAATCCAAAAGGGTTAGTGTTGCAATCCACCTTCTCAAACGGGTTATTTTTGCAATTATTTCTAACATTTATTGTTGGCCCATCTTTGATTGAATAATTAAACCCAAAATGGACCTTTCATGTAAAAATTAAAGGGGCAGATGTATATTGAAGCATTAATGGTTGTCAGTGCATGTAGATGGGACATGGCCCCATCTGGCGTATGGTCCCCATCATAGATGAGTAAGGTTTGTCTTCTATTGTAAACTTATTTTATCGACGATTATTAACATTGGTTGGCATTCAATGGAGAGAGAGAGGGTAGGTGTGTGGTTCAATTTATGTTCACGCTTTCCATGATGTATAGTTAGACTTTTTCAGGAAAAGGAAAAAAAAAAAAAAACCTAAAAACCTTATCTTTTTTTAGTACAAGTCAACAATTTATGATTCTACACCAATAACTCATTCAAATTCACAACACAATTCCTCCAAAATTGTTATTTAAACAAAACTACTCACCAAAAAGAAAATAAAACAACATAAATCATTGTCCTGCTAGTACTTGTCATCATCAAATAATGTAAAAAAAAAAAAAAAAACTTGTTTGGTCCACGTTCAATTATTTTTCAACTTTTCTTCTAGGATCCACTTTTAGTTCAAAGCCACTACCAGTCAGCATTAAATCATTTGACACTTTACTTCATATTTTTCCACACAAAGCAGATGGTCCAGATTAATTATAGGGGATATTTCTAGAAAAAATCCTCAACATTTTCCGCAAATGTTAAAAGGAACCTCATAGTTTCGTAATTGATAATTTTTTACCCTGACTCATAATTAAATCATCAAACAACACCTCACCGTTAACAAATCTATCCTCCCATTCTCGAACTTGTTGTCGTCCCCTTCGTTGGCACCTCTTTCACGGATGACCACTAGGTGCCTCTCTCTTTCTTCGCCCTCCTTTGTTGACACGTTTCCCTTCCCTCTCTCTAAATCCGTTTCTCCCTACAGTCATTCTTCTCCACTTTCTTGGTCTCACAATGGTGATCAGCTTTGTATGTGTTTGGTTTAATTTGATGGTGTCTTCAAGCGTTTGATGGTTTGAAGTTGAATTTGATGGAAAGTTTTAATTTTTTTTTAATAATTTTTTTTTTTGTTCTTAATTAGTGGGTTTTTTTTTTTTTTTTTAAGTATAGTTAAGGTTTAATTTGATCAATTTTTTTTTTTAATTTTCATTTATTTTTTGTTAATAAGGTGTGATGGTTATAGATTAATGTGTGGTGATAAGATTTAGTTGTGTGGTGTATTGGCGCTTTTGATTTTGAATGTTGTTTTTGTATAGGGATTGGGTTTTGAATGCTTATGGGTGATGGTTAGGTTAGTGTTTAGGAAGTGATTGAGGGGTGTTTAGGGCTGTTTAGCAGCTGCCTTAGGTGCCCTCTCTGTTTCTTCATCAAAGATGAAAAGCTGTCGCTGAAGCAACAAGGGGTAGCCAAGTGCTTTTTTTGTTTCTTTAGATTTTTTTTTTTTAATTTTTTGCTTTCATTATTATTAATTGATGAAAAATTATTTTTATTTAATAAAGCAAGGACAATTTTGACCTTTCACATTCAAACCTAACTTTGTTGACATAACTGTAACGGAGGGGATTTTTAAATAAAAACTAAAACTATAGGGTGCCTTTCACATTTGCTGTAAATGTTCGGAGTTCTTTAGAAATAGCTCTTTAATTATAGCTACCCGCATTACATTTTCATCACAGGTAAGCACTTCCTACGTATTAATTGACAAAAACAAGTGGCTTGAAACACACCTAAAACCTAGACATTATTTTCCTCTAAAGGCCAATGATATCAAGGCTCTTGCCTTGTTCTTAAAGCAACTTGATAGCTTAGCTTGTATTGAAAGTAACTTGACTTCTTGATATGGAGATAATGTCATGTATCAAGACAAATGGATTGATATATTGTGGTCTAAGATGAGATTCTCAAATGGGATGGAGGGAATGAGATTCCTATTCCACACCCAATTTTATATAGGATCCACCATTTCATTATCATTATGGAATGATTTTAGAACAAGTAAACACTATCAGTTATTCTCATTCCCCATTCTCATTCTCCAATTTATCAAATAAACACACTCTAAGTGTTTGTGAAAGTGTTTGTTAGACTTTTTTTTTCTTCATTCAAATTCATGTTTTTTCAAAATTAGGAAAGACTTTAACAAGCGGAGTGCATCGGTATCTCGCTTGGACTTTTGGGAGAGAAGCGCAACATTGAGTCCAAACACGTGAAGAAGAGATATTAATAAGAGGAGTTGAGTTGCCAACAAAATATAAGCACGCTATATAGACCACTAGTAACGACTTTACCTTCATTAAACATGTTTTAAACCTTGGACCATCTGTGTTTCTATTTTTTCAACACCATTAGTGATTGTTGAGACCCCATGTTAAAAAATATTTAGTTATCAATTATTCTTTGTAATTAAAAGGTTAATAATTTAATTTTTTTTATAAATAGATATTAATTAAAGAAATTTAACAAATCATTTGCAATATCTCAGCTAGTCCTATACTTCACTAGTGAGGCCTTAATTTAAATGGATTCAAAAAATAAATTGAGCCAGTGAAATCAGTAAATGAGCTCAATTTTTAAGAGCAACCCAAATAATAATGAGATAGCAAGAAAGTGGGCGAATTGTTTTATAGAAAAATGCAGGTGTGACATGATGAATTAGTGAATTGAAGAAAATGACAAAAAAATGAGAATAGTAAAAATGAAAGAGAGTTAGCAGATAGGCATACAATTCCAAGAAAGGTAAGAGTGAGAATAAGAGAAAATGAGATATGGACAGGTGTTGGTTGGTTGATGATCATGCAAGACATGAATTGGAAAGAAAAGGGCAGGCATGATAAACATGAGTGAGGTGGTTGAATAAAAATATTATATCTTTAAGAGAGGCTAAAGACAGTTATATATAAATATATAATTTCCATGATTTATGTTTCCTAATTTTAAAAAATTAGGATGAACTAATCAAATTCATCTATTACATTTAAATTAAATGGAAGATAAATTTTGTTTTAGGAGTAAAAATATAATGGATAAATTTGATTGGGTTCTTAACATTTTAATGTTAAGAAACATTGGCTATTGAAATTCTGTGTATGTATATATATAATAATGCTAAGTTTTCTAAATATTTTACCTAAATTTATGCCCAAATAATGTGACATATGAATTGTTAAAATTTCATTAATTATCATAATATCTCATGACTTACAAGATCATGATAATTTATATGTCATATAATTTGAACATAGATTTGGATAAAATATTTGAAAAGTTTAGCATTACTCATATATATATACATATATATATATATACACAACAAAGCAAAACATATAGAGAACAGAAAAAAAAATGGCGAGAAGAAAAGAAGAAGGAAAGAAGGGAAAAAAAAAAAAAAAGAAGAAATAGGAGAAAATTTCGGAATGCTTGGACAGAATATTTGAGTATCTAATTTATTAAAATAAGTAATTTTATTTCAATAGAATTTGGAATTAATAAAATTAGTTAATTTTTTCATAAGTTCTAAATTGAGTTTATATGATTTTAAGGTAAATCCAAGTTTATGAGAAATCAGATGAAAATCTGTTTTAGATCCAAATTTGAGCAAAGACGTTCTATGAGTGGATAGTTTTATTTTAAATTGATTTATTTAATTATAATTATTTATATTTAAGCTTTTTAATTTGCGAAAAATAAATAATTTATTCTTTTAAATGACGTTCTAGATTATGAATCATGTTTTACTATTGAAATTAAAATTTATTAGGAATTCATATATACATATATGTATTAAAAATTCCAATCGAAATTTTATATTTTCAGCTTGAGTTTATTATAAAAAAAAAAAATTGAAAATGTTTTAAGTAATATTATGTTATGTTTCAAAAAAGAATATTCATTGTGTTTTGAGAAAAGTATATGTTCAGAATTATATCTATATTCAGAAAAAAAAAAAATTATGTGTATATTTGCATATGGAAATTGTTTAACATTTGAAAGCAAAACAATGATATTTTTAGAATATCAAGATTGTACCCTCTCCTTTAATGATTAGGTTATACATATGTGAGTCCGATAGTCGTCCAACACACGTATGATAGATGTTATCCCTTATTCTATATGTGTATTGAGTATCTTTATCACGTATGATATATTTCCTTGAGTGCTAGTTAGCGTCGATTTTCATATTACTAATGTTATATACTAAGTTAATTAGTAAAGAAAAAGATTTTCAGAATATCAGATTTGAACAATTTTATAGATTATATTTCATAAAGCAGATAAAGAATACATTTTTATTTTGGCTGAGTGGAGACTGAAGACTTACATGTATGTAGGAGCCATAAGTCTGTGGTCCAATGGAGGCTTGAAGAGTGATGGTCAAACCAGAGAAGCCTATGTAGTTATTCGAAAGAGATTTCAAAAAGGGTTTTATAGATTATAGTCATAGAAGATATTTTATAAAGTTATAAGAAAATGATATGATATTATGTATGAAGCAGGTTTTTGGAGTAATGATGCACTCAAGGAATTATATTTACTAAATATTATTATAATATTATATTTAAACAGTTTCTAGCTTACTTTTTATAGAGCGGATTCAGAATGGTTTCTTATTGCTTTCAAAGAAATTTATACAAATTATACAAATTATTCATAAAGATGTTTATAGTTTTATTATGATATGAGATTTGAATTCAATTTTTTGTTCAGATATGTTATGTTTCATGTGGTAATATTTTGAAAAAGTTATATCCACTCATTGGGTGCTAACGTTTACTTTTTTATAAAACTCATTTTTCCGAGTATTCATTGTACGTTCGTGCAAATTATTGCATATAATGAGAAGGGTTACATGATGACGAATAGTTTGCATTTGTATATATTATTCTTAATTAACCAGATTTTTTAAATGTGTTTCAAGAATATTTTCACAAATGAAATATCTTTTCCATATATTTTGTGAACATTAATATATTTAATACATGAGTCTAACACAAGAAATGTAAAATTTTTCGAATTGTTCAAATTATATTTATCAAACAAACATGAGTTTATGATAATTTTTCTAAAAGGTTTCTAGAAACTCCAAATTTTAATTAAAAAGATCACAGTTTTTACGAGATTCTCCTAGACTTCAGAATTGGGATGGGTCCCTAACATCACTACTCAACTCTAGGTATTTAGTAGCAACAAAAGTAAGAAATTTGAAATGAATAAATAAGCAATTTTTTAAATAAATTTTGTAAACAAATAAACTATGAATAAAAAATTAAATAAATCTAGCAATTTATAATACAATATAAAAATGGTAAAGATAATAGTAATAAACATCGTATCCATAGCCATCACATCGTGATTGACTTGCACCCCAGCATTAGGTGAGATGTTCTCTCTAATTAGCCATGATGGAAAAGGAAGGAGTTACGACGATCGAAAATAGGAGAAAAGAATGGTTCAAGCGGCAGATGACATGGAGGACGAACGGTGACTTCAAGTTAGGAGAAGATGAGTTGTTGGTTAGACAACCATGGAGGACTAAGCAGTGACGATTCAAGCTTGAAGAAAATGATTGCAAGTCAACCAATCATGGTGGAAAAGAAAGACAAGATATGAGTCAATGGTTGGACATAGGAGTTGCGCTTTGATTAAGAAAAGAATGGCAACTTGGCGACTAGAGGTTTGGATGGAAAGTGGCAAGTCGGCCAAGGTGGTTTGACAAAAAAAAAGTTGATGATCTATTATGTTGGTTTTGAGACCCAGACAATCTCCACCAACAAGAAATTTGGGGTGATTTTAAGAAATGTGGGTCTTCACTTGGCTTTCATTTATTTATTAATTTTTTGTTATGATGGACTTTTTTTTTTTCCAGATGCATTTGTTTTTGTGATGGATTGGATGAGGTTGATTGATGATGAAGATGATGAAAAAGAGTGAGGTTGATGAAGAAGAAAATTAATGAGAAATGAGAGAGAAGATGATGGTTTTGAACCTAGATCTTAAACTTGAAGATCAAGGTTGTTGGTTGATGATTTGGATTTCTTTTTTAATTTTTTTCATTTTTTTTTAATTTCTATTTTTAAATTAATCACTTTTTTTTTGAAGATTTGGTTGGATTTTTTTATTTTTCCTTTTTTGGCACTAATTTTTTTATATTTTAATGTTATTTATTTTGATTTTTTTATTTTTATATTCTATTATTATTTGTCTTAATTATGTGATTTATTATATTTTATATTTTAATATTATTTATTTTGATTTTAGGATTTAATTTATTTTTTATATTTTAATGTTATTTAAGTCAAAGGTAAATTCGACATTTTGAATTCTTCCTAACATTTACAATAAAAACTTGATGGTGGGGGTGTGGTTGATATATATTTTGGGCAAAAATGAAATTGGAGTGAGAAAATGAAAATTTTACAAACCACGGTAGTTTTTAGAGAATTTTTTCTATTAAAATTTGCTTTAAAATGTTGAACTAGACAACTCATTTTAACTATTTTTAAGCTATTATTCAAATTTGCTTGCATGAAGCAATAATCTATTGGATTCTATGCTATATATCTAAATCTTCAGTCTAATGAAAATATCGATAATTTTGAATTTTTTCCCTATTATTTTGTTTAATACTAATCACAAATTTTAATTATGTTAAACATGCTCATAGGCATAGAAATTAGGTTCTTAGAATGTACTATTGGATTCATAACAATTGGCGATACATTATGAGTGTTGACAATTAACAAACTGACTTTTAATGGATTCAATCATGGAGTTAGGAACAAATTTTGATTCCACGCTTTCAAATGCCAGACTAGAAATTTTGACACATAGACTTGGCTATCACCAATATAGATACTCCACTTGTAACATAACGTGGAAGGTGGAGATTTGTGGATAGATGATGATGATGGCAAAATTAGTGAAGGTTATGCAATCAACTCTTTTTTCATATTTGCGATTTGAATTTTAAATGTTATCAAACTAAATAAGTCCTCTTGCAATTGAAACACAGTGGTGATAATGGCTATAAAACATACTCTTAAAATAAATAGTTTACATTATTGAGTTACGAAATAGTAAGCAAAGCCTTCCCACTATTGGATTTTACTGGAATTGATATGTCAAAGTAATGTCTAGTGACATTAAGTCACAAATATCCAATTGCACCTCTCTTATTTGCTTTCTAAAACGTCAAACCCAAGTTACTGCAATTGACAACTATAAAAAACTCCAGAAAAGTTACTGCCAAGTTACTGCTACGGGGCTTCTGACTGTATATTTTCCTGAAACCCAAGTTATAGATCCAAAAGATGAATTGGAGGATGGTATAGTTGGTACTTCAAGTCCAACAAAAGTTACCTTGTAACTCAATTTCTGCCCAAGATTTTTAAAGTTTAAAATCTTAGGCTCGACTGTCACCGACACTCCACTAGGCTGCTCCACTTGGACTGCATAAGAACATGTAGGGGTCCCTACATTTGTCACGGTCCGTTGATGTTTCATGGTGATGTTTTGAGCATTGCCATTGAAAATCACTGCAAAGGAAGGGTAGTTCAGGTCACCAGGCTGAAAAGTTGGTTTCTGAGGACAAGTAAAATTCCCTCCTGAAAATAAATTCATTTGAGAAGAGGTGTAATTTAGGCTGCATAGATAGTTTACATAGTCTTCCGTGGTTATATCGTAGATTAGTCCTGGATCAGCAGCACTCTCTGGATCAACATGGCCTGAACCAAAGGCAAATGGGGTACCCAACAAAGAGTTGCTAGAACCAGCATCACCAATTGGAGCATTTTTGTTGTCTAGAGTGTATGCTGTTGTCATTAAGGCTGATTTGATTGCGCCTGGTGACCAATCTTGATGGGCTGATTTGAGAAGTGCAGCTAGGCCACTAACATGGGGGCAAGACATTGAAGTGCCTGAAATTATATTGAACAGAACACTTCTCGTGTCGGTTTTGAGCCTAGTTGGGCTAGACATTGGTGGCCAGGCTGCTAGTATGTTCACTCCTGGTGCAGTCACATCTGGTTTGATCACATCTGGTCTAACTGTACTTGGTCCTCTTGATGAAAATGCTGCCATAACTGGTGCAGTTTTACCAAAACTTGTCCCTTTGAAGACAATTGAAGCTGTTGGTATTTTCGTTGAGTTCACATAAATTTTGATGGTATTACCTGCTGCTGCTCCAAGTGCAGCAGCTGGCAATATGTGAGGATCAGCAAAAAGTTCTTCGCTGTTAGCATTTACTATTATCATTCCAGCTCCATTTGCTAATTTTACTATCTCTCCCTTTTTAGCTCTACCGTTAACTCCTCTTTGGCAAACAACAATTTTTCCTTTCACTAGCTCTTGATTGAGTGAACCATCAATACAGTACTCAGCTCCTGGGCCGCCCGCAGTTTTGTTATACACAAGTGGCAGTTGCTTTGTGGCTTTGCCAAAGTATAAAGATGACCCTTCAAAGACTTGACCATTGCCAAGTTTGACAATTGCTGGGAAGCTTCGGTCCATATAGCTTGCAGCCACAGTCATGAGCCATGGTGCAGTGTTGTTTACAGTTGATCTCGTTGGGCCTGAATTGCCAGCTGAACATGAAACAAAAACCCCATTTTGTGTCGCCCCAAATGAAGCTATGGCTGCGGGATCATCGTAATAATGCCTAGAAGGGCCTCCTATAGAGATTGACAACACATCAACCCCATCAGAGACAGCTTTGTCAATGGCAGCAGATTTATCAGCGGAAGAACAACCAAGTGGCCAGCATGCTTTGTAAGCAGCAATTCTTGATGTGTACCTCATTCCAACTGCGGAGCCTTTTGCCAAGCCAAAAAAGCTGGCATTTGATACAAGATTACCAGCAGCAGTTGATGCAGTGTGTGTACCATGACCATTTACATCTCGTGGTGATCGATAATCTACTTTTTCATTGATTCTTCCATAGGCAGCTTCATAGGCTTTGTAGAAGACTCTTGCACCAATGAGCTTTTTGTTACAATTTGATTTTGAGAACTCAGTGCCTTCCTCACAATCACCTTTCCATTTTGAAGGCACTGAAGATATGCCTTTATCTTGGAAACTGATGTGTTCTGGCCAGATTCCAGTGTCAACAACTCCAACTATCACATCGCTAGCCAAGTTTGTGGCAGACCACAGTCCCTTGCCGTTTTCTAGGCTAAGAAACTGCGGAGAATGTGTGGTGTGAACAGTTAGCATTTCGTCAGGAGTGGCAGAGAGAAAACCATCTACTTGTTTTAGTAGATCAAGATGTTTTGTAGATAGCTTCGCAGCAAAACCAGAAATGACAGTTTCATAGACATAAAGTAGCTCTGGAGGTGATGTTTCTTGATCTTGATCTTCCTCTTGGGGTGAGAAATCATTGACAGAATCGATCATTGCTTGGTAAAATTCTCTGTAGTTGCCTGCAGGAGCATGATTTGATGCAACCTTGTTCTTGTCCATGTGAATTATGTATACTTGCGTGTCTACTGGAGCAACTGATGTTGTAGCCATGAAGACAGAGAACAACAAAGATGTCCAAATGACCATGGTGGCTGAAAAAGGAAAAATAGAAAAAATGTTAATGCATTAGTCAATGTGAATGCTAACAATAATAAATATGAACAAAATTGGACTAACCAGCATATAGTATTTTCTAACAAAAATGAACTATAACTTAGCAAAGAAATACGTTCTTCTTCTCCAAAAATGGAAAAAATTGAAATGCAGTAATATATTCATAGATTTCACAACAAACAAGAATTTTATGCTTTCAGTTTGAGTTTATCATACAAAATTTTTAGAATATTTTATGGAATATTATTTCATGTTTTGAGAAAGAATATTTTATCTATGTTTTGAGAAAAGTATTGATTCAGAATTACATGTTTATTCATAAAGAGAATTATGTATATCTACACATGGAGATTGATTAAGCTTTGAAAGCAAATTAATGATGCTTTTAGGACATTAAGGTTATACCATCCCTTTTAATTATCAGACTACATATGTGTGAGTCTTTGAGTCGTCCAGCACATGGGTATGAAAGATGTTATGCTTTGCTTTGCATGTATGGTGATGTTTTCCACCATGTATGACAAATATTATCCTTTGTTATACTTGTGTGTCGAGTATCTCCATCATATATGATAAATTTTCTTATAAAATATTTGATGTTGATTTTTAGATTACATATGTTGGATACTGAGTATGATTAGGAAGGAACAAGAGTTACTGAATGTCAATTTTATATAAAAGAATTGATGTAAATAGTTTTAGAAATGATACAAGATTATATCCGTTCATTGAGTGTTAACACTCACTTTTTTTTTTTTTTTAAAAAAAAACCTATTTTTTTCAATATCCACTATAGATTTGTGCAAATTATTTTATATAATGAGAAGAGCTACATAATGATGAACAATTTATATTTGTGTATATTATTGTAATTAAGTAGGTTTCTTAAATGAGCTTTAAAAATAGTTTTATAGATGAAATATCTTTTTCAGATATTTTATATATTTAGTACTGAGTCTAACATGATAAACATAAATAATTTTCATTTGTTCATATTGAATTTATGATGAAACTGTATGATTTAAGAGGATTTTTCTAAAATGTTTTTGAGAAATCTATATTTCAATTAGAAATATCAGAGTTTTCAAAGAATTTTTCTAGACTCAAGAGAGGAGTCAAGATGGGTTCCATCAATTTTTATGAAATTCTCTTGAACTCAAGATAAGAGTCGGGATGGGTCCCGTCACCTTGCCCTTATTTTCTATAAAGAGTAAGCATGAAGCTTCCTGGACATCCATTACTAGTAGCTAGAGACATAGAGAAGTATTATGTGAGGCAGTTAAATTCCAATTAAGATTGCAACATCTTCAACTGTGGAACCAACTTAACAAGTTTATGGTAACTTACATGTAAATTTTGTACAATGTGGTTTAAATGAACGATTAAGAAGTTGAATTGATATTATCTGAGCAAACTAGTATACATTATTGCCTCTTAAGGCATGTCTTAGAGATTTATTTGACTTAAGCTACTTCAATGGAGTTGACATAAAATATATGTGTATCACAGACTGAATGTTTGATATTAAATTTCTTCATACAAAATCATGAAAACTTTGGTCATTTTCCAACCTCTCAAAGCTGGTTGGTGGAGTGCAGCCACTGAGAGTGGCTCTTTCTTTTTTTCTCTAGCTTTCTCTAGAGAGAATTAATACTATATTTTGGCACAAATAAATCCAACCTGCTTAAGAGGTTATAATATTGTGGGTTCTCTTGAGATGGTAAGTTTTCACCAAAGTTTAGCATTGAGTCCATTTTAAGGCATGACATTTTTAAAGCCTGCAATTGCAAGTAGTCAACAGAGAGAGTGAATTGAAAGTAGTTGAGCACACATGCCCACAAAACAATAACAACATCATATTCTCTCTCTCTCTTTCTTCTTTTCTTGTTTTTTCCTTTTTCCTCTAAAATAAAATTCATTGCCTAAAGAGAAGAATTTAAAAACACTACTTTTGTCAGGAGGCAATTGCACCAAGACAGGCTCGTGTTGGCTAATAATATCAATTATTGTTGCACTGGAATCTAAAGACAGCTCAATATCAATTATTGTTGCACTGGAATCTAAAGACAGCCCACTTTTGTCACTGGTGGCATTCACTCTTGAAGAAAGGCAAACGACCAGCTAGCATCTGCACAAGGATTGATACATGCCCATATGTAGTATCGGTGATAGTGCTTCAATGTAATATGCAAAATGTTGGACCTCCAATTTATGTCTTTTGGCTGGTTTTGTTCCTTTCGAGTATTGCTTATCGTGAAAATTTTACTTAAAGCTTATAAAGAACATCAAATCTTACTAACTTTTAGACTCAAAAATGAAAATTCTAATACTGTGACACACCATGTTCTGGGGTTGAGAATTGTGGCCGGCAATGGATACATAATGCACATTGTGTGTAATTGTTGAATCATTGAGAGTTTCCTTAGCATATTTTGTGGAAAAGCTGTTATAGTTTATGTCTTTGAATTTAAGTTTTTGAATTTGAAGTTATTTTGTTTTCTTAGTCACCCTTAGTTGATTTCTTAAATCAAGGAATTTCAGTAACCAAATAAACAAAAAAGAAGATTTCTTTGCAGAAATCTCTCTTATTAGGATCTCTTTTCTTGTATTTAATCAATCTGATATAATGAAATTTTATATATCTTGAGAGTGAAAATTATCAGTTTTATGGTTTTTAAGTAATTTATTCTGTATTTTTTATGTTCTGACATTCTCTACAGACAGATGTTGGAACACCTTTAGCTTCAATCGCTGCATAGTGGTGGGATTAATAATTAAGAACAATTTATAGATTTTTTGTCACCAAATAAAGCAGCCACAGGTGATCTGCAATGGTTGTTCCACCATAGGAACTGGATGTCATTCATGTCATAAATCAAGACTGTAGTCAAAGATTTCTCTGGATTCACTTGGGTGGCACTTCAGTTTCATTTTTCAGCTTCCGGTTTATTGGTTTGGGTTGATCAAGATTAAACAAAATGTTAGAAGCACTGAACCCAAACCACATAGAATGATGCAATTTAAAACTTAATATAAAATTAAAAGATATTTTGGGTATATAAATCTAGTAACTAAAATTATATCATATGGTATGAAAATCATATATGATTGAATATCTATACAATATAATTTTCGGTTGTAATTTATTAAATTGGGTGTTAAAGGATTAGAATAGTTTACTAATGGAAACACTCAAAATATTATTTTTCATGTTAATTGAAAGTAAAGGCAGCAGTTGTGCTTGGTTAGTCACTTGACAATTGACCGTGACATTTCTCACCAAATACTTCTACTTAGAAGCTAAATAGTAGATAGATTATTTCCAGCTTACTGCTATAGGACTTCTGACTCTATATTTCTTAGAAACCCAAGTCAGAGATCCAAAAGATAAGTTGGAGGATCCTTTTGACTTTGCAACAGATGTCACCTAGTAACTCGGTTTCTTACCAGGCTTTTTAAAGCTTAAAAGACATTCTGGGTATATAAGTCTTAGGCTTCACTGTCACTGACACTCCTTTGGGCACTTCCACTTTCACTGCATAAGTACTTGTAGGGGTCCCTACATTTGTACCTGTCCTCCTGCATTCCACTCTTTTATTTTGGACACCACCTCTAAAATTGACAGCAAAAGAAGGGTAGTTACAAGTCACCAGCCTTGAAAAGATTGCTTATGACAAGTGAAATTGTCCCCTGAAAATAAAGCTAGCTCAGCAGAAGTATAATTTAGGATGCAAAAATATGTTAGATAATCTTCTGTTGCAATGTCATATATTAGCCCTGGATCAACAGCTCTCTCTGGATCAACATGGCCTGAACCAAATGTGAAAGGGTCCGGTAGATTTATTGGAATCAATATCAGAAATTGGAGACTTTTTGTTGTCAAGAATATGAGCAATTGTCATCAAGGCTGATTTGATCATGGCTGGTGACCAATCGCGATGGACTGACTTGAGAAATGCAGCTAGACCACTAACATGAGGACAAGACATTGAAGTGCTTGACAATAAATTGAACATAACGCTTCTCTTATCGCTTATACGTCCACTGGGCTGAGATTTGGCAGCCAGCCAACCAATATGTCCACTCCTGTTGCAGTCACATCTGTTTTGATCACATCAGGTTCAATTGAACCTGGTCCTCTTGATGAAAATCCTGCCACCACTGGTGCTGTTCTACCAAAAACTGTCCCTTTGAAGACGACTGAAGTAGTTGGTTTTTTCGTGGTTCTAGCATACTGTCTGACAAACTTACTGCTTTGACACCTAATTTAGCGATTGGCGGTCAGCAATAAGTTCTTCATCAGGTTTGGAATTTATCAGTATCATTCCAATACCTTTTGCTTGTTTAACGGCCTCTGACTTTCTAAATTTGCCACCCCTACCTCTATGGCACACAACAATCTTTCCTTTAACTAGTGTTTCATTGAGTGTCCCTGGAAGGCAGAATTTGGATGCTGGACCACCAGCAAATTCCAAATAAGCAACCGGAACTGGCTTGGTTAATGCTTTACCTGAATACAAAGACACCCCTTCAACAATCTTTCCATTTCCAAGCTTGATAATTACAGGAAACTTCTATCAGTGTAACTCGCAGCCACAGTCATCATCCATCGTGCAGTGTCGCTCACAATTGAACTATAAGGCCCAGAATTGCCAGCTGAACTTGAAACAAATACCCCATTTTTCATCGCACCAAATGAGGCTACTGCTAAAACGACCTAGTAATAAGGTGTGGAATCGGCTCCTAGAGAGAGTGACAACACATCAACCCCATCTTGAACAGCTTTGTCAATTGTAGCCAACATATCGGAGCCAGAACTACCAAGTCTCCAGCATATTTTATAGGCTGCAATTCTTGATGTGTAACTCGTCCCACAAGCAAGGCCTTTTGCTAAACTGAAAAAGCTAGCATTTGCTACAAGACTACCAGCAGCAGTTGCAGCTGTGTGTGTACCGTGACCATTCAGGCAGATCAGTAGTCATTGGCCTCATTGATTCTACCATGATCGGTCTCATAGCCTTAGAAGAAGGCTCTTGCACCACAATGAGCTTCTTGTTACTATTCAATTTGAAGAACTTGGTGCCGGCCTCACAAGCACCTTTCCAACTTGAAGCCACAGCAGACATGCCTGTATCTTGGTAACTGACATGTTCAGGCCAGATTCCTGTATCAACAATGCCAATGATCACATCAGAAGCCAAGCTAGGAGCACCCCAGAGACCTTTGCCATTTCTTAGGCCAAGAAACTCCTGTGAATGTGCAGTGTGCAGAGTCAGCAATTGATCAGGAATGGCAGAGAGGAACCTGTCCACTTTTTTTAATATTTCAAGTTTGTTTGTTGAGAACTTTGCAGCAAAACCAAAAATGGTAGTTTTATAGGCATAGAGGAGGCTCTGCTGGGGTCTGATCTTGATCATCCTCTTGGAATGACATTTCGTGGATGGAATCTATCACACTGGTTGCTACATTTGCATTGAATCTTTTCTGCATGAAAAACATTTGCTGCCATCTTGGTCTTGTCCATGTGAATTATATATGTATTTAAGGCCATTGCAGCAGCAATGGATGTGGTGGTCACTAGAACAATGCAAGAACAATGAAAGAAATTGTTGATGAAGTATGCAACAAAAGAAGAGATGTTTATACCTCTTTTCTTGACTAAGAAAGTGAGTACGTGTAATTCATGGAATGATAATGGTGACGGAGGATCATTTTATAGACCGAAAACCATAGGAGGGGATGATTTAACCATGTCAAGTTGAGCTCTTTGCAGTGACTGATCTTATACCGTATAGTTTGTTTTCTTTTAATAATATAAAAACAAAAAAAACAAGTTGTTTGGTAACATATACAGAATAATGTGTTCATTCAGTGTGATTGATAAATTTAGAATAAACATAATTAGCTAGAGTCGCGTCGATGTAACAGAGATGATTAGTCAAATGCCAATTAAGATAGGTAATATCTTATTTGAAAAACTGAAACCAAATTCACCTTTTAATAAAAAATAATGTTAGGTATCCTAATTTGATAATATGTCTTTTGAATTAGGGGTGGTATTCAATTCAAGATTTTATTAGAATTGAAAAGATTGTAAAAGTTTGGGTGTCTTTAATTAAGATTTGTGAAGAGTCTATCAAAATTTAAATGTATTTAATCTAGATTTATATGAAATCTATTGAAGTCTATATAAATCTAAATATATTTAATTTAGATTTATTTAGATTCTATTAAAACATATACAAATATCATGTGTATTCAATTCAAACTTTCAAAAAGTCCAAATAGATTTAGGTATATTCAATGGTTATTGATCAAAGATTTTATATAAATGATGAAATTCAAAGGATTTTGATGGATTTTAAAGTTAAATTTGTGAATAAAAATTTTTATTACAAATCTTGCACTATTTCTAAAGATTTTATTGGATTTCATAGATCTTTTAATAAAATCTATATGAAATGTATAGAGTTTATGAATTCCACTAAAATCTATATAAAAAAGAAAAAAAAAATCATTAAACTCCAATAAATTCTCGATTAACTACACCCTTCTAAATTGACATATGATATTTAAATTAAGGGGAATTTATTGGTTTTATCCAAATAAAAAAAAAAATTGTTTTTATCCAACTACTTAAAAAAATTTGTTTTTTACCTCTCAAACAAATTATTTCCATTGTATACCTAAGATTACCAAAATACCCTTAATTTAAAATCATTAAAATACCCAAATATGAAATTACGAAAATACCCTTAAGTTAAAATGACTAAAATGCCTAAATATGAAATTACGAAAATAACCTTCTTTCTCCTACCAATATCCCCCCTTTTCCATCTTCTCCATTGCAGTTGAAAATTACGAAAATTTGGTTATTAATGATTTTTAAGATCCATTCAGCTGAAAAACAATTTATTGAGGGGATTAGTCATTCGAGTTTATTCAACCATTGAAGTTTTTGCATCCATTGAAGGTTTACACCATTGAAGGTTTTGAAGATTCTTCTTCCATTTGAGTTTGAAAGGTAATGTATGCGTTTTTTTTGTTGGTTTTTAGGTTGTTTTGCTCATATAACTAAAAGACTATAAGAATGATTTGGTTGTGAGATCTAAATGTTTACGAAATCTGCGACGAAATCTGCAAAATCTGTGACGAAATCGGTTTTTCGTGACCGATAATCAGTTTTCTACTCTGTGGGATCGGTTTTTCAATGCCTGAAAAACCGATTTTTCAGGCTGCTCGGGTTGACTGAAAAACCGAGATCGATTTTTCAGCCATTGAAAAACCGATCCCGGTTTTTCAAGTGGCTGAGGTTTTTCAGGAAATGAAAAACCGAATTATGGTTTTTATGGTTTTTGAGAGACTGAAAAACCGATAACTTCACTGGAAAACCGAATTTAGCACATTTTTCATGGTTTTTTATATGTTTGTGTTGTTATGTATTGAATATGATTCGATATGATTATATTTTATAATATTACCCTATTGAAATGAGATTTAATTATTATTTGATTTGAATGTTGCAGGAATGACTCAAGAGACCGTTGTAATCAACTTTGACGGAGAGTGGAATGGATGTAATTACATTGGAGGGGAGTCGATCATGTGTGGGGTCCACAAAAATAGTAGTTTTTCATCATTGGTGGATGTTGTATACAGAAAGGTTGCTATTGATAGAAGAATGTGGGATATCCGTATATATTATTTACTACAAAGTACAACAAATGGTCAGGTTAAAAAGATACGTATCATATTCGATCTTGGTGTTGTTGGTTTGATGACGATAAAAAATATTGATGTTAAAGAGATTTATATCGATAAGATTGCCAGAGATTTTGGAGCTAGGGTTAATAGGCGTACCGTTCATCCATTTGTCACTGATTCAATTCCAGACATAAGACATGATGAGGCAAATATGGATAGACCAGTAAATCCACATATAGTTGAAAGTCATTTTTATCTCACTTCAGGTATTGAGAGCAATCAAGTTGATACTTCTGTCACCCCATTTACATCGGTTGAAAGTCTCATTCGTGACGTTAATGATGACTATACGAATTATGGTATTGATGATGAAGATGAAGACACAGATGATAATGGTGATGGAATACAGGATAGTGATGAAGAGCAAACCGGAGATAGTGATTAAGAGGAAACTCCATTTAATGATGTAGCAGAAGAAGAAGAGTTTCTAAAAATAAGATTTTCAAGTTTACAATTTCAGAACAATCCTTCACAACCATACTGGATTGTTCCTGGTGTAGAATTGGGGGACATTGAAGCTACTTCAAGCGCTATGTCAACCGTTTACCAACGTGGTACGTTGTATAAAGGAGCATTCTTTACTAGTAAAGAAGAAATGACTATAGTTATTGGCGAATATGCTCTGAAAGCTAAGTTTGAATATCGGGTTAGACGTTCGGACACAGAGCGATTTGAAGCCGGTTGTAAAGATAAAACTTGTAGCTTTATTGTTGTGCAAGATGCAGAAATGGTTGTTTAATGTGATTTGTGTTAAACTATGTAGCGGAACACACGTGTCGTCAGACAGCCATGGAATCACATATGAAGAGTGTGAAGGTTATTGTGATCGAAAAATTGTATGCAGGAAAGATGGGAAGAGATCTTTATACACCTAATCATTTGGTTGGAGAAATACTAGAGCAATATGGAGTGCAAATCTTATATAGTAAAGCTTGGAAGGCTTTACAATATGTAAAGAAACTAGCATATGGACAAGCGGATGAATCATATCAACAACTTCCGTCCTACTTGGAGATGTTAAAACTTGCAAACCCCGGCACAATGACAACAATCAAGAGAGATGAAAACAACCGGTTCTTGTATTCCTTCGTTGCACTTAGAGCTTCCATTGAGGGTTTTCGGTCTTACATGAGATCGGTTGTTGCTATTGATGCCACTCATTTGAAAGGTGAATATAAATGGGTGATTTTTTTTGCTGCGTGCAAAGATGGGTCGGAGATGATTTATCCTATCGCCTTTGGATTTACTGACGGAGAGTCGGATAATTCGTGGACTTGGTTCCTAAAAAAGTTAAGAGGAGCAATCGGGGTGTCAGACGATTTGCTGATCGTTTCGGATCGTTAGAAGAGCATATCGAATGGGATGAAAGCAGCTTTTCCTGAAGTCTCACACGTGTTATGTTTTTTTCACTTGTGGCAAAACCTTAAGCAAAAGTGTAAACAGCGTTCAGATGTGGAAAATACATTTTATAATGCAGCATATTGTTATGTGCCAGATGAATGCAACATAATATTGGAAGAAATACGTGCATTACATCCGACCACACATAGAGATTTGGTTAAGGCTGGAGTGAGCAGGTGGTCACGAGCACATTGTCCAAGAAGAAGATATAAAATGATGACTACTAATATCGCAGAGTTGCTCAACAATTGTATGATGCAAGCATGTCGTTTGCCAATAACAACTGCACATGAATATGTAAGAAATGTATTACAGAGATGGTTTAATAATAGACGTGTTGCTGCTGAGAAACTCACAACGTATGTTACTACCCCTGCATACGATCGTATTATGTTAGCAAAAGATTTATTCACGGAAGGTAGCATACATCCCATTACAGAACTGTATCATTACAGTGTCATACATTATAGCAAAGGAGATGCGATGGTTGACATTCAACAGCACACATGTATGTGTAAGCAGTGGAACCTTGATCAGTTGCCATGTGTTCATGCATGTGTTATGGCCAGGTATGGTAATTATACATTATTTTTTTCGGTATTTCATATCATAGCATGACACTTAAATTGTTGATACATGTTAGGTTCAAGGGCGTCAGTTGTGATACACTTTGCAGTCAGTACTATAGCGTGGAGTGCCTAAAAGCTGCATATGCACGTCCAATTAATCCCGTCCCTAAATTGGCCAGTTGGAATGTTTCAGCGGAAGTTAGAAGTATGGTTGTATTACCACCGAAAGGTAAAAGACAAGCAGGTAGGCCGAAGGAGGTTCGGATTCCTTCAATTAGGGAAGATCATCGTCGAAAAAAGTGTGGAAGATGTGGTCAGAGGGGACACAACCATCTTTGTTGCCCTAACCCCCCAACTTCTATCAGTGAAGGGACAAGCGCAGACGTGGGTGCGGATGTTGGAACGAGTTCAAATGCTACTGAAAATGAGCCACACTCTCGAAGATGCCGCTTGTGTCATGAGACTAGACACAACCAACGTCGATGTCTATTACGGTTTCCTACTCTCGATCCAGAAGTAGCTACTGACAAAAATGATGATTAGCAATTGATTGACATTTTGTTTATGCATGTTGTATGTACACGTTTTTATGTTAATTACTCAATTATGTACTTATGTAGCTATATAAATTATTATTCCATGTCTACTATTTTTGGCTCATTTCATATCAGCTCGGAACCACAAAATCGGTTTTTCACCGAGCCTGGAAAACCGGTACTGATTTTCCAGATATGGTGAAAAACCGATCAAGTTGCCTTTGATTTCCCCAACGTAGAGGTACATTGATCAGTTTTTGAGGAAGTTTGAAAAACTGGTATCGGTTTTCCAGGCCTCCTCGAAAACTGATCCACTTGCCACCACTTTTTCCAGCATGCCAAGTGTGGATCGGTTTTCTAGAAGGCTTCAAAAACCGGTATCGGTTTTTCATGTACCCCTAAAAACCGGTATTTACTTGGGTTAAATTTATTTCTATTTGTATGTTCATTTTATTTCCCTTTAAGTGAATTATTTTTACAAATCGTTATATACAGATGTATTTAAATATATTATATAGATTAGGGAGCGTATAATTTTATTACAAATGATATCATTATTTTAAAAACTAAATATATTAATTTTATCATTTATTAATAGTCATATGATATTAGTAATAATAAATATACCTTTACTCCCTCATAACGTGTGTTATCTTAATATATCATATTAATATGGTTAATATATTTCATATCATTTTACAATTATTATAACTATAATCCTAATATAGCTTATAACTTATGGATGTAATGTTAATAATATATATATATACAAATGTAGATATTATATAATATATTACAATGATATTAGTTTAATGTTTATAAAATATTTAAGTCAATAAATTAATATTAATATATGATATCATTAAATTGTATAATTAACTATTGTATAATGCCCATATAATATATTAACCGTATATAACATCTTAATATGCACTCATTATATTATATCATTATGTTTATATTATTTAGAATTATATATATATAATATTGTAATTGCTATATACTTAAAAGATCATTATAATATCATACAATATCAACATATTATATTAATATATTAACATATATTTATATTTGTTAATGTTAATATATTAACATTAACAAATATTATATAAATATATGTTAATGTTAATATATTAACACTAACATATATTAATATAATGTTAATATATTAATGTTAATATAATTAATATAATGTTAATATTAATATTGTGTTATATTATATTAATATTAACATTATTATATATTAACATTATAATGTTATTAACTTAACATTATATTAATATAATATTAATATATTAACATTAACATATATTAACATTATAATGTTATTAACTTAACATTATATTAATATATTGACATTAATATATGTTAACATATATTAATATATTAATATAATGTTATTGTTAATATATTAACGTTAATATAACATAATGATACAATATACTATAACATAATACTATGGTGTAAAATATACTATAACATAAATAGTAATACTATATACTATAACATTAATGTTAATATAATGTACATATATTAATATAATGTTAATATGTTAATGTAATATTAATATATTAATATAATGTTAATATATTAATTAATGTTAATGTAATGTTATAATGTTAGCATTAATATTAACATTATATATTAACATTATATTAACATTATAACATTACATTAACTTTATATTAATATATGTACATTATAATAATATTATATTAATATATTAACATTATAATAACATTATATTAATATATTAACATTAAGATAATTATATTAACATTAATATATTAACATTATATTAATTATATTAACATCAATATATTAACATTATATTAATATATGTTAGTGCTAATATATTAACATTAACATATATTAATATAATATTTGTTAATGTTAATATATTAACATTAACGAATATTAATATATATTAATATATTAATATAATGTTCATAAAATGATTTGTTGACAATTAAAAAATATACCATGTAATTAAATCAAATAATGAATGAATACATTAAACATATAAATAAATTTTTTTATTTATATACAATTTCTCCATCAGAGTCTACAAACCATTTTCCAAAATTATTAACTTTATACATCGGCTTCGAGTACATATATATGTCTCTAGCAATCTTTGCTCTCAGTGCAATGACATCTGCAACGGTCTCGCATTTTTTTGATTTCCATGTACTCGTTCTTGACTGCAAAAGGTCGCGTATTTACATGACGACATATGCGCCGCAACTCGTCCTGTATTAACATTAAAATAATTAATTAAATATTATAATTTATAAACTATAAATATTAATTAAGCTATAAATTTACTCACCCATCAGGTTGCTGGGGCACAATTGATCTTGATAGACGCCGAACATTCCACTGCTCATCCACGTGTGACATATCTACCTAGGTCTGCTCATAAAATCCTAGGAACCGCAACAAAATAGGCATCAAACATACCAGCGGCTCAAGTGGCTGTAGTCGATGGGCTATGTCAACATTCGCCAAGGGATCATATATTATGATTTTCCAGTGTTCTTGATTTAAGCTACACCGTAGTAACACCTGCATTTAAAAACGTTAGTACTATAGGACTAGTTCGAATAATCATATAATAAATATTAACGTTTGAACTACACTTACACTATCAACCCGCCACCATGGGACTGATGCGTCTATCTGTCCACGACCGTACGCAAGCCACTCTGCGGGTACATCAGCTGTAACTGGATCAAATGTTCTTTGTTTATTGACGTAATGCAGCCTGTAATACGCTGTCATCAAAGCCTGCATGATCAAAATTAAACATGTTATTATCGATCAACCGAACGTAATATGAAATTATAAATGCATAACTAACTTAAATGTAAATACTTACAAACAAAGAACTACCATGGACAACGAATCTACGGTCTTGGACCTCATTCCACTATTTTGTTTGTAGGCACATCAAATAAGAATCGATGTGCTTATTAGTCAACCACAAGTCCACATTCTCGAGGGTGACTAATGTGGTTGGTATCACGGACCACCCACAACGATCAACCGAACGCCTACAATTCAAAAAAAAAAGTATTAAACATTATTATATATTTTCTTAGATTAACAATAAGGATACAAGAACTAGAAACGCTTTTTTTTTTTTTAAATATACTTGAAATCCAAAGTGGTTGCAACTTTATATTCATTATAGACCACTTCTACGGGGTCAGTAGACTTTGCCACCTCCTCTGCCTGCTGTTGGGCCACTTTCTTTTTCTTTTTCGTTGGCCCCAGATCTGTGTACGGTGTCCGTAGAGGTGCTGCTGGCTTTGTCTTTCATTTGCCCCGGTCGTGGATGCTCTCATCCTGCAGTTGTAAATAAATTAAAAACATGTATAATATTAATATTTACAATTATATTTCATAATGCAACACAACAGGGATACAAAGTCTACCTGGTTATGCTCACGCTCAGTGTCTACAGCTGATACACCTCCTAAGTCCGTATGGGAGTGGTAGACCTCCTCCTCCTCCTGTTGGGGGGGTGGCTGCTGGTCACCCTGCTCCTTCTCCTGCTGGGGTGACTGTGGCTGCTGGTCACCTTGCTCCTCCTCCTGATGGGGTGACTACTGAGGTGGTTGCTAGTCACCCTGCTCCTCCTTCTGTTGGGATGATTGATGAGGTGGCTGCTGGTCACCCTGTTCCTCCTCCTGCTGAGGTGACTGATGAGGTGGCTGCTGGTCACCCTGCTCCTCCTCCTAATGGGGTGACTGCTGAGGTGGCTGATGGTCACCCTGCTCCTCATGGATGGCTGACTGGCCTATATCGATAGGCGACCGACGAAGACCCTCGTCCTGATGTGGTGGTGGTGGTAGTGATGGGTAATACATGTGCTCATCTCGGACAAAGCTCCCACCATCATCATCATCATCATCGTCATCGTCGTCGTCTGGATCATGCCCACCAATCGGAGACCTGGGAATTTTTAAATGCTCTTCCACTCGTCTCAACCTCCTATCCATCTCCCTTACAATCTGAAAGGTTGCCTTCTGCCTCCTATCCATTCTACTTAACTTCTTATGGGTTGTCTTCTGTAAATCCACAATAAACTCAAACAACCGCTTCACTTGTTTCATAGAATCATAAATATATATCATTTTACATACTACCCTGAATTTTAAAAAAAATTTGACAGAGTCTCCCCTGTTTTTTGAGTATCCAAGGAAATATAACTTGCATATTTAAATAAATTACATTTCGTCTATCATTTTTAGACACTCCGTCTCTTTTTCACACTCCGTACTACTACACAACATGTCCACATCTTTTGCATTTACTACAATCGAAATTATTTGAATAATATTATTATATAAATAGAATATTTGCACCTCATAATCTACGTGCTATACATCATATGTCTTCTTTGTCCGAAACTCTGATAAAGTATCATTTGATTCGGATTGCACGCTTCGGACGTCTTTAAGTGGTTGATTGTCACCCTCTACCTCATCATCATCCTCTCTCTCTACCTCCTCATCATCATCCTCTCCCTCCACCTCATCATCATCCTCTATCTCAGCCTCATCCCCTACACCATCATCATGGTCATCATCATCGTCATCATCATCATCATCAGCACTTCCCCCGCCGCCATATTTATGTACTTCATTATGAACTATATGATTAGGATTAAATGATTTCCAATAATCCATCTCCCTCTCGGCGTCAGTAGGCTCCAAGGTTTGCCCAATGCCAACTATCTGCATTATATCAATATATTTAGTTATACTACAATTATATACTTAATATAAATAATGATAGTTATAACAAACAAATAATTGACACAAATTTAGGTTATGTTTGCCACTTACGGGGGGAAATCATCTAGGCTGTGTATATTTGTCAGTGTTCTCTTCAGTGATCATCTCATACATCTTGGAAGATCACTTTCCAAGTTCCGGTTCTTTTTTGATATCTTCTCCCGTAACACTGGAAACAACTCCACTAACCACCACTATAATATAACAATGATTAAACAAAAAACATACATGTAGTTAATAATGGTCAGATAATATATAATGCAAAATTGATTAAAACATATATATAACCCTATATATTAACTGTAATAGAAGGAAACAATAAATATTGAAAGTATTAGTTATACTTGAAATGCCAACACATAACCATAAATATTAATGGTCTTTGGTGGATTTCTGACCCGCTCTTTATTAAGTGTCTTGTCGAGACAGTACAACAAGACACTATAACATAATGTGCCCCAAGGGAATGTCTTCCATCTCTCTGTACTCTCAATGAGGACCCACATAAATGGATAAATGCTAGCTCTATCATCCAGTCCCATAAAGAGATGGAAAGCAATCTCTACATTCGCCAACTTCAAAAGATCTTCATAATCTATCGGATCCTGCCCTGCACGGTCTTCCTGCCCTCTATGACTTCTTGCCTCAAGAAATGTGACCAACTCCCTCACCTCCGGTGACACTCCATTAAACATTCGCCATAGGAGACCGTTTTGATCATTTGGAGCTATTTTGAAGATTTTACGGTCGATGCCCCCAAAAGGAAGTCTGGTCACCAACAGAAACTCTTATTTCCCAAACCTATAGCTTCTCTCCCCAATTTCAAACCACCTCTCATCACGGCGTGCATCCGTGACCTTTATCTCTCTAGCAAGCACCCACAAAATCACAGAACCAACAGCCGTATTATTGGTTATCTTCAAAATATGTTCAAACGGACATTCTGCTATGAACCGATCATATAGATTTCTTCTATTAATAATGACAATTATCTTATTAACCAATCTTTGATTAATGTGTGTGTTCCCGTTCGTATGTCTGTCAATTGTGTGTGAACTATATTTATAGTCGAAATCCATCTGTAGGAAAGAAAAACAGCAAAGAAATCATCAGTAGGGATATATAAACTGAATCGGTTTTTGAACATAATCGGTTTTTAAAGGCAACTGAAAAACCGGTTAGTGAAATCGATCGGTTTTTTAAGGCACCTCAAAAACCGGTTACTGAAATCGATCGATTTTTCACTTTGGTTTTACATGTTCGGTTTTTCACTTCGGTTTTCCAGATCGCCTTTCAACCTTGTTTTTCATTATCGAAAAACCGATCGTGAAAAACCGAAATGAAAAACTGATCGTGGAAAACCGTGAAAACCGATCTAAAAAACCGATCGTGGAAAACCGATCTAAAAAACCGATCGTGGAAAACCGATCCGATCCCGATGACTCTTCTCTCATCGGAATCGGCCATTTTCAATACAAAAACGACCAAACACACTCAAATCCAACCTATTCTAAACCTAATAATCATAAACTAACATCCATAACACAACAAACATATCAAAATCCCAAATCTCAATCAAAACATACAACAAACATATCAAAATCTAACCTTCATACTTTTTGCAGGTTCGCCAGTGGTAGGAGCTGCTTGGGGAAGGTCGGCAACGTCGCGGTAATGGCCGAAAACGTCGCGGGGAAGATCGGGTTGCGATCGGGTTCGGGTTCCGCAAAAATCGATCTGCTTTTGAATGAGAAATCGATGGACTGTTTGGCTGTAGTCGATCGGTTTTGAGGTATATATATATGGGGGCTTAATCGTAATTTCACCATTCGGTTTTTCGTAAATTTTAAACTGATCAGGGTTTGTCCAGGGGTATTTTGGATAATTTGGGTATATCAAACAATATATTGTTTTGAGGGGTTAAAAACAATTTTTTTAAAAATAGTGAGTAAAAACAAATTTTATCCTTTTTAAATGGGTATTTTTTACAATTTCCACTTAAATTAAAGTACACATCTGTTACTTAAATTAAGTAACATTTCACAAATTGAGATATAATATAAAATGAGATACAAGTTGGAATATCTTACATTATTTTTAATAAATAAATTATGTGCAAAATTGAATATATAGATTATTCATTGTGGTGAAAATTTAATTCTTATGTAAATTGAAATGGAAACCTTGTATAAAATGAAAAATAATTTAGTAGCTATTTTCACGAGCACCAAAGAATAATTATCATCAATATTTACTATAAAAGTAACGTAAAAGGTCAAATTTGGAGTACAATTAGATAGAAGAATGTTGGGAAAAATTAACTCTCTAAAATCTAATTGAACCCTAAGAATGTTAATTGAAAATTGACCCAAGGAATAGAGTCCAAGATTTAATCTCAAAGATAAGCCAAAAAGAAAGTCATGGTCCAGGCTCAATTACCTCGAAAAAGGGACACAGAAAGGATGAGTGTGCCTAGACCAAGAGGTGGGAAAATGAGCAATGAGGAAGTATAGCCTGAAAATTCAAATGGAACCCCTTATGTCTGTAGACCCCCTGTCTCGTCAAAAAGATAGAAAGATTAGACCTAATGTCAAGCCTAGGGCTGACAAGCGACCAAAAGTGCAGACACTAGGTTGCAAAAGAAAAAGAACGAGTCATGATAGGTCTCTCTCCTTACTAGGCCTACTGACCGCCTGATGATAACCCTCCAGCGGGTATCTAATCCAATTGGAAAGTTCCTGTAAAGCTATGTCGTTTACTTTTCAAAACTTTCTTTTAGTGCGGAAACGCGAGGAAATTTTTCTTTTTCTTTTTAATCGTTTATAAAATAAATTTTAAAAAATTATGGCAGTATAATGGCTGTTTTTCGAACATGCCACCTTGCAAATTGAAAATTTAACACTTCTATAATAAACATTTCTCCACTACTGAGCCTTAGGCCCTCAAATCAGTTTCCACAATTCTAACCACAAACAAATGTTCAAATAGAAATCAATGACAAATCATTTTTATTAAACTCAAAAGTATAATTTTCATTCATCAAAATTTAATTTCTTTAACCCAATATATTATATACAACCCAAAAGATAATTTACAAATATATTTATCAAAATCTACTTATGATGCATAACATACAATTTAAAATGTAAACCTATGCAGTGATTATCTTCGCGTTAGGCCATCTACGCATCCGACAGAGTCTCTTCTGATTGACGGCTCATACTTGTGTTTAAGGAGGATTTTTCAAAAACATACAAAAACAATGATAAGTATAAAACTCAGTGAACAGATAACTTTTAACTACAATTTCTGTTTTTTTTTTTTCTAAAATATACATCTTCCCAAAATAAATTTATAAAACTAGAAATTTTTATAACTTTATTAAAATTACAAAACTAATTTGATTCTTATAAGCTTTTCTTTATTTCTCAAAACTGGAAATAAATTTCTGATTTAATAAACTTTACGTTTATTGACGTGTTTTTCTCTTTTGATCTCGCCAAAGGCAATCCAGGGAAATCTTAGCTCTATAATGATGGAATTTCCCATCGCCACTAGAGCTCGGGGATGCTACTATGTATAATCGCAGATGAGGGAAACTTGAGGTTGTGATCCTCCCCAACATCAATAGATTTACACTACCATATATGTGTAAAGGGCGACTCACAAACTCAACTCAACCCCCCAAGTTCGTGACTGACTCTTCCAACCACTTTTGCCATACACGCATACGGTACTTCAGCCGGTAATCTCTGAAGATTAGGGTAAACCCAAGACAGTTAAAATTTCATTTTCAATGACCTAAAAATTCTTTCTTTTCTTTTAACATAAGGCTTGAAAATAAAATCTCATTTTTTTTCTAAGGTCAAAGCCTAATTTCAGAGCTACTTTAGCATGTCTAATTCTTGTATATAATTACTCAAATAAAATAAATTGTTTTCATACTAAAATAGTTAACATGCTGAAGTTTAAATAATTCAAAATTATAAAGTTTGTAGCTAAAATAAAAATGATTACTTGAACAAATATAAAGGGAGTATTTAAACAACAATTTAAATAAATTCATTATAACTCAATAAATCTCATAAACACTTTAAATAAAAATATAATCACTCACAACTTTATTGTCACCACTACATCACCACTCTTCCAAACCTCTTTTTTTTTTTTTTTTTTTTTTTTTTTTTTTTTTTTTATGTTCTTGCTTCCAAATGATCTACAACAACATTCCACCAATATTTCATCACCTCTCTCACTTAATTTCCATACCAATCATAGTTATTCTTCAAATTTGGATTTAAATGATCATGTACTAAATAAATCCAATTCTTGATATAATCTTTCCAACTAACTTCCCAACCATAAGTTTGCATTTAAACTTCTTTAATTATCCAACAATCACTTAATTTAATCTTTAACACAATAAAATGTTAATTAATCACCTATCTAATTCAACACATATATTTAATAAATTCACCACTTTACTATATTTCCATCAAATTTTCTAACATCATTTCTTTTGATTTCCTTTGCACCAAATCGTTCAAACACATCTCAAACATCATCAAAACACAATAAAAGGATTGAATATCCATTCACACACCCATTTTTCACTTTAACCAACTTTACATCCAAACTTTCCATTTTAATTTTTCCTTCCACTTATTTGATTCCAACTACTCCAAATTCCTTCCAAAATATCCAACAACTCATTCAAACATTAAAAATCACTTCAACACATGCAAAAACACAAAAGGTCCATATACTAATATAAATATACATCACTTCATTTCTTTTTCTTTTCTTTCCAAATATCATCTCAAATCAACATAATATCTCATGTAATCATCATCCAAATACTAACATTCATTCAATCACCTAGATTTTCCAAAGTGACCACTTACTAATATTGGTCACAACCAAGATAATATTTTCATTTCAAGCTCAAAATCACATCCAAACATAATCAATAATCATCCAAAGCTCAAATAAAACCTTAAACTCAAATTAATTAAATTTTCATTAACATCATTTCAAAACCCTAACCCTTACCTTACAAAATCTTTGACCCAAATTTGTTTGATGCTTTCCTTCCACTTCCAAGCTAGATTTGATGATAATCAACCTTGATTTAACCCATAAAATTCATCAGAATTTCATTTAATCAACAACTCCAAAAACCCATCAAACTAGACATGAATAAGTCCAACTCACCTTAAATTTTCTTTAAGCTTTCTTGAGAATTTCATGAGGGGTTTGAGAGCTAGAGAAGGATGGAACACCCTTGGAACCTCTTCTTCTTCTTCTTCTTCTCCTTCTTCTTTCGCTGCTGCAATCTGCTTCTTCCTCTCGGTCTACTCTCCTCTTCACGATTCTATTTCAACTTAAGGGTGCAACTCTCTCTCTCACGTTTTCTCTCCTTGTTGACCGAATATGTCACTTGTTCAATCTCTCATGCACTTCAACATTATATACTAACACTTACCAATATCTAAATTGCCCTCTAACTCTCTTAAAGATCACACAATTGCCATTAGTTATAAATAAGTTCATTTGATTGGTCACTTAACTCCATCCAATTAATCACCAATCAAATGCATTCACTTTAGTTCAAACTCAATTAATTAATCTTGCTTTTTGACTTAAAAATGTCACAACATCATTGGTCTTCACACAAGCACATGGATTATGCTTCTTGAACCCTTATCTTTTCATGCAACCTTTAGTAATTCATTAAACTTAAATTTTAATTCTTATTTAACACTAATAAATTTCAAAAATATTCCATGGTCACCCTATCATCAAATTGATAATGCAATACTCTAATTGGGTGTCTTAACCTTCAATCCAATGCTTCGAAAAAAATTCCATTGATTTTAAACTCACTAATTTCACAATGTTTCCACGAAGATATTTTTATCGGTTTATCTTTAGAACCCTTAAAATCCACTTAAACGGACTCTTTTTCGCTTCATTTAAGTTTCTAATAACTCTAATTCCTATTTTGGTACTTATGATGTTCGGGGTCCATTTTCAAAAATTACTATTCATACGGATACTATTTACCCGAAAACACTGTTCACTAAAAAAATTTTATCTCACAAAACTTGAGGAAATTTTCTGTTTTTTGAAAATCACTATTTACTCGAAAATACTATTTCTCCTAGGAAAATGAAATTCTAGACTCTACAGGTTAGCAATGTGCCATATAGCCCTACAATAAGAAGGACGAAGGAAAAATGAGCCATGTGTCCCTAAAGCCTAAATTTGCTGGACAAATAGCCAGAGATAAGGAAAAGGTTGAAGTAATGGGATGAAGGGAAACCAAGTGATAGGTTGCAGGTGTGTAAGCAAAAGGGATGCAAAAGGAGAGTTGACCATCAACAAAAGAGGAAGTGGGAAACCCTAAAAGGTAGGAAAGAATATGTAAAGACATTCACTGTTCAAAAGAAGACAGGGCAATCTCTTTAACCTAAGAACATACTAGTGTGTGAGGGAAGTCCCTTTAGAGAAGCCCTCAAAAGCATGAGATGTTCTAATGCCTCGTTAACTAGAATTGACGAGACCTTTCCCGAATCCCTTCTCTTGACCCGAGAAAGATCCTGTAGCACCCCGAAAGAATTCCCACGAAGCCTAACTCAGTCCGGAGGAACCCTGTCAGGCATTGGAAACTCATTTAGCTAGATCCTTTAATTTCTTTTACAAGGTGATAATGATAAAAAAAATTTGCTTTTTCATAAAAATTTCGGTAGCATACCGTCTCTTTTCTAAACTATGCCACCTTGCAAGTTTTAAATACAGTTTATAAAAACACTTCTATAAAATCAATTTCTCAACTTCCAGAGCCTCTGACTCTTTTTTCACAACACAACCACAAACTTGTAAATAAAATCTGAAAACTGAATTTTAGAAAACTTTGATAAAATATTTTTAACTAATGCATCCACTATTTCTTTAAAATATGTACAACTATATACATGAACATATATATGATCAAAACAACAAAAATATATATGTAGTAAGTATCGTCCTATGCGTTCACCTGCACGTCTGACTGAACCTGGTTAGCTGGATGACTAGCTTCTGCGCCTATGAGAGAATTTTTATGAAAACACTTAAAGAAAACTATTAGTATAACTCAGTGAGTGATTAATTTGTATAAACTAAAACTCATTTCTATTTAAAGTCTTCTCCCAAAACAGTTTTTATTTTATTCTATTTTTTTAACTAAAATACTTTCTAAAATTCTTTTCTAAAACACTTTCTGGAATCTTTTCTTAAAATCTTTTATAATGCTCGTCTAAATGGTAACCCAGGGAATATCTACTCCTGACATGGTAGCATATAAAATCTAACTAACCACTAGGAGTGGGAATCTACCATGTGTAGTCGCCGAAAGCGGGCCCACGCTGCAGACCAACTACACTATCTTATACGTGTATACGGATCACTCATGCCTTGCTCACACCAGAGTTGACTAGACTCAAATCTCACAGACTGACTTCCTCTCATCTACCGTATCACGCATAAGGCATTCGACCGGGTACTAAACTTAGGTTAGGGTAAACCATAGGCTATTAAAATTTATTTTTTTTAATACACTAAAATACTCTAAATCTCAAGGCAATAAGTCTAAAATATTTAATTCTAGTACATTTTCATATACATAAATAATAAACTAAAATCTTTATGCTAGAATTATATGATAAATTCAATTAATAAACAAATAACTATTTAAAATAAATTCTTTAAACTTTACAATAAACTTTCAAAACTTGTATTTTCACTCACAACACGTCCTCGGATAGAATCCGATTCTCTTCCGTATACCTCCGAAACTCTCCACTTTTACCTAAAACATCAAATATTCATTTAGGGTCACTTAACTCATTCAAATAACATTCAAAATTAATAAAAATCTCATTTAATTCTATTAATACCCTTTAACGTCTAAACTTTCGGATCTCAATTTCTATTCAATCGGGTTTTCAAAATCCATTTTCTCTAGATGAATCCTACTTATTCTTTCCTAGAAATACTTCAGTATACTCAATTTCATCGTCGGAAGCTCAGAACGAAATTCGCTCGATTTCGCTTACTAATAAAAATCACTTTTCGTTGCGAACGTCCGACAACTTCAACAATCAATTCTTTAGTATTCTAACACCCAACCATGATTAAATATATCATTTCGAACGTTAAACAAACGTATTTGCAAGGATTTCGAAAAACACCCTTCAAGTCGTCCATTTAGCTCCGAATTCGATCCTAAACTTTTCGTTTTCGAAATCTAACTTCATAAGATTATTTTCTAACCTTATAAGATTATTTTCTAAACTTTAAAACATCTATCTAATGCTTTAGAATCGAAAAAAAAATTGGATCTCATAAAAACCCATTTTTGACCGCGACTTTCTCCCTCTCTCTCACCCATTTTTCTTCCATCAAATCACTCACAAATTATGCCAAAATCATCCTCACAACTCCCTCTTATCATCTCTAAACTCAAATTTAAAATAGAAACAAGAGAGAGAATGAGTTTTAATATAAAACATCAAACTTAAAATTGAAATAACTCACCAAATAGACGATCTTTTCGTTTTAAATTTGTTGGGTTAGCTAGAGGAGATGACGAGGAACAACTTTCGTGAAGAAACCTCGACGAAAATCGGACTGGATCTTCCTCTCTGTCTCTCTCTCTCACGGCCTCTCTCTTTCTCACCCAATTTCTCCTTCTTTTCTTTTCTGTGTTTCACAATCCAATTGTCTCATATGAGACAAAAATTACTTTTATATATATAAATACTCAATTACAATTTAGTGCCTCAAAAAAATTTTATTTAATTACCTCAAACTTTCAATAATCTCACTAGTGCCCAAAAATATATAATTTTTTATTCTATTGGTCCACTTGTCCTTTTCTAATCCATTTATTCCTTCAACCATTCAATTGATGACATGTGGCACATCCATAGCCACTACTTTTCAAAAGCACTTATTTCTTTTCTTATTGGTTGATTTAAAATATTTTTTACTTTATCCCATGAGCTCACCTCCCTTGATTAACATATAATTAATTCCTAATAACTTTATAATCTTACCGGGGTCAACCAAACGACATCCGACTTGCGATACGAAAATATAATAAACTTCAGATAACACTACTGGAGGCATATGATTCGACCGTAACTCAATTCGAATATTTCTAATACCATAAAATAATAAATCTGGGTGAGAGCTAAATCGATTTCGAATTCTCATTTCAATAAAACTTTCAATACCTAATCATTTCAAAAAATATTCCATAAATATTCTACACATATCTTATGACCAATTTAACTTTATAAGCTTCAATTTCAGCCTAATACCTCTCATATATACTCGACAAAAAAAATGTTTCTAATCGAAATTCGTCGAATAAACTGATAATTTTTTTATACGTATCTATAGCTTAAATACTCGATTTTTATGTCCATTCTCTTTAACCCATTCTTATTCACTTGGGTTACACTCTTTGAAACTTCTGCATATTATGCTCACGCGTGATCCATACATACTTAACTTAAAATGTCCATTTTGCCCTTTTATAATCTAATTTCACTTCAACCGGAAAATATTCTGAAAATATTCCATGGTCATCTAATTTTCAAATTGATTATGAAATACTTTAATTGGGTGTCTTATCTATCAATCTCATGCTTAAAAATTTTTTTTAATTGGGTTTAAACTTATTAAAACTCATTAATCTCTCAAAAGAGCAATATCGTAATTTTCTTCGGATTGCTTAAAACTGGCTGAAATGGTATTCTTTTTTATCCGTTTCTATTTTTTTATACTCTCCTACTATTTTCCGATCGTTAAGGTAAATTTTCGAAAATTTTACTATTTATCCGAAAATTTCCGTTCGAAAAACATTATTCATCGAAAACTTCCGTTTCCCACCGAATCTTAATTTATGACCCTGGACAATATAACCGGGTTCAAATTCGATCTTAAACACTAATTTCGAATCTTTTTCAAAAAAATTACTATTCATTCTAGATCCGAACATTATTCATCGAAAGTTCTCATTTCTTCCAGACACGACACTCGGGCTCTTATAAATATAATCGAATTCTAACCAGGCCCCTTGCACTATTTCTGGACTCTTTATTCTCTATCTGATTGCCGGAAATGAATTCTCCGAGGAAACTAAGATTGGGGTTTATCAATTCACCCCTCCTTATAAAATTTCGTCCTCGAAATTTAAACAAACATACCAGACTCAAATAACTATGGATATTGATTGCGCATCTGCTCCTCATGCTCCCAAGTGGCTTCTTTTACTACATGATTTCTTCACAACACTTTTACCAATGAAATGATTTTATTATAAAGAACCTGCTCTTTTCTGTTAAGAATCTGAACTGTTACTTTTTCATATGATAGGTTCTCTTTATGTTCTATTGGTTGGTCTGTTAAAACATGTGAAGGATCTAGTAAATACTTGCGGAGCATCGAGACATGAAATACATTATGTATCTTGGACAACTTTAATAGCAACTCAAGTTTATATGTCACTTTTCCCATTCAGTCGATCACCTCATAGGAACCGATATAATGTGGACTTAACTTATCACATCGTCTAAAACGAATGATCCCTTTTCATGACGATACTTTCAGGAATACCTTATCTCCAACTTGGAACTCCAAATCTTTCCTACGCTTATCCGAGTAGCTTTTCTGTCCATCCTAGGCTACTTTTAATCTATTCTAACTAATCTTAATCTTATCGGGATACCACCTGGATAATCCCACCACAAAATCCATAGTAATGTTTTTCCATTTCCATTTAGGGATAAGGAACGGCTGAGTAAGTCCTGCTGGTCTCTGGTCTTCTGCTTTAACCTGCTGACATATCAAATACTTGGATACCTACTCAGCTATCTCTCTTTTCATACCTTTCCACCAGTAATGTTTTCTTAAGGTATGGTATATCTTAATACTCCCTGAATGCATAACATAGGCTGAGGAGTGGGCTTCCTCTAAGATCCCTTTCTTAATTTCTGCCAGGTCAGGTACACGAATCACAGTCTCTCTTATAACTAAAGTACCATCGTCTCATACTGAAAAGTCATTCATGTGACCTAACTCTACGTCCTGCCTGATCTCCACTAACTAAGGATCTTGAATTTGTAACTCCCAGGTATGAACTAACAGTACCGGTCTCACCTGAAATGTAGCTAGCAGTGCACCTGTATCCGTTGTCTCTATATGGACTTCTCAGAATCTCATTTTTATTAGCAACGGAAATCTATCCCGCTCTTATATTAAATTGACGTAACTCGGCTGCTACTATATTAGTCTTGACTGAAAGATACTCTTTGGTGCACTCAATTTAGCTTTCTTTCGTGTGAATTGTGTCCATCCTTATTAAAATACGGGAAAATTCCTTTGATACTCCTCCTTATAAAATACTTTGGAAATGAGCGTTGTTTCTGGAATCGAAGAAATTCCAATCTAGTCTGCTGGTCTAGGGGTGAACTAGGAAGATTCTTAGGGAATACTTTCGGAAACTCCCCAATAACAGGGATATCCTCCATCCGGATCTTCCTTTCTGTAGTATACTTCATATACTCCTATGTACTCCACACAGTTTTCTCAACATATTTCTTGTTGTCTTGATTACTATAATATGAGAATAAAACACTTTGGACTCTCTTTGAAATACTATCCTTGATTCTCTCAATATACTGAATTTAACTTCTTCTGGAGACAATCTATTCTACTCCTAAAGACTATCTCCTTATCTTTATAGTCGTTTCCTTTGCTATTATAACTCTAATGAAAATATATACTTTCACATTGCTCTATGAAATTCTAGCAGTATACTAGCCTTTCTGGTAACGCTTTTTTTTTTTTTTAAATCGTCTGTAACCCTGTCCAAAACTATAAACTTATCGGTTACTATCTCGGGTGTCGCCTCAGCATCGGGCTATATTACTGCACACCCTAACTTATATATTATTTCCTCTGGTTATCTTCTGGGTAGGGTGCCTCGACTTATAATGTTGTTAGGTTGATTAGTTCGGGATTGGTTATCATCCATTTATACTAGAGATGTCACGTTCCGAGGCGAGAGATTCAAAAACTCTAAAATCTTTCTTCTGTCACAACTTGTGCACTCAGCTGTGGCAGATCTCAACTTAAATAATTTTGACTCTATAAATTTATAAATCATAATATTTTGTTTTTGGACACTCCGGAGTGTTTATATTTATACTAAAATACAAAATAAATTTGATCGGAAACCCCCTCCTCAATGACGTGAATACCTATTAGATAACATGAATTAATACTTTCCCTTATAGCATTGACACATATTTATGTCGTCAATACCTCATTGGAAGTATTCCTTATCATCTGAGTCTCTAAATCAAACCCCATAATCCTTATTTTGATACTCTACTGAGGATTTACAAAATTTGGACTCACTATTGATTAGTAGCTCTACAGCTTATCTTTAGTTTTACTGCATTTGTTTTCTATCTTAGGATCTGATGAGGACCTCTTGAGAATTTCTTTTGGCTCTAACTTTACTTCTATTTCTATCCTCGCTCCCTTTTATATTTTCTAACTATTCTATAGTGGCATCTGGACCTTTTATCCCATTATATTCCTCTGCACCTAATTTTCTACGCCCTTTCTTTACTGGCATCTGGTGCCCGTGGCTTTAGACCTTGTATAAACTGGTCTAACAACTTAATGGGATTGGTTGCTAGTCCTATCACCACTGACTCCTACTAAGCCCCTGACTACTAATTATTCCATAAGTCTTTACTTGGCTCCTATCCTTCTGGTGACGGAGATGGAATAGGTGGAGCTTCCTCAACTGTGGTTCTGCGAGTGCAGGGACGACCAACTCGACACATAGCTCTACTACAATTGAAAATAATGAATGTTATGCAATGTTTAAAAATTTCAATGTACTAAAATATATAAATAACATTTGTGGATGCTTAACTATTTCAAAAATTTTCTAAATCATTTTAACCAAAAGCTCTGATACCAAATTGACGAGATCCTTCCTGAATCCCTTCTCTAGACTCGAGAAAGATCCCGTAGCACCCCGAAAGAATTCTCACGAATCCTAACTCAGTCAGGAGGAACCTCGTCAGGGCACTGGAAACTCATTTAGCTAAATCTTTTAACTTTTTTTATAAGGTGACAATGATAAAATTTTTTCGTTTTTTCATAAAAATTTCGGCAGCATGCCGTCTGTTTTCTGAATTATGTCACCCTGCAAGTTTCAAATACAGTTTATAAAAACACTTCTATGAAATCAATTTCTCAACTTCCAGAGCCTCTGACTCTTTTCTCATAACACAATCACAAACTTGTAAATAAAATCTGAAAACTGAATTTCAGAAAACTTTGATAAAACATTTTTACTAATACATCCACTATTTCTTTGAAATATGTACAATTATATACATGAACATATACATGATCAAAATAACAAAATATATATATGTAGTAAGTGTCGTCCTATGCGTCCACCTGCACGTCTGACTGAACCTCATCAGCTGGACGACTAGCTCCTGCGCCTATGGAAGAATTTTTAAGAAAACTATGGGTATAATTCAGTGAGTGGTTAATTTGTATAAACTAAAACTCATTTCTGTATAAAGTCTTCTCCCAAAACAGTTTTTTTTTTTTTTAAACTAAAATATTTTCTAAAATTCGTTTCTAAAACACTTTTTGGAATCTTTTCTTAAAATCTTTTCTAATGCTCGCCTAAATGGTAACCTAGGGAATATCTACTCCTGGCGTGGTAGCATATAAAATCTAGCTAACCACTAGGAGTAGGAATCTACCATGTGTAGTCGTCGAAAGCGGGCCCACGCTGCGGACCGACTACACTACCCTATACGTGTCTACGGATCACTCATGCCTTACTCACGCCAGAATTGACTAGACTCAAATCTCACAGACTGACTTCCTCTCATCTACCGTATCACGCATAGGGCATTCGGCCGGGTACTAAACTGGGGCTAGGGTAAACCATAGGCTATTAAAATTTATTTTTCTTAATACACTAAAATACTCTAAATCTCAAGACAATAAGTCTAAAATCTTTAATTCTAGCACATTCTCATATACATAAATAATAAACTAAAATCTTTATGCTAGAATTATAATATAAATTCAATTAATAAACAAATAACTATTTGTAATAAATTCTTTAAACTTTACAATAAACTTTAAGAAAATATAAACTTTAAAAACTTGTATTTTCACTCACAACACGTCCTCGGATAGATTCCGATTCTCCTCCGTATACCTCCGAAACTCTCCGCTTTTACCCTAAAACATCAAATATTCATTTAGGGTCACTTAACTCATTCAAATAACATTCAAAATCAATAAAAATCTCATTTAATTTTATTAATACCCTTTAACGTCTAAACTTTTGGATCTCAATTTCTATTCAATCGGAGTTTTCGAAATCCGTTTTCTCTACATGAATCCTACTTATTCTTTCCTAGAAATACTTCAGTATATTTAATTTCATCGTTGAAAGCTCGGAACGAAATTCGTTCGATTTCGCTTACTAATAAAAACTATTTTTCGTTGCTAACGTTCGACGACTTCAATAATCAATTCTCTAGTGTTCTAACACCCAACCATGATTAAATAAATCGTTTCGAACGTTAAACGAACGCATTTGGAAGGATTTCGAAAAACACCCTTCAACTCGTCCGTTTAGCTCCGAAATCGATCATAAACTTTTCGTTTTCGAAATCTAACTTCATAAGATTATTTTCTAACCTCTAAAACATCTATCTAATATTTTAGAATCGAAAACGAAATTGGATCTCATAAAAACTCATTTTTGACCGCGACTTTCTCTCTCTCTCTCACCCATTTTTCTTCCATCAAATCACTCACAAATTATGTCAAAATCATCCTCACAACTCCCTCTTATCATCTCTAAGCTCAAATTTGAAAAAGAAACAAGAGAGAGAATGAGTTTTAATATAAAACACCAAAATTTAAACTGAAATAACTCACCAAATAGACGATCTTTTCGCTTCAAATTTGTTGGGTTAGCTAGAGAAGATGATGAGGAACAACTTTCGTGAAGGAACCTCGATGAAAATTGGACCGGATCTTCCTCTTTCTCTCTCTCTCTCTCTCTCATGGCCTCTCTCTTTCTCACCCAATTTCTCTTTCTTTTCTTTTCTGTGTTTCACGATCCAATTGTCTCATATGAGACAAAAATTACTTTTATATATATAAATACTAAATTACAATTTAGTCCCTTAAGAAAATTTTATTTAATTACCTCAAACTTTCAATAATCTCACCAGTGTCCAAAAACATATAATTTTTTATTCTATTGATCCACTTGTCCTCTTCTAATCCATTTATTCCTTCAATCATTCAATTGATGACATGTGACACATCCATAGCCACTACTTTTCAAAAGCACTTATTTCTTTTCTTATTGGTTGATTTAAAATATCTTTTACTTTATCCCATGAGCTCACCTCGCTTGATTAACATATAATTAATTCTTAATAACTTTATAATCTTACCGAGGTCAACCAAACGACATCCGACTTGTGATACGAAAATATAATAAACTTCAGATAACACTATTTGAGGCATATGATGCGACCGTAACTCCATTCGAAGATTTCTAATACCATAAAATAATAAATCTGTGTGAGAGTTAAATCGATTTCGAATTCTCATTTCAATAAAACTTTCAATACCTAATCATTTCGAAAAATATTTCATAAATATTCTACACATATCTTATGACCAATTTAACTTTATAAGCTTCAATTTCAGCCTAATACCTCTCATTTATACTCGATAAAAAAAAGTTCCTAATCGAAATTCGTCGAATAAATTGATAATTTTTTTGTACGTATCTATAGTTTAAATACTCGATTTTTATGTCCATTCTCTTTAATCCATTCTTATTCACTTAGATTACACTCCTTGAAACTTCTGCATATTATGCTCACGCGTGATCCATGCATACTTAACTTAAAATGTCCATTTTGCCCTTTTATAATCTAATTTTACTTCAACCGGAAAATATTCTGAAAATATTCCATGGTCATCTAATTTTCAAATTGACCATGAAATACTTTAATTGGGTGTCTTATCTATCAATTTCATACTTCAAAAATTTTTTCAATTAGGTTTAAACTCATTAAAACTCATTAATCTCTCAAAAGAGCAATATCGTAATTTTCTTTGAATTACTTAAAACTGACTCAAATGGTATTATTTTTGATCCGTTTCTATTTCTCTATACTCTCATACTATTTTCGGACTTTTTTGACCATTAAGGTGAATTTTCGAAAATTTTACTATTCATCCCAAAATTTTCGTCTGAAAAACACTATTTACCAAAAACTTCCGTTTCCCACCGAATCTTAATTTATGACCCTGGACAATATAATCGGGTCCAAATTCGGTCTTAAACACTAATTTTGGATCTTTTTTGAAAAAATCATTATTCATTCTAGATCCGAACATTATTCACCGAAAATTCTCATTTCTTCCTGACATGACACTCAGGGCCTTATAAATATAATCGAATTCTAACCAGGCCCTTTGAACTATTTCTGGACTCTTTGTTCTCTATCCGATTGCCGAAAATGAATTCTCCGAGGAAACTAAGATCGGGGTTTATCAAAAATAACCTAGGTTTCTTCCTTTTTTCACACTTCTTTCTACCCCTTAACCTTATTACAAAAAGGCTTCTCCACAAAAATCCCACTAACTTAAATGTCGGAGTGTTTTTGCTATTAAAACACCTGCGACCATTAACCTCTCTTTCTCTATTTTGCAAGTAGCTAAAAGGAAGGGCGGATCATCTAGGAGGAAGAATCCCCTTATAATAGGGGATCTAGGCATCAAAAGGGATTCAAATCGAATCTCTATATTCATTAGATTGTGTTCCCTTTGTAATTCAATGTATCTATTATTGATGTGATCAATTTTCGTATCAACAGTTGGCGCATCTGTTGGGAAAAATAAAACATTGTGACCTACCAAAAGAAAGTATAAGCTAAGCAAAGAGAAGAGGAAGATGGCAGAGCAAGGATAACCAAGCTTAGGAGGGGTCATAGAGGTAGTTGTGGAACAAGACGTGGCAATGCCAAAACAGAAAGCCCCAAAAGAAGGGACTAGACCAACCAGAGCCATAGTGAAGGCAATAAGGGAAAACAACATGGATTAGGTTGCCTAAAACGTGCAATGGTAGCAAAGCTAGAGCAGAAATGTAGACGATCACCCGGCAGATAAAGAAAGTGACATATAGGGTAGTATTGTCTATAGGACGAGGTGGCTCTAATGTTGGATGTCATCTGCCAGATCATAGAAGCATAAACTAGGGGCATAAGATAGTGTTCCAAAAACCACTGCAATTCCAAATGGCTATCGTCAACCTGAAAGCTAGGGAGACTAGCTAGGAGCGAGCCAATGCATAACACGCCTGAAAAGAAGACTTGTTACAAGCACGAGACAGTAAATCTTGCTCGAAGGGTGTGAAGAACAACACTTGTAGAGAGCAACAAGTCGAACACTAGCAAAAACGCTAGAGCAGGAGAGAAGCAATAAACAGAGGAATTGAACGGCTAGCGTAAAGGGGCAGATCATGTTCAACTACCACTTAAAAAGCCCATTTGCACTATAAAACTCTATAATGACTAGGAACAACATAAGTAGAAAGGGCGTTACAAGAGTTAAAGAAAGAAATGGTCAAGTTGTGTACAAACAATAATGAAGCAAGCGAACCAAACCCGATAGAGGTCTTTAACCCTTTGGTAAAATGCCTCAAGATGGCAAACTTGCCAAAGAGATTCAAGATGCCTCAACTGGAACGCCATAAAGGGCAAATGGACTTTATGACGCATGTAAAGAATTTTTAGGAACAAATGCTTATCCAAGGGGTGCCCAATGATGCTGTGTGTAAGATATTCCCCATTACCTAGGAAAGACTAGCTCAAGATTGGTTCAAGTGCTTCCTTGTAGAAAGCATAAACTCATTTGTGGACCTCACCAAGGAACCAATCACTCAGTTCCAAGGAGCCAAATTGCCACCAAAAACCCTATCCACTCTACAGTACATCAAGCGGATGGAATACGAGACTTTAAAGGATTATGTGACAGTACCATGACGAGGTCATGTAAATGGCAATCTTTGGTGCCTAAGACACCTTGGTTAACTTCTAGAGAAAATTATGGTTAGGAAAGTTGTGGAGCTGATATATATTAACTACAACGAGAGTAAATGTGGAATGACAATTTTTTTTTAATGTCAAGGAATGTCCATGAACTCCATTCATAATCATATGGATCCCTCAAACCACCTTCTAACTTCAGTTTTGATGCTTATATGGCCTACTAACCTCAACTACCTTTGTTGAAGGCGGATGAATCTCGTTATCTTTAATTTTGTCATTACAACAAGAAAAAATGATTGATAAGCTTAATTTATTCATGACTGCCAAGTATCATATCACTAAAACTTGTGTTTGAAATGGGATATATTATGACACATTCTACAATACATTTGAGGTATCAATACATCTGATAACTATAAATGAGTGATTGCGTTCTAGAATTCTTAATTGTATTTTATTATATCTGATTATGTTTTTATTATATATGATTATAACTAAATAAGTTTGATCATCTTTACAACAATCAATCTGATTATGATTAGTTGTAATCAGATATAACAAAATATAATTAGTAATTTTATAATGTAATCAGTTTAGATGTATGAATACCCAAGTATATTGTAGATGCGCCTTATATATATAGACACATTCTAGCATACAGTTAGGGTATGCATACACTTGACAAAAAAAAAAAAAAGTGATTGCATTATAAAACATGTGTTATAATTTATTATATGTGATTACAACTAAACCTATATAATTATAATAAATAAATGTGATTACATCTACTAATTGTAATCACACATACTTAGTTATGATCACATATAATAAATTACAATCACACATTTTAAAATTCTATTTTTTATTTCATTATTATTACTATTTTTTTTCTTTTTACATTTATTACGTGTTGATCATTTAACTAGTTCAAATTATGCCCGTAAAAGCAAATATCTTGACTTCACACACACACACACACACACATATATTACTCTTATGATGTGTTTACTTGAGAAATTACAGAATAAGAAATAAGAATGATTATTAATGTTTACTTATTCTAAATTAGTTCGTAATGAGAATACAATTGTGGATCCTATATAAATTTGGGGTTACAGAATGAGATTGTTATTCCCCCAACTGACTTAGGATTCCCAAGATTAACTTTTAAAATTTAAAAAGTTATTTTTATCCTTACTAAAAAAAGAAGAGAGAGAGATAAAATTGGAAATTCTGTTTTAATAACAAATAGAGAGAGAGGGTGTGGCCCGCCTTATTTTATTTTATTTTATTGATTTTTTTTAATTCCCTCTCCAGCCAATAGAATAAGCTGGTCGCGGTGGTGATGACGCCATGCTGCTGCTTTTATTTTGGTTTGTGCACCAACCACAACAGAACTAGGCCCAAGCTTTTGTCTCTTTTTTATCTCTTTCTAATTTCTTTTACCTTTATTATGGTTTTTTGCCGCCTGCTTTCTCATTCTTCTGAAAGTCTTTATCTCTTTGTATCCTTCATTTTTGTTGTGGTCTTGGATATTTATTATATATATAGATATAAGGAAAACACTATATTTTTTTTGTGTGAATTAATTAATTAAAGTAGGTTTATTATGATTTGGATGGTTTTAATGCTCATAAAATGTTCACTGAGATAACATAAATTATATTATCAACCTTCCACCATGCTTCCGCCGCAGGCTGGTGCTAGCGAGAATCGAATCGGACCTTCCATAGGCTAGGTCTGGGCTCTGATACCACTACGCCGAAACAGATATCCTGATCGGGAACGGCCCAAATACGTTAAGTTAAACCTTATTTTTGAATACCCTGCAGCCTTTTGACATCGGTGCAGCAGCACCAGCAGTGCGTCAAACATCCTTCAAAGCCCCACGCATCTATCATAATCTTTTTCTTCTTTTTATTCTCTTTAAAGCCAAACATGTTCTTATTATTATCTCTTTTTTCTACATCAAATTTGTTGAAGTGAGAGAAATAAGGTTGACTATTGTTGTGATCCACAAACAGGAGGATATATGGCGGCTGCTGCTGCTTCAATGGGGTTTCATTTCACAAATGCAAAGTGGAAGGAGTTGGAGAGACAAGCTATGATATACAAATACATGATGGCCTCTCTTCCTGTTCCTCCTCAACTCCTTTTTCCTTTCCTTAGAAACCCCTCTCTGTCATCACCTCCTCCTTGTAATTAATAACTCCCTCTTTTCTCTAATTAATGTTGGTTTGGGGGCGGTCGGCGGTGGGGGGGATTTGCAGTGGTGGTTGTTGGATTTACAGTGGTGGGTGGGTGGGCGAGATGCGGCATGGGGGTTGTGTGTGTTGATTTGATATGTTTTGTATCTGTTTTGGTTTTGGGTGGATTTACAGTGGTGGTGGTTTGAATCTGGTAAGGTTCTCAAATGGAGATGTAAAGCCAGGAAGATGTAGAAGAACAGATGGTAAAACATGGAGGTGCTTCTGACTAAAATATTGTGAGCGCCACGTGCATAGAGGAGGCCACCGTTCAAGAAAGCCTGTGGAACTTCCTCCCAAAAACAACCTTAACAAGAAGACCCGCCTTGAATCCAATCCTCCTCCTCCAAATGCCACTCATGCGACTCAACCTTACAATCATGTCGAAGTCCATGGAAAAAGTTTCAATCTTTGAGTCTCTTGAGAGCGAAGGTTAATTGGAGTTGAAGAAAATGTTGAATCAATGAACCCCTTTTTATTCATTTATTATTTTGTGAAAATTTGTAGGTGCTTGGATTGGATGATGAAAGGAGAGCAATAGCAGGGTGGTTCTGTTTTCACCAACCAAAATATGGTTGTTTCTCTTGAAAATCAGCACCAGATAGAGACAACAATTAGAGGGTTTATTGATGATTGGTCTAACGGAGTCTCAGACAACCACAACAACAACAACACAAACTCTGGCAACATTTCCTCAAATGGGAACCGCTTTCTCCACTCAGTCTATCAATGGGACGCACTACCACCAATGATGATGAGATGGGCTTGGGGGTGCCCCAAACCGGTCATCAAGACCATGAATGTAGTAATAGTAGTAGTAGTAGTAGTAGTACCAAGCTTCCATTTTCAAGCTGGTTACCTCCTGCTACTTGGGTAGTTTCTACACCAGGAGCGCCACTAGCAGAGGTCTTAAGGCCAAGCACAGTAAATGGGGACTCTAGTAGTAGCCCTCAGGCCACTACATTTCTCTTCACAATCTGGGGTTCTGCAAAACACTTGATGCTTCATCATGGTCTGATAGCAGTGGCAGCAGCAGCCCCACACTTGGCAGTTCAAATGCTAATAACAAACCTGTAGAGCTTGCTTTGCTTTGGTTGAATCAAGGGAAATTAGCATCCTCTACTTGATATAACATTCTGAGACTATTTGTTTTGTGTCTTTTAAATTTATAAAGTTGTTTTTATCAGTTTGTGTGTTAGCAACTATGTTCTTCTTGTTCATTGCAAACTAGTTTTTATGGATGTGTTCTCTTTATGTACACTAAAAAGGAGGATCTGTCTGAATCCTGAACTGGGATTATAACTATGGAAACACCTAACATGTATTTTGTGATTTGCAGACTTGTTATGTTCTTTTATATTTGGAGAGGACATATCTTTGGGATTCTGTGTTTGTGCCCTCGTTTTGTCTGGAAAACAAATTATCTAGTTTGACTCTATCAAAATTCAATCTCCCTATACCCCTCTTCTCATTTTAACATTTTTTTTTTTTTAAAGTAATTTTAACATCTCATTTGATTTTCACTAAACAGTCATAATTAGGTAATCCCAAACCAAACTCAATTTTTCAATAGGAAATCTCAATTTCGATCCCTAATTCAAATAGGTCACCACTTTTCCTCCCAAATTCAAACCCGTTTAAGGTAGTTTTCTCAAACTCAATCTATTTTGATCCGATTCAATTTTTAACAAGTCATAAAATTTATATTAGAGACAAATATACAAACAATAAATTAATATTAAAATTTAAAATAGCTCAATATTTACTTAAATTTAGCATCGCATATAAAGAATACTAATATTAATATAAAGCTCATGGAAAATATAAATTTATTAAGTATAAACATCAATATAATATTAAGAATGAATTGCACATCATTGCACACCACCCCTCGAGATATGCCTAAAACTAAACGGAAACTCATTTACTCTTATATTAGACCAAGCCTCCTTGCCATTAGTTAACTTTAATCAACTTTAACAGTTGATTATGATTTTTAGTCAAATGATCATTTTTCAACAAATAAGATAAAAAATAATTTTTTTTTTTATAAAAAAAGAAAAATGTGGTGGATTCAAAATTGAATCTTCATTCAATAGATGGATGGTAGAGATTAAAATTAATTAAAAATATTAAAAAACAAAACAAAACAAAACAAAGTGATTGAAAAAATTTCCTATAAAATAATAATTTCATTTGATTTGAAAAGGTGGAAGTCGATCATCAAACACGTACACTAGTTCATCTTCATCTTCTGTTCATTCACTATCTTCATCTCATTATGACTATCCTCTTTATTATCATCAAGACAAATATATATATTTAAAGTCCTCCAATTATCCATGTTCGTCTTCTCCCTTTCTCTCTCATCCTTCTCAATTTCTCTCTTTTCTTTCTCTTTTCATTCCTCTTCTTTGATCTATCTCTTCTTACTTAGTTGGTTCGTCTCTTCTTCCTTTGCTGATTTGTCTTTTTTTTTTTTTTTTTTTTAAGGATGCTTGGGGGTTCTCGGATGATGTTTATCTATATTCAATTAGAACTCGGATAAACAACATCCGGATTTGTCTCATATGATATTCATCTAGATTCGATTGGAATCTAGATAAATTAAACATAGATGAACAGATAGCCTAGATAAACATGATTTGGGTTCATTCCATATGATTTTCATCTAAGTTCCAATCGAACCCATATGAAATAACTATTCTTCATCTAATGAGGGTTGATGATGATAACGGGTTGCTAGGTTGATGATGGTGATTATGGCTTGAGGTCAATCATGGTAGGGTTGAGGATGATGAAGATTGGTTGATGTTGATAATGGTGGGTTGAGGATAGAGGATTGATGACGCGGGGTTGATGAGATGATGATGCGTTGAGGTTGATGATGATAGATTGGATTTCTACATTTTTTTTCTTTTTGTTTTTTTCAAACTTTATTTCCCCTATTTTTCCAGAGCTTTTTTTTTTTTTTTGGTTAAATTCTTTGATAGATGAAAGGTGGAGATCCATTGTTTTTAATTTTAAGAAAATATTAAATATTATTTTTTTAAATATAAATATTAAATTTTATTTTTTAAATTAATCCCCATGATGGACAATAGAGTTCTCTTTTTTTTTTTTTTTGTTTATTTTTTGATTTTATTTATTTTTTATAGTTTTAAAATTTAAAAAAAATTAAAAAATATATATAAAAGACAAAATTACCCTTAAGTCAAATTAGTTTGACTAATCTTAACAGGAGTTGACTAACAGAGTAATGTGTTATGTAATGAAATGATAAATATATTTCCATTTGATTTTAGACATAACTTAAGGCGGTTTCATCTAATTCATTCTAAATTTCTAATATTAATATAAAGTTCATCTTTATTCATCTTGTTCTGGTTCATCTTCTTCATGACCTCCTCGTGGTTTGTTTTTATCTTCAATCCATCTCTTATATTTCTTTGCTCTCTTTAATTTCAGTCTTGTCTTCTTTGATAATTTTTTATTTTTAAATTTTGTTTTCTTTTTCTGATCTAGTTCTTTTCATTGTTTAGTTCATTTATTTATTTAAATAAATATTTTTCCTTTTAGTATAAAGTAATTCATTAATTAAAATAATATTCCCTCATTCATTTAGATAATTTGGTATTTTTAATTTATAAATATATATTAATTATTTAACAAAATTAATATTTAATATAATAAGATATCTTTATGTGTTAATATAATAAAATAATCTATAATATATTTATTTTTTATTGTTTTCAATTATTGCTATTGTCGATGTTGAATTTCAGTCGACGAGTAATCAATGCCCAATACCTGCAATCAATGTGAGAAAGCACAAATACCAAGAAAAGGCGAAGACAAGAACAGAGGATCAAACAAGGAACAAAGAGCTTTTACGTGGTTCAGCAATAATAGACTTACGTCCACGACTGCCCAACTCTTAATCTCTGCAGAGTGACAGTATATTGTTGAATATTGTATATGTTACAATGATTTTAATCCCTATTTATAGGGAAAGATTACAATTCTGGTTGTAGCAAATCAAGAAGAGAATCCTGAATTAATTACATTCCCTAAACAATTGGGAAAAATAAGGAAAAGAATTATAAATTAATTATACTTCCTAATATATTTAGATAATATCAGGAAGTTACTATAATTATCTTGAGATAATGTTGATTTGAATTTGACTTCGAATTGATCTCCATATCTGATGAGGAAATCTTGGTTTGATTGGGTAACTACCATATTTGGAAAGAGAATCATGGTTGAACCTGGTAACCGCCTTTTTCGGAAGATACCGGACCAATCACGTGTCTGAGCAAGCTGACGTGTCTTGGTGGTCTCGAGCTCGAGCTTGTTGAGAGATGGGCTACGCAGCGGCGAGCTGCGACCTGGCTGTGTTTATAGGTCTATTGATGCCAGCTGGAAAATTCCTTTAGACAAACTGAAGAACTTTTTGGGCTTAAAGTCAATACTGGGTCTCGTCTGATGGACTTTGACTGGATTAACCCTTTTGGGTCTTCTTATCAGGTCTTGAGTGGGCCTAAATTGGACTTTTACCAGCCCAATCAATGAACCCGAAAAATACGTATAACAGCTATCATGTACATTTTCATGATTTGGAAACAAAACATATCGGGATTTTAAAACAAAACTAAAAACATTGTTTTTATTTTGAATTTTTATTTTCAAAAACAGAAAACAAAAATGCCTACAAACAAACTCTAAGGGATGAGTAGAAATTACAAGCAAGCACTTTTCATGAACAAGAAGAAGTTGCTTTTAAATACCAGGGGGGGAGGAATACCTGTCAGAGAGTCTTACATGTAAAGCAATAAAGATGAGATGAATCCTACACAT
>CM034462.1:2228249-2245258 GCA_019925255.1 Litchi chinensis | reverse complement strand
TACTTGGACTGGATAAGGAATGTTAAGATAGTGCTCAAGTTTGAGAAAATTGCTTATGTACTTGATAATGACATCCCTCCTCCTCCAAGAGATGATGCTCCAATGGATGAGCTTGAAGCTTATCTAAAGCATAAGGATGACGCTGACATGGCGGCTTGCATCATGCTTGCTGCTATGACACCGGAACTCCAAAAACAACATGAGCATATGGATGCTCGTACTATGATTGTTCATCTTAAGGAGCTATTTGATGAGCGGAAAAGGACTGAAAGATTTGAAACATCTAGAAATCTTTTCCGTAGTCGAATGGTCGAAGGGGCTTCAGCCGTGGATCATGGCTTGAAGATGTTGGGCTACATTGAGAAGCTTGGATCACTTGGGTTTGTTATGGATCATGAGCTAAGTATTGACTTAGTTCTACAGTCCTTACCTGATAGTTATTCACAGTTCGTGATGAACTATTATGTCAATAAGATTGATTCTTCACTACCTGAGCTGATCAACCTTCTCAAGACTGTTGAACCTTGTATTAAGAAGGATCAAAAGTCTGTAATGTTGGTGGATAATTCTAATTCTTCTAAAAAGAAAAAGGCTCAAAAGAAATTAAAGAAAAAGAAGAATAATCCTACCAAAGCCCAAGGAGGTGTCAAGAAGAAGAACAACAAAAGCAAAGAGACACCTACAAAAGGACCGTGCTTCCATTGTGGTAAAGCTGGTCACTGGAAGAGGAATTTGCAAAGAATATCTGGATTCTCTAAAGAAGGAGAAGCATAGTGATGCTTCTGCCTCAGGTATTTTTATGATTGAGGTTAATACTACTTGTGATATTAACACATGGGTATTAGATACCGGATGTGGGTCTCACATATGTGCTAATATGCAGGGACTAAAGAACAGTAGGAAACTGAAGAAAGGAGATATGGACTTACGAGTGGGAAATGGAGCAAGAGTTGCTGCATTAGCTGTGGGGACATACATTTTGACTTTACCTTCAGGATTAATATTAAATTTAGATAATTGCTTTTATGTGCCTGTTATTTCAAAGAACATAATTTCAGTTTCCAGTTTAGTGAAACATGGATTTCATTTTACTATTAAGGATAATAGTTGTTCTATATGGTTGAATGACATTTGTTATTGTTCTGGTACTATTAGCAATGGGATTTATATTCTAGATTTATCTAATTCAATTCTCAATCTAAATACCAAAAGATTAAAAATGGATAACCTGAAACCCTCTTATTTATGGCATTGTCGACTTGGTCATATAAACGAGAAACGTGTTAACAAGTTACACAAGTATGGTAGCTTGGGATCATTCGATTATGAATCTTATGATACATGCAAATCTTGTTTGCTTGGTAAGATGACTAAAATGCCCTTCTCAGGAAAGGGTGAACGTGCCACTGAGTTGTTAAAGCTTGTACATTCTGATGTATGTGGCCCAATGACAATACAAGCAAAAGGAGGTTTTTTATACTTCGTAACCTTTATCGATGATTATTCTAGATATGGGTATTTGTATCTGATGAAATACAAATCTGAAGTTTTTGAAAAGTTCAAGGAATTTAGAAACGAGGTAGAAAAACAACTTGGCAAGAGTATCAAAACACTAAGATCAGATCGAGGTGGTGAGTACTTAAGTCAAGAGTTTCAGAATTATCTAAAAGAGAATGGAATATTATCTCAATGGACTCCACCATATACGCCACAACATAATGGTGTATCTGAAAGGAGAAATCGAACTTTGTTGGACATGGTTCGATCTATGATGAGCTTTGCATATCTTCCTAAATCCTTTTGGGGTTTTGCACTGGAAACTGTTGTTTATATACTGAACAGAACTCCATCAAAATCGGTTGATTTTACTCCATATGAGATGTGGAATAATAAAAAACCCTCACTTTCCCATATGAAAGTTTGGGGTTGTCCTGCCTATGTTAAAAGGATAATGTCAGAAAAGCTTGAAGCGAAATCTGTCAAATGTCTGTTTATAGGATATCCTAAGGAAACGAATGGATACTACTTCTATCATCCTTCAGAAAAAAAGGTGTTTGTTTCGAAGCATGCTGTCTTCTTAGAGAAAGAGTTTCTTCTAAAAGAGGATAGTGGGAGTAAACTTGAACTTACAGAAGTTCAAGGAGAACAAACAGTACAGATGGACATAGAACAACCGATACACCCTGAAACCACTACAAATGAAAATGAGATAGTGAGTGAACCTATTATTACACAAGAACCTCGTAGATCATATAGAATAAGGATAGCTCCTAAGAGATATGGATTTTTCATTAGCGAGCATGACCATATTCTAATCATTGAGAACGATGAGCCTACTAACTATGAGGAAGTTCTGAAGAGTTCAGAATCCGACGAATGGTTGAAAGCCATGAAGTCAGAAATGGATTCCATGTATGAAAACCAAGTATGGACTTTGGTTGACCCACCTGAAGGGATAAAACCCATAGGGTGCAAATGGGTTTTCAAGAAGAAGACTGACATGGAAGGTAATGTGGTTACCCATAAAGCTCGCTTAGTAGCAAAAGGATATCGTCAGAAGCAAGGAATTGATTATGACGAGACCTTTTCTCCAGTAGCTATGCTTAAATCCATAAGAATACTCCTTGCTATTGCTGCTCATTATGATTATGAGATATGGCAAATGGATGTAAAAACAGCTTTCCTTAATGGAAATCTGACCGAGGAAGTGTATATGACACAACCAGAGGGATTTACATTCAAAGATAGCAATAAAGTATGTAAGCTGCAAAGGTCGATTTATGGACTTAAGCAAGCATCTAGGAGTTGGAACATTCGTTTTGATGAGACGGTCAAAGAGTTTGGATTCTCACAAAACATGGATGAACCTTGTGTATACAAAAAGGTTAATGGGAGTGCAGTCGTTTTCTTAGTATTATATGTGGATGACATATTACTTATAGGAAACGACGTCTCAGTTCTTCAATCAATCAAGATATTGCTTTCTAAGAAATTCTCCATGAAAGACCTCGGTGAAGCAACTTATATACTGGGGATAAGGATTTATAGAGATAGATCCAAAAGGTTGCTAGGTCTAACACAGTCTACATACATAGATAAGATGCTAAAAAGGTTTAGCATGGATCAATCCAAAAGAGGATATTTACCCATGTCGCATGGGATAAATCTCTCCAAGTCTATGTGTCCTAAAACACAAGACGAGAGGGAACACATGAAAAGGATCCCATATGCATCAGCTATAGGATCTATCATGTATGCTATGTTATGTACTAGACCCGATGTTTCATACGCTTTGAGTGTTATGAGCAGATATCAATCTGATCCTGGTGAGGGACATTGGGTGGCTGTAAAGAACATCCTTAAGTACTTAAGAAGAACTAAGGATGCTTTCTTAGTTTATGGAAAGGGTGATCTACAGGTAAACGGGTATACTGATGCCAGTTTTCAATCCGATAAGGATGACCTAAAATCACAGTCTGGATACGTGTTCACTTTGTGTGGAGGCGCAGTTAGTTGGAAGAGTTCCAAACAAGATACGACTGCGGATTCAACAACCGAAGCGGAATATATTGCGGCTTCAGAGGCTGCAAAGGAAGCAGTATGGATCAAGAAATTCATCATAGAATTAGGAGTGGTTCCAAGTATTGTTGACCCGATACCTCTGTATTGTGACAACAATGGAGCCATTGCGCAAGCAAAGGAACCACGGTCTCATCAAAGATCCAAACATGTCCTTCGAAAGTACCATTTGATACGAGAAATAGTTGGTAGACAAGATATAAAGATTGAAAGAATTCCCACAGATCAGAATATTGTAGATCCAATGACTAAGCCACTTCCCCAGAAGAAATATGATGCTCATGTAAACACCTTTGGTATTAGATACATTGGTGATTGGATCTAGTGCAAGTGGGAGTATGTTAGTGATGTGCCCTAGAACCAATCAACCTTAGGTTGTATTTATGCATATTTCTTTTTAATAAAATGGCAACATTATTATTCAGTTTATATTCAACTGCGTAATAAAGTCCCTAGTATATATAACACAGTGTAAAGGAAATCATGAAAGAGTTCATGATATGAGATTCCTATTACATGCAAATGTGTTTATACTTAAATATCCCTAGTCATAGTATTAATGAGACGGGACATCATTAGTACAGATAGACTAGCACGTGTTATACTCCTTGATTGGATTGAGCAGTAGTTCTCATAAGCTGATGGCATATGAGATGTCTAGAGTAAACATGTGGATGCTTGTTTAGAATGAGTACATTGGATGACCTGATTATAAGATGATCACATGGATAGTTTTATGTCAGTGATCTCATCTTAACATATCAGCAGGTGCAAGTATCCTTTGACATGAGATCTCCAAAGTACACTGAGTATCAACTGTCGTCCTTTAATGTCATTCCTTGTTGACTCGGAGAGTTGACTCGTAGGGTGGTACTTGAGTTCGACATGAGCTACTCGAGCGTAGTTGAGTGATCAATAAAGGATTCGTCACTTCTCATAGTAGAAGAAGATATCTTACAACCTCTTGAGGAAATCGTTATTCCAGGAATCTCTGGCCAGAGTGATCGTACCAGTGGAAGAGTCTCCCAAGATACGTAATTGGGAATAACGGATTTCGGGAACAAGAACTAATAAATTCGGGCTAGACATGACTTAGTCATTTTAGTGAGAGTTGACACATAGTCCATACTCATAACCGAATGAGATATGTTATGACGAAAGGATGAATTGCACGGTAACTGTTTATGGAAAGGTATCGTTCTAACCACGGACAATTCTGGGCACTTGGGTGGTCATGATGCATTGCTAGGTGCCAATCTTGATCTACTCGGAATCAATTAGTTGATTGGTGAATCAAGGATTAAATCAAAAGGTTTAATTTAATCTAATCCTAATTCGATTAGGATTATAATTCATTCCGGGTTACCAACGTGTTCGGATACCTAATGGGTCACACACTTAAGCAACTCGATGTACAGTGTAAAATGGCTATTCAATAGGATTTAATATGTTAACATGAGATGTTAATATTAATGGTGATAAAATAAAATAAAGGCCCATTTATTTTATTAGGATCAATTTAATTTAATTGGATTAAATTAAAATTGGACCTAAAACTAATGGGTTAGGATAATTCCTAATGGGCTTAGATTGGGGTTTTATTTTATTTGCCCAATAGAAAGATTAGATTGTCTATAAATACCCATATGATGAGGTAGCAATGTTTTTCTCTCTTAGAACAAAAGAAAAGAGAAATTGGGGCAAAGCAAAAACTCTCAAAATCACCACATGGCCAATCACCTTGACTAGCACATAGGGTGTTCGTTCGGCTATCGCCATCTCCAATTGGGTTTTTGAACATTGTGTTGCTGTGTGGATACCTTAGAGGCGATTCTACACTTGGATCGCTAGTGGATTAGATCATACGAGAAGGGAAGGAGCCGCCAACGAAGGTATGGTTTCAATTAAACACCCTATGTATGCTTAATTGTTTTGGTTTTAAACTAATCTAAAGTGATCCGATTTGGGTTTTTGACTTTTGTTTGCTGTAAATTTTTGTTTTTCCACTGTGCTATGATGTATGAGATGCATACAAAAACCCAACATAGATGACCTGTTTGATCAGCTTCAGGGAGCCAAGGTGTTTTCCAAGATTGACTTAAGGTCGGGGTACTATCAACTGAAGGTTTGTAGGGAAGATGTTCCTAAGACAACCTTTAGGACTCGCTATGAGCATTACGAGTTCTTGGTGATGCCATTCGGGTTAACAAATGCCCTAACAGCCTTTATGGACTTAATTAACAAAGTCTTCAGACCTTATTTGGACAAGTTCGTAATTGTGTTCATAGATGATATCCTGGTGTATTCGGGAAGCCGAGAGGAGCATGCCAAGCACCTGAGGGTTGTGTTGCAGACCTTGAGAGAGCATCACTTATATGCAAAGTTTAGCAAGTGCCAGTTTTGGTTAGATAGAGTAGCATTTCTGGGACACGTGGTATCCGCAGAAAGAATATCGATAGATCCTCAGAAGATAGAGGCTATAGTAGATTGGAAGCCACCCACGAACGTGACAGAAGTTAGAAGCTTCTTGGGATTAGCTGGGTATTATAGGAAGTTCGTGGAAGGATTTTCCAAGATAGTTACTCCTTTAACAAGATTGACCAGAAAAGAAGTAAAGTTTGAGTGGTCAGCAGCGTGCCAACGTAGTTTCAAAGAGTTAAAGAGAAGATTGACCTCAGCTGACGCGACCCAAACCAGATTCCCTCTAGGCTAGTATCTAGTAGGCCTCACCTGACACCCCAACATACTCCTTTTAAACCCTCTTGAGAGGGTAAAAGAATTCCGCAGAGCGAACCCTGAACTTGCCCGTTAAACTTTGCTTTCAATCTCATTTAATCTCATTATTTAAAAACTACTTGGGTTGGTTACCATTTATATTTGTTGATTTAGAAATTTAACTAAAATTGTAAAGGTAACCATTGTTTTCGAAATTTGAAAATATTTTAACGAAAATTTGACAACATAACGACTGCAATTATAAAGTTACCCAATTTTTCCTGCAAAGAAAATTACACTCCCAAATCATTTCATTCACAACCCAACTTCTTCCACAAACTTGCATTTCAAAAATCAACTCATCATTTTCACAAAATCATAGATAATAATCAACTTTCATATCATAAACATGTATACAAGCAATTTACATTATAAAATATATTAACATGAGATTCCTACATAGTTGTTTCAAAATGCTAAGTGTTGGATACAATACATAGCAAATTATATAATGCGTTCTTCAAATCTACACCCACCTATATATACGAAGGGATTTGTTTCTCGCAATTACCCGTGCAAGTACCTGAAATTGGTTTATACAATACAATACGGAAAAATGAAATCTCAAAGCAATTTAAAGAAATTTGATGATTTATAACTTAACCATTATAACTTATTTAGTTATGTACAAAATGCCACGAAACTTGTTTCTTTCTAAAAGCACCATGCGTTCCCCTAATTGCTATGTCACGTGGCGATTTTCAACTAACACCAACCGTGATGCTACTGAGACTCCTCGACAACTACGTGCGAAATTTTTTGCATCACAAAACATAGTGCGAGTCTATCTATAATTTCTAGCGACTACATGCGGAATTTTCTGCATCGCAAACCGTAGCGCAAATTACTATCAACTCTTGGCAACTACATTGCGGAATTTTCTGCATCGCATATTGTAGTCCAAGAAAATCTTTGAATCTGAGGGTATACACATGCCCTTTGAAAACTTTTTTCCACTAAGTGCTATAAGTACAAAATAGCTTTTCTTTTGAAATCTTTTGACTAGAGCCTTTAAGCTAAACTTCTCATAAAAATCGCTTTATTTTCGAAACTTCTTTGAACACATATTAAAATCATATATAAACTTTTTAGCAACAATAACATTACAATTGAAACATAAATATTCATAGTGTGAGTTTGAGGTACTCACCTCGGATCCAAGCGTGCTAACGAGCTCTAGTGGGCCTCTCTCACTCCACTTGCTTGCGCTTCACCTACACATCACAATCTTATTCAATTTCCACTAAATTGAACTACTCAAAGCTAAAATCAAAGCTTTCAACACAACTAACTCTATTGAAAGCCCTTTAGACTACAACTTTCCCATCTAAGTTCTAACTCAACCAAAGCTCTAAAATTTTGATTTCTTTGCAAACGTTTAACTTATATACCCCTAGGGACATCCCCCACACAGTCCGTATAATTTTCTGAGGCCTGGAACGAAAAGTCAAAATTTTCGGACCCCTTTGACCGAATACTATTCATAGCCCATTCCATGGGCTTTTTCGCTTGTGTCATCTCCCTATCTCCCATTTAGGTCACCCGTAAAACAGTTTTGAAAAATTCCAACTATAGAGGGGTGAAACCTATGAAATACCCCTATTTTTCACTACTTTTTCATGTCAAAATCTACCATTTTTATATTCTCAACTCAATTATCTTTCATTTAGGATTCTTAGAGTCACATATACTCAATTAGGATCATACATGATATAAAAATGCAAAGAGGAAGTGGCATTGCATGATGCCCTTCACTTAGCCCAAAACTACACATTGTCTTATTTCATTTCCTTTTTCAATTTTAACACTTCTATGTGATATTCTAACTTTTCACATGCATGAATTCAAGCTTAATTTCATCAAAACATCAATGGGATCACATAACCCTCTTAGTGGCCGTGACCTACACATTCACACACAACCTATTGCTTCTTTCAATTCTCAAGATTTTTGCATTGTGATTCTCTTAGGCATTTCATCAAACACTTTATCTACACTCAAGCATTTCTTGCATGGGTTTTATCATCCTAAGGCTCATTTCTTATTTGGTAGGGTTTTAATCTTGATTCTTACCAAAACCCCCATCAATTTCACAACCAACAACAACTCAATCATCAACATCTCATCAGACAAGCCTACTAACATCAACTTAGTAAAAGTGAGGATAACTTACTTTAATTTTGCTCAAATCTTGATTTTCTAGCTTGAATGAGGTTGATTTCTTGGTTCGATCTTCAATTTGGCTTGAAATATTCTTGGTTCCCTTTCCTCTTCTTTTGGCCGAATTTCACTCTCTCCCTCTCTATCTATTTTGCTTCAATTTCTACTAAGTGTTGGGCTTAACACACATATATATAGGGCTCTCATATATTTAAATGACCATTTTGCCCTTTATTAGTAATGGACTTGCTATTTGACTTAATTGATTTCTAAATTTTCTACTAACATTTTAATATCACTTATAAGGGATATATTTATGAAATTTACTATTCTCACTTATCAATTAATTACTACTACTAAAAAATGCGAAATTATAAAAATGGGCTTACATCAGCACCTGTTTTTACTCTTCCATCAGGGCAGGATGGATTTGTAGTCTATTATGATGCATCCAGACAAGGGCTAGGCTGTGTGTTAATGCAGAATGATAGAGTAATAGCTTATGCTTCAAGATAGTTGAAGAATCATGAGTTAAATTATATTATCCAACACATAACTTAGAGTTGGTAGCTATGGTATTGGCCTTTAGGATTTGGAGGCATTACCTTTATGAGGTCCCTTGTAGAATCTTCACTGACCACAAGAGCTTACAGTATCTGTTCTCTCAGAAAGATTTGAATATGAGACAGAGAAGATGGGTGGAACTCATCAAAGATTATGATTATACAATCGAGTATCACCTTGGCAAGGCGAACATAGTAGCAGACGCCTTGAATAGAAAGCCCTCCAGTTCATTAGCCCAATTGAAAGCAGAGTATTTGCCTATGTTGGTAGAGTTGAGATCTATGGGTGTTAGATTGGAGACGACTAATTCCGGTGCTCTGTTAGCAGCTTTCCATATCCGTCCAGTGTTAGTGGATCGAGTTAGAGATCTACAGACCCAAGATCCATACTTGATGAAACTAAGAAGTGAGATAAAAGCTGGGCAGTAGAGTAGCTTCACATTGAGAGGTGATGGAACATTGGTGTTGGGACAAAGATTATGTGTGCCAGATGTGAAAGATCTAAAGCAAGAGATCATGGAAGAGACATATTCATTAGCTTATGCCATGCATCCAGGAAGTACCAAGATGTATCGGACTCTGAAAGATCACTACTGGTGGAAAGGAATGAAGAGAGGTATAGCAGAGTTCGTGTCTAAGTGCTTAACCCGCCAGCAGATCAAAGCCGAGCATCAGAAATCGATGGGTTTATTACAACCCTTATCTATTCCAGAGTGGAAATGGGAGAAGATCATGATGGATTTTGTGGTAGGATTACCACAAACTCAGAGTGGACACGATACCATTTGGGTGATAGTTGATAGATTAACAAAGTCTGCTCATTTCCTCGTCATTAAGAATACGTATTCCCTTGAAAAGTTATCTCAGTTGTATGTGGATGAGATAGTCAGGCTGCATGGCGCACCAATATCTATTGTGTCAAATAGAGATCTAAATTGAATATAAGTTAAACTTTACTTCCAAATTCTGGCCGAAGTTACATGAAGCAATGGACACCAAATTGAATTTCAGTATGGCCTTTCACCCTTAAACAGATGGCTAATCGGAGAGAACCATCCAGACTCTCAAAGATATGCTGAGAGCTTATGTGATGGAATTTAAAAGAAGTTGGGATACTTTCCTATCTCTGATAGAGTTTGCCTAGAACAACAGCTATCAATCTAGCATTGGCATGGAGCCATATGAAGCATTGTATGGCAGAAAATGTAGAACCTCAGTTTGTTGGGATGAGGTAGGTGAGAGAAGATTGATTGGCCCAAAGATTATTCAAATCACCACTGAAAGGGTAAATGTGATCAAAGAAAAGTTGAAGACCGCAGGAGATAGACAGAAGAGCTATGTAGACAATCGAATGAGAGATTTAGAATTTCAAGTGGGAGATAGAGTCTTCTTGCGAATCTCACCTTGGAAAGGTGTTCTGAGATTTAGGAAGCATGAAAAGTTAAGTCCACGTTACTTTAGGTCATATGAGATAGTGGAACGAGTGAGTGAGGTTGCATATCGATTGGAGTTGCCACCAAAATTAGCAAACATCCACAACGTCTTTCATGTTTCCATGCTTCGTAAATATATAGTCGATCATTTGCATATCTTGAAAGAACAACCGGTGCAACTAAAAGAAAATTTAACCTATAAAGAGCAACCAGTGGAGATCTTAGACCGTAGAGATCAAGTGTTGCGCCACAAAACGATTCCTTTAATGAAAGTGTTGTGGAGGAATCATGGATCGGAAGAGGCTGCATGGAAGCCTGAACAGTAAATGCGCACTCAATATCCATTCTTATTTGAGTCAGGTATGTAGTTCAAAATTTCGAGGACAAAATTTTTATAAAGAGATGAGAAATTATAAGCCTTTTTTTGTAATTTTGCATTTCTTAGTAATAATAATTAACTTATAGGGTGAGAACATTAAATTTCATAAATATCACCCTTATAAATGATAATAAAATGTTAGTAAGGATTTTAAAAATCAATTAAATCAAATAACAAGTTAATTATTAATAAAGGGTAAAATGGTTATTTGCCATATAAGAGCCTATATATATAAGTGTTGAGCTCTCAACACTTAGTGAAATTTGAAGCCAAAATAGAGAGAAAGAGAGAGTAATGGTCGGCCAAGAGAGGGAGAAGAAGAATCAACCTTTCTCAAGTCCAATTGAAGCTCCAAATCAAGATTTTGAGTAGAATCAAGCTAGAAAACCCAAGTTTGAGCAAGATCAAGGTAAGTTTCCATCATTTATGCTTAGAAATGATGATAGTTGAGTTGTATGAGATGTTGGTGATTGGGTTTGTTGTTTGTTGTAAATTTGATGGAGGTTTTTATAGGAATTAGGTGTAGAACCCTAATAAGTAAAAAGGGAGACTCAATACAAGAAAACCTATACAAGAATTGAAAGTTAGGGTTTATGTAGGAGTAACCCTAGAAATTGAATTAAGCCTTAGTTAAGTGAATTAAGTTGTAGATAAGGTGTTTGATGAAATGCCTAAGAGAATCACAATGTAAAAATCTTGAAAATTGAAAAAAGCAATAGGTTGTGTGTGAATGTATAGTTCACGGACACTAAGAGGGTTATGTAATCCCATTGAGTTTGGATGAAATTGAGTTTGAATTCATGCATGTGAGAAGCTAGAATATCATATAGAAGTGTTAGAATTGAAAAAGGAAGTGAATGAAGACAATGAGTTGTTTTGGGCTACATGAAGGGCATTGATGGTTATCATGTAATGCCACTTTCTGTTCGTATTTTTATGTCATGTATGATCCTAATTGAGTATATGTGAGTCTAAGAACCCTAAATGAAAGAGAATTGAGTTGAGAATATAAAAATGGTAGATTTTGACATGAAAAAATAGTGAAAAATAGGGGTATTTCATAGGTTTCACCCCTCTATAGTTGGAATTTTTTAAAACCGTTTTACGGGTGACCTAAATGAGAGATAGAGAGATGATCAAGTGAAAATGAAAGCGAAAAAGCCCATGGATCTGGCTGTGAACAGTATTCGGTCAAAAGGGGTCCGAAAATTTTGACTTTTCGTTTCGGGCCTCTAAAAATTATAAGGACTGCATGGGGATGTCCCTAGGGATATATAAGTTAAAATTTTGCAAAGCAATCGAAATTTTAAAGCTTTGGTTAAGTTAGAACTTAGATGGGAAAGTTGTAGTCTAAAGGGCTTTCAATAGAGTTAGTTGTGTTGAAAGCTTTGATTGTAGTTTTGAGTAGTTCATTTTAGTGAAAATTAAATAAGAATATAATGTGTAGGTGAAGCACAAGCTAGGGGAGCGAGGGAGGCCCATTAAAGCTCTTTGGCAAGCTTGGACGCAAGGTGAGTGCCACTAACTCACATTATGAGTATTTATGTTTCAATTGTAATTTTATTGTTGTTACAAGTTTATAAATGGTTTTAATATGTACCCAAGGAAATTTCGAAAATAAAGTGATCTTTATGAGAAGTTGAGCTTAACAGCTCTAGTTAAAAAGTTTCAAAAAGAAAAGTCATTTTGTGCGTATAGCATTTAGTAGAAAAAGATGTTTTCAAAGGTCATGCGGAAACCCTCAAAATCAGAGATTTTCTTGGGCTACAATATACGATGTAGAAAATTCCGCAATGTAGTTCCTAGAATTAGATATAGTATCTTGCGCTACGATTTGCGATGCAGAGAATTCCGCACGTAGTCGCTAAGATTTATAGATAACCTCACACTACGATTTGCGATGCAGAAAATTCTGCTCGTAGTTGTCGAGAAGTCTTAGTAGCGTCACGGTTGATGTCAGTTGAAAATCGCCACATGACATAGCAGTTAGGGGAACGCATGGTGTGTAAGTCCTTTTTCATAATTTCGCATTTCTTAGTAGTAGTAAGTAATTTATAGGGTGAGAATAGTAAATCTCATAAATATTACCCTTAGTAGTCATATTAAAATGTTAGTAGGGATTTTAGAAATTAGTTAAGTCAAATAGCAAGTTAAATACTAATAAAGGGTAAAATGGTCATTTCTACAATTAGTAGGCCTATATATATGAGTGTTGCCTTCCAACACTTAGAGAAATGAGAAGCAAAACACATTGAGAGAGATGGAGAGAGGGACGGTAATAGCAAGAGGAAGAAGAACCTAATCTTTTCAAGCCAAATTAAAAATCCAACTAAGAAATTAGTCTTCTTCAAGTTAGAAAATCAAATTTTGGGCAAGATCAAAGTAAGTTATCCTCACTTTTACTAAGTTGATGTTAGTTAAGCTCATATGATGTGTTGATGGTTGGGTTGTTGTTTGTTGTGAAATTGATGTGGGTTTGATCTAAACTAAGATTAGAACCCTAAAACATCAAAAAGGGGACTTAGTTTGGATGGAATCACATAATAGATTAAAGTTAGGGTTTATGATAAAAAAACTCTAAAAATTGATTTAAAGTTGTTTTAAACAAATTGATTGCATTCCAAGTGTTTGATGAAATGCCTAAGAGAATGACAATGTAAAAATCTTGAAAATTGAAAGAAGCAATAGGTTGTGTGTGAATATGTAGTTCACAGTCACTAAGAGGAATATGTGATTCCATTGAGTTTTGATGAAATTAAGCTTGAATTTATGCATGTGAGAAGCTAGAATATCATATAGGAATGTTAGAATTGAAAAAGGAATTGAAATAAAACAATGAGTTGTTTTGGGCTAAATGAAGAGCATTGGTGGTTACCATGCAATGCCACTTCCTCTTTGCATTTTTATATCATGTATGATCCTAATTGAGTATATGTGAGTCTAAGAACCCTAAATGAAAGAGAATTGAGTTGAGAATATCAAAAGGGTAGATTTTGACATGAAAAAGTAGTGAAAAATAGGGGTATTTCATAGATTTCACCCCTCTATAGTTGAAATTTTTCAAAACTGTTTTATGGGTGACCTAAATGAGAGATAGAGAGATGATTCAAGCGAAAACGGAAGCAAAAAAGCCCACGAATTGGGCTGTAAATAGTATTCGGTCAAAGGGGGTCCGAAAATTTTGACTTTTCGTTTCGGGCCTCTGAAAATTATACAGACTGCATGGGGATGTTCCTAGGGGTATATAAGTTAAACTTTTGCAAAGAAATCAGAATTTTAAAGCTTTGGTTGAGTTAGAACGTAGATGGGAAAGTTGTAGTCTAAAGGGCTTTCAATTTTAAAGCTTTTATTGTAGTTTTGAGTAGTTCATTTGAGTGAAAATTAAATAAGAAAATGATGTGTAGGTGAAGCACAAGCTAGTGGAGCGAGGGAGGCCTGTTAAAGCTCCTTGGCAAGCTTGGACGCAAGGTGAGTGCCTCTAACTCACACTATGAATAATTGTGTTACAATGTAACTTTATTGGTTATTGAAACGTTTATGAATGATTTAATGTGGGTTCAAAGTAAGTTTGAAAGAAAAGAAAATTTTAAGAAAGTTAAGCTTAAAAGCTCTAGTCAAAAGTTTTCACAAGAAAAGTTATTTTGTGTTTATAATACTTAGTAGAAAAGAGTTTTCGAAGGTCATGCGTAAACCCTCAGAATCAGAGACTTTCTTGGGCTACAATATGCGATGCAGAAAATTTTGCAATGTAGTTCCCAAGATTAGATACGGTGTTTTGCACTACGATTTGCGATGCAGAAAATTCCGCACGTAGTCGCTAGAAGTTATAGATAACCTCGCACTACGTTTTGCGATGCAGAAAATTCCGCACGTAGTAATCGAGGAGTTTTCAGTAGCATTATGGTTGGTGTCAATTGAAAATCACCACGTGATATAGCAGTTAGGGATACGCATGGTGCTTTTAGAAAGAAATGGGTTATGTAGTGTTTTCATGTATAACTAAATGAGTTTATAATTATTTAGTTAACAATAGTTAAATTTCGTTAATTGCTTTGAGATTTCATTTTCTGTGTTGTATTGTATAAACCAATTTCAAGTACTCGTGCAGGCGATTGAAGCAAATAAATTTCTTCATCAATATAGGTGGGCGTACAATCGAAGAATGCATCATATAACTTGCTTTGTATTTTGCTAATGCACACTTCATTTTGCATTTCGAAATACATATGTGGAAACTTGTATAGGAATGTCTTTGTAATGTAAATTGTTGTAAATATTTTTATGGTATGAAAGTTAGTTATCACTTATGGTTTTGTGAAAATGATGAAATAATATTGAGATGCATGTTTGTGGAAAAGAAATTGGGTTGTGATTGATGAGATTTGGAAGTGTGATTTCCTTGTAGGAAAAAATTTTGATAACCTTATATTTGCAGCCGTTATGCTATCGGATTTTCGTTAAAATGTTTTTAGATTTTGAAAATGAAAATGGTTACTTTTATGGTTTAGTTAAATTTCCAAATCAACGAATTGAATGTAAATTGTAACCAACCCAACTAGTTTTCAACAATAAGACTAAATGAGATTCGAAGCAAAGTTTAAACGTGCAAGTTAAGGGTTCACTCCGCGGATTTGTTGTACCCGCTTAAGAGGGTTTAAAAGGAGTCCGTTGGGGTGCCAGACAAGGCCTACCAGATACTAGCCTAAAGGGAATCTGGTTTGGGTCGCGTCATGGTGTATTTAGAAATAAACGAGTTTTGTGATATTTTATGTAATTACTAAATGAGTTTATAATTATTTAGTTAACAATCGTAAAATTTCGTTAATTGCTTTGAGATTTCATTTTTCCATGTTGTATTATAAAAACCATTTTCAGGTACTCGAACGGGCGATTGAAACAAACAAGTTCCTTCGTAAATATAGGTGGGGCGCGAAATTGGAGAATGCACTACTTAATTTGCATTTTAGTTTGTTCAATACTTTGCATCTTAAAACAACCATGAGGAAACTTGTACTAACATATTTTGTAATGTAAATAGATTGTATATATTTTATGAGATGAAAGTTTTAGTTAACATTTATAATCTTGTGAAAATGATGGTATGATAATTGAGATGCATGTTTGTGGAAAATAAGTTTGGTTGTGATTCATAAGATTTGGGAGTGTAATTTCTTTGCAGGAAAAATTTTGGTAATGTTGTATTTGCAGCCATTATGCTGCTGGATTTTCGTTAAAATGTTTTTAGATTTCGAAACAAAAATGTTTACTTTTATGGTTTTAGTTAAATTTTCAAATCAACGAATTGAATATAAATTTTAATCAACCCAACTAGTTTTCAAATAATGAGATTAAATGAGATTCGAAGCAAAATTAAACAGGCAAGTTTCAGGGTTCGCTCTACGGATTTCTTTTAGCCATTTAAGAAGGTTTAAAAGGAGTCCGTTAGGGTGCCAGGCGAGACCTACCAGATACTAGCCTAGAGGGAATCTAGTTTGGGTCGCGTCAAGCAGGTTCTACACAACAAGGCCATTCCATTAGTGAAAGTATTGTGGAGGAATCATACTGTAGAGGAGGCCACATAGGAGCACGAGGAGCAAATGCGTAGTCAATATCAACAACTTTTTAAGGCAAGTATATTTTAATTTCAATGGTTGCATAAGATTATATAAAGAGTCATAACGTGGGTGTCATAGGCTACGATTTTGAATGATCTAGGTGAGATGTAAATTTCAAGGACGAAATTTTTATAAGGAGGGGTGAATTGTAAAACCCAAAACTTTAGTTACTAAAAAATAGTTATTTTTTCGGATGAATAGTTTTTTCGACAGAACATATCAGAATGAATAGTAATTTTTGAAAAACAAACCTCGTGAAGCGAAAGTTCTAAAATTAATATTAAAATTAATGGAAATTGAAACGGAGCGAAGATGAATTTATTCAAAGAGATTTTGAGTAATCCAGAGTTTATTGAATGAAAATACCGTTTTTGGAGAATAATGAGTATTGATGATTTTATATCCATACAAATTTCTAGTAGTGTGAAATGTAGAGATAAAATACCCAATTAAAGTATTATATGATCAATTTGAAGATTTAAGGGCCATAAAATATTTTAAAATT
>CM034462.1:2201634-2227749 GCA_019925255.1 Litchi chinensis | reverse complement strand
CTATTTGATTCCTTTTTGCCTCTCAATTTCACTAAGTGTTGTATTTATACTATTAACACTTCCCAAATTACCTTCATGCCTCATTTTCTTTTAAATTTCACACCAAACCCCCTTTCTTCCCTACATCTCACGGCAACTTACTTCTTTTAATTTTTCTGGCAGCCTTGCACTCTTCACTTGTTAATTTTTCTTCTAATTGATTTGTTTATTGTTGTGTAATTCTAGAATGAGCGTTCGATCTTCGATAACTTGATTTAGATTAACACTAACTAGATTTATTATTTAAACTTCACAATCTAGTTTCAATTGCTAGGAAGTTAAAAATCGGAACTAGGGGTTTACACAACGGCTGTTCCAAGTGATCTTTCCACCATTTTCAAAGGATTTTCAAGCCATAAAGAGGTGAAGAATGAGTTAGGAAGATTATCAAGCCAAATCTAGTAAGAATCAAGTGGTAAGATAGAGTTTTCATAGTTTTCTTTTTGTGAAAAGTTTGTCAAAATAGTCCATGAATTGCACCTAATGTTAATGAGATTTTCGTACATAGATTTGGAGATTTGAAGTAGCAAACAAGTGGGAAAGCAAGACAAAAGATTAAGGAGGAATTGGTAAGTGAAATAGCTAAGAAAATACATTGATTTGAAGTAGTTCGATCGCTATTTAAGATGTTAAAATTATGTATTTAAGTCTGTTGAGGTTGTGACCTGATTTTATGTGAAGAAATTTGATGAAATGTTAGTGTGTGTATAGATGTGAAAATTGGTTAAGAGAGGGATTTATGATTTATATAGAATTCAATTGTTTTGCCATGATTTGGAATTGCTCATGAGGTATAAAACTGTGAAATTTGATGAGATCGGGGTGGGTTGATACATGTGTAAGTGTAAAACCTGGAAAAGAAATGTTAGAATTTAGTTCGCGTGAGTTAAGGTCGAGCTAGATTAAGGTAGCAGCTCGCAAAGAGCGAGTTGAACGATGCCTACATTTCAGGTCGAGTAGGACAAAAGCAGCAGCTCGCAAAAGAGGGCAAGCTAGGCGAGCTGAGTGGAGCTCGCAGCTTGGGCTAGACTGGGCAGTGCTACAGTCCGTTATAACCTGGATGAATTTATACATTATATCGATTATAGAACTTGGAATTGAGGTATGTGATGTGCATGTATATTCTAAGCGAAAATCGCATTTGTATTTAAATATAGGTGACATAACGAGCTAGCGGAGGACGCGGAAGAGAGATTATCATTGAACTGGAAGCTAGTTGTGAGTGTGAAAATATTTTATCTATATTAAATACATCTTTAGTTACTTTGTAAGCATTTTACAAATTTCTATTAATCATTTTTAGTTTATAAATGATTTTATGTTCTAGCATGAAACAAGATGTTATGCAGTATGTTACTATATTTCTATGTTTATAGAATGAAAAGAATTCGATTTGAATTATAGAAAGAGAAAGATTTCAAGGGCTAGTGGACTACCCAAGTTTCTAGATTTTATAAATTTAGACTCGACCGGTATACCCCGCAGTGTATAGCAAGTGTTGGGAGGACGTGTCACTAACCTCAGGGGGATTGAATCTATCGTGTCGCCTTCTACACTTGTGGGATATTATCTTGCTATGCGATGAGCGATGTAGAATTTCGCTGTGTAGTAGCGAGATGTCTTTGTAGTTTTTTCACGGTGTGCGATGCTAGCCTTTACACCATATGACCCCACATTGAGTGGTGCTAGATTAGTCATCATGTGATTGTAGCTTCCCTTGGGTTCCCATTAGTGCAGTTTTTAGAAAGAAAAATATATCACTAAAAGTTGAGTTTAGAAAGAAAATGTTTTAGTTATGCTTTGAAAATTTATGAAATATTTTAGCATTTTATGAATCTATTTTAGTAAGAAATTTTATCATATTTTACTCATCATTGCAAGTTTTTGGAAATTGCTTAGCAAGTTTATAAAACACATGTTTTTAGAAATGAAGACGTTTTAAATAGCAATTCTTTTCAAATATTTTTCGGGAGGTAAAATTTTTGAATATTAATTTAAATAGAAAACAATACACACTCACTGAGCTTCTTTAGCTCACTATATTTTGGTTTTATGTTATAAAAACCTCCCCAAGTGTAGGAACAAGTGATCAGGGTACACGCTCTCCTCCTTCAGATTAGATGGGCCGAAGATGATTAACGCTTCTATGAAATCACTTCTATGTACATTTTGATTTCGATAAAAATTATGTGGATGCTCATATTTTGGATTGTAAACAAATTTTGTAAAACTTGTTATATTCATGGTGGTATGTTGAGTTACTTTATATAAAGTATTTAATGATTATTTTCATACTCGATATAGATGCTTAAATTTATATTTCATATATTTAGCAAAAGATTAAAATTAAGGATTCGCTCCACGACATCATTTTGGGTCTTGCTAGTTAGACTACAAGAGGGTTTCATGGGGTGCTCGATGGGATTCCTGGATTCATTAGAGGGAATTCAAGTTGGGTCTCATAGAAAAAGGCCTAGTGTCTCGACATCTACATAGGGCTAGATGGGTCCAATGTCTAGATAGTTGCATAAAGGCTAAAAGGGCCTAGTACCTCGACATCCAAACAAGAGTAAAAGAGGCCCAATGGGCACCCAAGCAAGCATTTGCATCCATATGAAGACCCTTCGAGAGTCATCTCAGGGATTATCTCATTCACAAATGTCCTAAGAAGTGGGAGGACCCCTCTTTAAAAATCACCCCTAACAGAAATGTTATTTTTCTAATACGCCCTAAAGGTAGGAAGAACCTTCGAGCAACAACTACAAAGTGGAAATTTACTGTACTAGGATGTAGCAAATAATAAAGAATAAAAAACCCAAAAGTAAACCTCGATGAAAAGAAGTCGAGTGACAATCCCCGTATTTCAAAAAAGAATAAGCTTATTTCAAGATATTTTTATTAGCTTCAAGCATTTCACTTCTTTTGTACGAAAAGATAAGGGGCTAATGTTGGGGAAGTTAAGAGCCTTATATAATCAAGACGGGGTTGAACTATAGAGTCTATTAATTTACAAGACAAGCCAAAGGTTTTTCCTTAGAAGAAATCCAATGGATGAGCCTAAGGTAAGGCCATAGGAGAAGCACAAATAGGTGCCTGAAAAAAGGGTCCAAAAGGGATGCAATCACCCCTAACCAAAGAACTTAAGAAGGGTTGAGAAGGGGCATGACAATGACCAAAAATACCCTTACCAATGGACATGAAAAAAGGCCAAAACTCCATCCTAAAAATCAAATAAGTCCCTTTATCATCTAACAGCCAACAGTAACAAATGGGATTGACCAATTACGTGGCTTTTCAACCAGAATGGCAAACAAAAGAGCGCCATGTGTCTCTGCATCAAAATGAGCAGTAAAGAGGATTGATCACCACATGTCTTTATTTTAGAACGGTAAGAAAAAGGGCTAGCTAATCACGTGGTCCTTTTGATAATATAGTAAGTGAAAGATCGCCACATGTCTTTTCATCAGAACGGTCCAAAAAGAGGCTGACCGATCATATGATCCTTTCAACAGGGTGGTAAGGTAAGTGAGAGGCTAACGATCACCTGGTTCCCTTGTCATATAGGTAAACTAGAGAACCCCACTTATCCATGTGTCAGAATGAACTATAAAGGGAATTGACTATACGGTAGAGGTAAGAGGAACAAGACCTTGAAAAGTTTTGACCAGCACAAAAAGGGAGCTAACCGAGGAAAATGGAGGGAAAGGGACTAACCCTAGAAGGCCAACATAAGGCCTCAATCCAAGTAGATTTAAGAGATTAATTGAAACTTGTGTTATTGCTATTAATTTAGTCTGGCTCAAGGCTTAGAAATAAATGGATATATGAGTAAATATTTACTTGTTGGATATTTTTAAAAAAAAATCAAGGAAGTTGGGTATAAAAAGAAAAAGACCATAGAAAAAAGGTAGGGAGTAAAATATAAAAAGGCAAGTCAAAAAGTTAAGAGATCAATGAAATTGGTGTGACCATGCATGGATAGAAAAAAGAGAGATGAGAGTTAATGGATTGGCTTGAGAAATAAAGAGGAGGAAAGTGAGAGATAATTGTTAATAGTTTAAATAAAAATGGACAGGTGTCATAAAAACAAGTTGAAAGAAAAAGAATGATAAACATGAGATAACAATGAAATAAAGAAAAGGACACATGGCATGGATATGATGAAACAAGTGTCATGCACAAGACTAATAAGCAAAAGAAACAAAAAGAAAGCAAAAGAGACAAAATAAGGGTATAGTCGAGAAAGGGAGAATGAGATGAGAATCAAGAAATCGTCAACAATTTGAATAAAATAAAAGAAATGAGTTAGTGGGCTATGCGCTTTTAAGAGAAAACAGGTGTCAATAGAGGCATTGAAATGGAATAAGAATAAGGACAAGAAAGTGAGATTAGAGAGAAAAAGTTGGTGGACGGATGTCTATTTTGAATAAAAAAATAAAATAAAATATAAAAGGGTGTGTGATGAATTGTCTAGAAGCAAGTTGACCAAATAAGAAATTGACAAAAAGAAATATTAAGAGGTGGTGTTGTTATATTTGTGTTATATATATAAATTGAAATGGCAGGAGCAATACATACAACGAACATAAAGTTGGATAGCAGAAGGAAAAAGCAAGGAAGGAAAAAAAGAAAAAGAGAGAGAGAGACTTGGTGAACCAAAGCAAGAAAATAATAGAAAAAAAAAAGTATGGATGCTTAAATGGAATATTTGGGTGTCTAATTTATCTAAATAAGTTATTTTATTTTAATGAGATTTGAAATCTAAAAAATTAATTAATTTTTCCATACATTTTATCTTGAGTTTAATATGATTTTAGGCTAGATTCAAGCTTATTAAGAATTAGATGGGAATTCGTTTTAGATCCAAATTTGAGCAAAAGAGTTATGTGAATGGATTATTTATTTAAATTGAATTAATTATTTACAGTTATATATTTTAGATTTTGTTTATTTAATTAGTTTATTGATTTATTGATTATGTATTATGATTTATGATTTGATTATAGAATATTTATTATTGATAACTATATTTATATTTAGAAATTGAGTTATACAATTTGCATATAAAAATGATTTAAGATTTGGAAATTAATAAAATGAGATTTTTAGAACACCAATAGTGTATTTTCCCCTCTAACGGACAGACAGACTACACAAGTGTGAGTTCCAAATTCGCCTATCACGTGTATAACAAATGTCAGAAAAGTTATTAAGTTGTCAAAATAGTCACTGAGCTACCCAGCATGTATATGGTAGATATTATCCTTGCTCTGCGTGTGTGTTGAGTACCTCCACCACATATAATAGATTTCCTTAGGTATTAGTTGGTGTAAATTTTCAAATTATATATATTATCTATTGAGTTTGATCAATACAAATGGAGATTTACATAATACTGATTTTATAGAAAGAGATTTTAGAAACATTTTACATACAATAGTTACAAAATATGTTTTATAAAGTTATCATAAACTATTCATACAATGGCTATAGTTTTAATTATGTTATAAATGATTATTATTTCAGATATGAATTTATATAAATCACTGAGAAGTATTTATTATTACTTGAAATATTTTATAATTTATTTAAATTTGTTTTCGAAAAGTTATATTCAGTCACTGAGCGTTAGCATTTATTCCTTTATAAAACCCATTTTTGTAGGTATGTGTTGCAGGTTCTTGCAGATCTTTACGTATTGTGAGAAAGACCATGTGGTAATGATAAAATGCATTATGATTATTTTTAAGTAGAAATATCTTTTGCATTAGTATTTATTATTTTAATTAATCGTATATGTTAAATGCAATTAAAGAATATTTTTATGAATGCAACATCTTTCCCAAATATTTTATGAATATTTTATATATTTATTACAGGGGTCCAATACGAGAAATGTATAGCTTTTCGTTTTGTTCTGATTAAATTTTATAAAACGATAATCAGATTTACAATGAGTTTTCTAAAATGTTTTTCAATAAATCGAGATTTCAATAAGAAAAACTACAGTTTTCATGAAATTTTCCTATACTTGAGAAAAGAGTCGGGATGGGTCCTATCAAAAATACTAACTTTCAAGAAGAAGTTTTGATTAAGTTTCGTACTAACTTATCACTAGAAGAATAGAAATGACATCTTATTATAATTTGATAAAAGTGATTGATTTTCTCTTTCCTAATTTTTGCAATATATATTCTTCAAATAAAATAAATCTTGTAGATACAATAAGAGCCGAATTTTTTCTTTTCTTTTGGTTTTGGGCAACCATTTTTTTTTAACTCCATTCATTCACCATGAAATTAAGGCAGTTTTTGGGTTGACAGGGAATTCAAAGTCTCCAAGAATTGGAAAATATTAGCTTTAAAGAAATTTTGTAAGGAAATTCGGACAAGTGTGTGGAATGGACTTATGAATAGACGCCTTGGAAAGCTATGTTATTTCAATTTCAAGAAAGTGAAGTAGTAATTTGTATGGTATGTAGGCCTCATCATTGAATGCAAACAAATCTCTCCAAATGATCCATCTATCTCTAAGAACATGGCTATATGAAACAAAAGTCTTATGTGTGCTTGTTGCAAATGGTCTATCCATATCTCGAAGTCATGCTTCGCAATTGATCTATATGCAAATTATTGATCTATCCCAAACTAAGTTACAATTTAAGCCTCTATGGATTTTTGCTCTCAATTAGCTTTTAAATTTTCGATTACTTTCAAAGCTTAAGGATAATTTTTTTTTTTTTTTTGTCTGAAGACTAAACAGAATTGCTGAAGATTGAATAGTGGCTAAAACAAAAAATTTGAATAATATATTTATTTTTTTTCCGTTACCTCCGAATGTATAGTAATTTTGTTTGTTTTTTAAAGTTAAAATTGTTTGAAAACTAATAATTTGACATTTATATCCTTTTAATATTAATTGTTTTATAACTTCATTTAATATAAACATAAACAATTATAATAAATTATTTAGTAAATACTAAAACACTTTTATGTATATATTAATAATATATTTATTTATAATTAAAATATGATTAATTATTATAAAAGAGTAAATTTTTTGAAAATGATTATACATAAATAAACTATTATTGTGAAGTAAATTAAATTTATATATTTAAATAAAAATAAAAAAATGGTTTTAAGTTGATTTATTATTTGTATATATATTTAAATAAAAATAACATTAAAAGGGATCTATACAATTTAAAATCAGGGCAAATTGAGAAGATAGATTTGGAATAATATGTTTAAAAAATTATTAAGTGATTTGACATTTAGATAAAAGTTAGAAATTGTATCTTTTATTTTCAATGATTTTTAACTGGTTTTAAGTTGTTTGATCACTTAAGAAAACAAACAAAAATCACTTAATAGGTGTAATTCAGACCCATTAAGTGAAAAGTAATAAAAACAAATGACCCATTAATCTTACAGGTGTTATGCCTAAAAAAACACCATGAGCCCCAAGGCAAAAATAAAGGCTAGTAAAGACCTAATGGATTAGCAAGCCTAAAAACCCAAATGAAGAATGAAACAGTCCAAATGACAGGCCCCAACTCTTATACTTAAGACGACCTGCCCGGCAACCCCACGGTGGACTTCTAGTCAAGAACTACTCCATTAACGAAAATGGGGGGAATTTTTTTATTTTAAAATAGACATTTGCAAAATATAATTTATAAAAATTTTGACAGCATAACGACTGTTTTTCTAAAAATTCCACCCTGTAACAGTTTATTGAAAACCTATACACTTCAATATCCATACAAATCTCCACTACCAGGCCTCAGGCCCTCATTTCAAAATCACAAACACCCACAAACATGTTGTAATTTAAAATTTAACTTGAAATTCATAAACAATTCATGTACAAACCAATTTTTCTGAAAGATATATACAAATATGTGCAAAATTCATTTCACAAATTGTCAAAATTGTAAATATCATACCTGTATTTAAAACGTTTCACAGCAACACTGCACTCGACAATGACTAGCTACTCTGGGGCTAGAGTTTCTGCTACTATAATGTCTGCACCTGTACCTATCCTTGGGGGGTTTTTATTTACAAACACAAAACTAGGTGTGAGCTAATAAGCTCAATGAGTGTCATATACATATATTTCCATTCAATATACTTTCAAAAATATCCTCTGTAAAAACCTTAAACGCAATTTCATAAATATAATCATGCTGTAGATACTAAATAAATTTCTTGAGAACCATATATAATTTAAAACCATGAATAAACATTTATAACAATATAGGCCATGCATCGAAAATCTAAAATTCAGTAATGTATTGAAAAGCAAACTTTCTAGTTTCAGAAAACAATTCTGAAATGCTTTTCAATTATAGAACGATGCATAAATTAATATTTTGCATGATTTCATTTTTCTGCCATAAAACATAAACAATGGTGGCACTTAAGTTTTCGAAAAGCTTTTGAGTAAAATGAACCAGCCACTGATAATTCATTTCACATGGTATACTAGTGTATGGCGGAGCAAAATTTATCTTTGCTTGGTACGGAATTTATTCTCGCACAGGCCATTTAATAAGTATCTACTAGTGGAATTTATCCTTGTTAGGAGCGGCATTTATCCTCGCTCAAGACATCCATCCAGTAATTGCATAGCGAAATTTATCCTCGCTATGAAGCGGCATTTATCCTCACTTAGGTGAAAGTTAGCTAATAATATATCCTGTACGTGCATTGGATGACACACGGGACTAAACTAACTGACACATTCTCTCCTATTGTTAGTGATAGACACTTCCGACAAATACTGCCAATGCACGTTTAGGGTGCTCAATCTCAGCCGATAATATCGGGATACCTTTAAGGCATACCATAGGCTCACAAATCATTTCCATTCATTTTGCTTTTCATCATATCATTTACATTTCATGCAAAATATTCAATAATTCATACAAAAAGGTTCTCGTATGACAATTCATCAATTGTAAAAATAAACTTTCATTCGTAAACAACATGAATTTAAATTCATCATATAAAATCAACATGAACAGAAATACAAACATTTCGAAATATTTTTATTAGGACACTCATCTTATTTCCCTAGTTCACTGTAAAACTCAAATTCAACGGAAAGATTTCCTCACCTCCACGTAACCTACACATTTTCTCATTCTATTTTTAGGTTACGTCATGTCAACGTTGGAAATCAGTCGAAGAGAATTCAATGCCCAATTACCTGCAATCAATGTGAGAAAGTACAGTATCCAAGAAAAGAAACACAGATAAGAACTAAGAACAAGACCAGGAACACAAAGCTTTTACGTGGTTCAGCAATAATAAGCCTACTACGTCCACGACTGTCTCTCTTAGATTCTGCAGAGTGACAGTGTAATATTAATCTCTCATGTCCGTTACAATGAATTTTAGCCCTTATTTATAGGGGAAGAGGTGTTACAAATTGGGTAACAATAAAATAGGAAGAGAATCATGAATTAATTACACTTCCTAATATGTTTGAATAAAATTAGGAAACTACTCCTTAAATCTCTCAAGATAACGTTGACTGAATTTGAATTTGAATTAACTTCCATATCTGGAGAGAGAATCACTATTTGATTAGGTAACTGTCTTTTATGGAAGATATTACATTAATTGCGCTCTGAACATACTGCTGATTGTTTATAGCGACCTCGAGCTGGACCTCGCTAGTAAACATATAGCGAGCTACAACCTTGCTGTGAGATGAACTCATTGCCGCGAGCTGAGAAGGTTGCTGAGACGAGCTGTAAATCTCGTTGGGCTTGAAGCTGACATCTGGGCCTTGTCTGATGGGCTTTTATATTGGATTGACTTTATTGGACCTGCTATGGGCTCATTTTGGGCTTTTACCAGCCCATTTCAATGAATCCGAAAAATACACATAACATCATCCTCTCAACTCTCAGTTCGTTTTGCGAATTGGGAGCTCGAGCTCGCTGGTAAAAGCTAGCTTCTCTGGTAAGCCTACTTGAATTATCGTTTTCCCGCCCTTCCAAATTCTGTCTTATCAGCTTCGACACGTGGCGGTCATGTAGGAGGTAACTGAAACGATGCTGACACGTCCCTTACACGCGCATTTAATGCGCACGTCTTTCAACTGACAACTACATGATTAAAAAGCCGTACCTCGCGCTGCACCGTTGGATTAATGACGGTTACATAGCAGACAGATCTGATGGTTGGGACTCGAGCTCGTTCACCTATATAAATGGTAGAGCCTTTTCATTTTTCTTTTCCATCTGTCATTTTCTCTCGAAGCAACCAAGCAACCAAGTTCAGAAAACTCATTGGATTTTCACGAAATCAACATTTCCAGTCGCCGTTCTTACATTCTTATCAGTCATTCACGGTAAACCTTTGATTTCTTTCTTCAAACTTTCAGTTTTTTGGTTTATTTTTGTTGAATTGATGTTGTATTGTGTTTGCATTTTGCCATTGTTATGTCCGAAATGGTTTGAATATGACATGTTGTTGTTGTTAAGTCGTCACTGTTCTGGATCTCTTGTTGAACATGACTTTTCAAATTCTATTGATTTGATCTTGTAGTATGTTTATTTGCCGCCTGATTACTGTTTCTAGCCTATTATGCATGCTGACTATTGGATTAGGCTCCTATAGATTGCTAGCTCGTAGGTCGTTTTCTTCATAGGTCGAGCCCCCCATTGTATGATGTTCCAAGTAGGAAACTTAGAAAATTCTTTAGTATTTCAAGAACTAGCTCGCCGTGATCTAATCATGCTTCCATTTCGCAGATGTCTTCAAGCGGAGCATGAAAAGTTAGTGGAACAACTAAAGAAGGACGAGCAGAAGCTCAACAGCAAGCTGAAAAGGGGAAAAGTGTTCGCAAAACGCTTGCTCACTTCTCGTCCACAATAAAGGTCTCCGAATTGGAAAAGATTGCTCTTCAATTCCATATTCCTAAAGGCTATCGCGCGATGTCCCCCACTCTGAAAAAACATGCAGGCTGTCCTCCGCGGGGGTATGACGCTGTCAGTACCCAGCATCTGGAACATGGGCTGAGATTCCCGACTCCTTATTTAATCAGGTTTTTAAATGTTGACGAGCTTGCACCGTTCCAGTTAACACCGAACTCATACGCACAGCTGACCTCGTTGGCTCTGGCCTTTCTAAAAAATGACCTTCGTCCTCCATCACCGAAAATAATCCAAAACTTCTACAGCATCAAGGGTTTGAGCACAAATAAAGGGGAAAAAATCGAACGGTATCTACTATCTTTTAGCCCCTCCGTCGGAATATAAGGAACTTCTGCCCCAAGGAGAGGCAAAGGGTAAGTCTAATGTCGGGGCATATAAGACGAGCTGGTTTCTCGTCTCATGCCATTCCCTTGCTCGACTTAAAAACTTTGGTTTTGTCTTGGAACCAGGTGTGCAGAGGAGAAACATTGGCGAGCTAAATAACCCTATTTTTTTTTTTTAACATTTCGCTTTGCAGACCTAAAAATAGACAAGTCTCCTCTCAACAGTGAGGAAAAAATGGCTCTCGATGTGCTCGTAAGCTCGGGCGAAGCCAACATTAGCAGCAAGTTCGATAATGCTCTTCTTCAGACTCATGGCCTCGCCCCTTTAGATGATTCTCCATTAATCGATGTCGAGAGCGACATATCGAGCATGGGACAATGCAAACTTCCTTCCGTCTTCTAGCTATCTGTCCCTTCCCCGCAAGTAGGAATTTCTTCAACTCCTGCCTCGGTGTAGACAGAAAGGGCTCTAGCTCGCGCAGCTCCTATTGTTCAGGTGGATTCATCCTCCCCCAATCGTCCAACTATTCTACGGGCTTCAGCAGTTCCAGCTTTAGCTCGCGCTCCACCAGCGGGCACATCTCGAACAACTGCTTCTCCAGCTCCTGTCTCTTCCACTGGGCGAGCTCCAGCCAAAAGGAAGAAACTTACTCTTTTGGAGTTCCCTTCTGAAAGTCCTGCCAAGACTCCAGCCCCTTCAGCAACTCCAGCGAAGCGACTAGCTGAAACCTCAGCCTCTCCAGCTGCTCCTTCAAAGCGTTCCAAGCAACCTGCTGAAGCAGAAACTCCCTCGGTCGCTACCCCAAGCGAGGTACTGCCTCTAGAAACAGTAGCAGATCTTCAGTTGGTTGTAGCTTTCAGCTCGCAACCTGGACAAAGGGATGCTCATTCTGAAGTTGCTCTCCAAGCAACCCGAGCTGGTGCTAGCAATAGAATAACTAGGCGTACCTTTCTTACGCGACGTAATGTTTACTGGAGTGAGGAGCCTGATGCCCCGAAGGCTGAGAGGACTCCTTCGCCAACAAGACCAGACGTCGAGGTTGGACCTGGGGGAGATATTTAACTTCCTTCCTCGACAATTGGACATCAATTATGCTCACTCATGCAAGGGTCTTAGAGAATAGATCCTTTAGAGGCGAGGACTTAGACGAGTTTGCAGCTCGTCATTGCGTGCTGGTAAGTCATTTTTCTTTATCTTCTGGCTTCTTTACTTTATCGCATATTAACTTGTAACGTTTTCAGGGCGCCCTTGCTGCAATGAAACGAATTAGGGAGACAAGGGCCACTGCGGATCGAATAATGAGACTGGAACACGAGCTGGAGAATGCTAAAGAAGAGATAGCGGACTGGGCTGAGGGGACCATAGAGGGTCAGGAAGCGCAGATAGCTGCGGCAAACGCTGCAAGACAAGCAACCGAGGAAGCTCTGCCAAAGATGGAAAACGATCTCGAGGCCACCAAGACGAACCTCACCACCTTGCTTCAAAACTGTAAAGATGAGTTGAGCTAGGAAAAGAATGAACTGGCTAATGTGAGGAACGATCTGAGACAGTCCAAGCAGTGGGCTACCGAGGCCTAACAGCGAGCTTCAATTGTAGACGAGCAAATCAAAGTGCTCCATCATCAAATTGATGCTGCGGAGCAGCGAGCTGAGGCTGCCGAAAAACGGGCTGAAGAAATGGAAGCAGAAACTAAACATGCTGAGAAAGCTAAGCACCGAGCTGAGGTGCTTAGGCAGTAAGTGGGGGAGATAATTCAGCGAGCTGAGGCGGCAGAGCAACAAATAGAGGCCATGAAGCTAGAGTTTGAGGAGATTGATCGACATGCAGATAACGCCTTTGAAGAGCTGATGGTCTTCAGAGAAAGATCTATTCAAGAGACAGAGGCGCAGGTCGCTGAAGCAAAGGATGAGGCTGAGGAAAAAACAGACCTCAACTTTCTCTATACGCTGTGGATGTCTCATCCGGAGATGGATTTTTCTATCTTTGGGGATGTGGGACTTGAAGCTGTAGAAAAGTTCAAGGCAAGGGCTGCCTCATCCTCGGCGATGGAGGTGCCTGGTGCGACCTCTCAAGCTGAGCCTGTTATTGACCTTGAGCTTCCCAGCCTGCTTTCTCCTGATGAAAACCCCTCTTTAGGCCCTGATCCTCCAGCTCAAAGCTAGCTGTTGATCTTTTGTAATTTTTTCTTCTTTTATACTTGTATTCTTTTATTCTTTCATCTGTAAAGAACTTTTGAATTTAATAAATTCCTTTCACCATATCATCATCTGTCGAATGGTGCTTCTACTATGTTTGTTTCAACACGATTTATTGTCTTTAATTGAGAAATTTTATGCGAGCTAGTTATCACAACATCAACTTGCTCGAAATCAGATATAATAACTTGTAATTTAATTCTCCATTCAATAAATTTTTCTGCTATGAGCAGTAGGTCGAAACCTCACTTGTCATATTGAACTATTAACAAGCCATGCAGGAGTTCATGACTTCATCCATTTTTTAGATTCTTTTTCGTTTTAGCGAGCTATGCAGGGGTACTTAACCTCGCATGTTTTTTAGGCTCATTTACGTTTTTAGCGAGCTATGCAAAGGTACATGACCTCACTTGCTTTTGAGGCTCACTTAGCCACACCTGCTTTTTAGGCTCTTTTGCATTTTATGTGAGCTATGTAGGGGCACTTAGCCACACCTGCTTTTGAGGCTCTTTTTATTTAGCGAGCTATGCAGGGGATCGTCACCTCGCCTGCTTTTTTGGCTCTTATTTTATTTAGCGAGCTATGCAGGAGCACTTAGCCATACCTGCTTTTGAGACTCTTTTTATTTAGCGAGCTATGCAAGGGATCGTCACCTCGCCTGCTTTTTTGGCTCTTATTTTATTTAGCGAGCTATGCAGGGGCACTTAGCCACACTTGTTTTTGAGACTCTTTTGATTTTTACGAGTTAATAAGCACGGAGCCCGTTAGCCTAGTGAAATGAGTTGAATCATAAGCGGGGGGAAATAGAGCTTTCATTAACTAAAATGAGTTTGAATTACATATAACGAAGAAGTTACTGATAATAAGGACGAAGGTGCTTGGCGTTCCAAGCTCGAGGGACTTCAGCTCCATTCACATTAGCTAAATGATAAGCTCCATTCCCCAAGTTCGCTTTGACAACATAAGGTCCTTCCCAGTTCGGACCTAAGGATCCATCACTTGGCTTGCGGGCTCCGGGCAGAATGAGATGTAATACTAAGTCTCCCATATTGAATCTGCGGATTCGAGCGTTCTTGTTATAGTACCTCGCAATTCTTTGCTGGTAGACGGCTACTTTTAGTCTAGCTGTTTCCCTGGCTTCTTCAAGCAGGTCTAAGTTTGTAGCAAGTAACTGCTCATTATCGTTTGGATTGAAGGTCGCTCTTCGTTGCGAGGCAACTTCTAATTCTGCTGGGATCATGACCTCAGATCCATACACCATTGAGAAGGGCGTCTCGCCTGTGGTGCTGCGAGCTGTGGTTCTGTAAGCCCATAATACCTTCTGAAGCTCATCAACCCACGCTCCCTTTTTCGCTTCCAGTTTCATCTTCAATGTCTGCTTTATAATTTTATTCACAGCTTCAACTTGGCCATTGGCCTGTGGATGGTCCACTGTTGAGAAACTCTTGACTATCTTCAGATTGCTGCAGAACTTGAGAAACTGGTCGCTGCTAAATTGAGTCCTATTATCTGTCACGATTGGTTGTGGAACCCCAAATCTGCAAATGATGTTGCTCCATACGAACTTCTCAATCTTAGTCGTGGAAATTCCGGCCAACTCCTTTGCTTCTGCCTGCTTAGTGAAGTAATCCATTGCGACCACGGCGTGCTTGCACCTTCTGCGAGCTGTTGGCAGAGGCCCGATCAAATCCATTCCCCAAATTGCGAAGGGCCACGGGCTTACCATCTGTTTAAGATAGGCTGGTGGAGCTTGCGGAACCTAGGCAAACCTCTGACACTTGTCACACTTTTTCACAAAGTTGATAGCGTCTTGCCTCATAGTGGGCCAGTAGAAACCCTGTCGAAGTGCCTTCTAAGCTAGGGACAGCCCCCCGGCGTGGTTTCCACAGTGACCTTCATGTATCTGTTTCATTACCTTTTCACAGTCTGAGTCATCAATGCATCTTAGAAGTGGGGCTAAGAAACCGTTCTTGTAAAGCATATCATCATAGATGCAATACCTAGCTGCTCGAGCTCGTAGACACCGTGCCTCTAGTTTGTTGCTGGGCAATTTCCCATCCTGCAAGTAATTCAGAATTGGATTCATCCAGGAACCGGGCTGCACAACTATGGCCATCGTTGAATATTTCCCTTCAGTACTAGGAACTGGTAGAAACTCGACCGGAATTGCCCTTAGAAAGTCTGCCTCTCGAGTGGTTGCGAGGCGAGCTAATGCATCAGCGTGCGAGTTTTGAGCTCGTGGAATTTGCTTCACCTCATATTTTTGGAAGACATTTAACAGCTCATGAACTTTCTGGAGGTAAAGAGCCATCTTTGATCCTTTAGCCTAGTACTCCCCCAGAATGTGGCAGACAACGAGTTGCGAATTGCTGAAGACCTTCAACCATTCAGCTCGCATCTCTCTAGCCAAACGTAGACCTGCGAGCAGAGCCTCATACTCAACTTCATTGTTTGTTGCCTGGAAGCCAAACCTTAAAGCACAAAGGATCTTGTGGCCTTCAAGACTGATCAGTAGAATTCCAACTCCAGCCTTCTGCTCGCTGGATGATCCGTCAACATAGAGCTCCCAGGTCGGACCTTCAGAAGATTCAGCTTCATCATCCACAGGTCCTGTAAATTCTGCAATGATGTCTGCTAAGGTCTGGGCCTTTATAGCCGTCCTTGGTTTGAATTGAATATCGAATTGTGCGAGCTCCACCGCCCACTTTAATAGGCGACCTGAGGTGTTTGCTTTCTGCAAAACTTGCTTCAGTGGATATTGAGTGAGGACTTCAATTGTATGAGCTTGAAAATAAGGTCGCAGCTTCCTTGATGTGATCACCAGGCAATAAGCGAGCTTCTCCATCTGTGAATACCTGGTTTCAACATCCTGCAATCTCTTACTTACATAATATACTGGAAGCTGCGTTTTCTCCTCTTCTCTTACCAAAGCAGCACTTAAAGCCTGCTGAGACACCCCCAAGTATAAAATGAGCTTCTCTCCTTTTTTGGGCTTAGAAAAGAGTGGAGCTCACCCCATATAATCCTTCAGCTGTTGAAAAGCTGCTTCACATTGTTCGGTCCACTCGAAGTTGTTTGCCTTTTTCAAAATATCAAAGAATGGGATGCATTTATCCGTAGCCTTCGAGATGAACCTACTTAATGCTGCGACCTGGCCATTAAGGCTCTGCACATCTTTCACTCTGGTAGGAGATCGCATATCAATCAGTGCTTTGATCTTCTCAGGGTTTGCTTCAATACCCCTACTGTTCACCATAAAACCTAGAAACTTCCCAGAAGTTACTCCGAATGCATACTTGTGCGGATTCAGCTTCATCTGATAGCTCATCAGAATCTGAAACATCTCGCCTAGGTCGCGCACATGATCGCCCCCTACTTGGATTTTACCAACATGTCATCCACGTAGACCTCCATGGTCTTTCCAATCTGCTCTTCGAACATCATGTTTACCAAGCGTTGGTAGGTCGCTCTTGCATTCTTCAGCCCGAAGGGCATCACCTTATAGCAGTATAGGCCGCGATCAGTCATAAAAGAGGTATGCTCTTCGTCCTCAGGATTCATTGGGATCTTATTATACCCCGAGTATGCATCTATAAAACTCAGGAGCTCGTGACCAGCTGTAGCATCCACGAGCTGGTCTAGCCTCGGTAAGGGGAACCTATCTTTAGGGCATGCCTTATTTAAGTCCATGAAGTAAATACAAGTTCTCCACTTCCCGTTTTTCTTCTTCACCAGGACTGGATTGGAGACCCAAGTTGGGTAGTAAGCTATTCGGATAAACTTATTTGCCAACAACTTATCTACCTCTTCCTTTAACGCAAGATAACGTTCCCCAGTCATTACTCTTCTCTTCTAGCGAACTGGCTTGTGATGAGGATCAATATTCAACCTGTGCGACATCACCTTGGGATATATCCCCACCATGTCTTCATGGTTCCATGCGAACACATCCAAGTTCGCCTTCAAGAAGTTAGCGAGCTGGGCTTTCAAATCTGGGGTCAAGCCTCTCCCTAGCTTCAGACATCTCTGTGGATCTATTTCGCTGACTTAGACGTCTTCCAATTCTTCCACGAGCCTAGTAGCTCGCTCTGCATCCACTTCAGAGGGTCAAGATCATGACTAACTCCCCTGTCTAACATAGCTCGTGGTTCTCCCCCAGAAACCACATTCATTTTCTTTCCCTTTACACCCATTTTAACTGCGTCCTCAGAGTAACGTCTGGCTAAATGTTGCTCTCCTGGAACACATCCAATGCCATTGGGAGTTGGGAACTTAACTGTAAGAGTTCTGTTTGAAGTAACCACATCCAACTCATTCATAGCAGGTCTCCCCAGGACCACATTGTAAGCTGATGGGCAATCAATTATCAAGAAATCTATTAGAGTTGTTGCTTGACGATCTGCCTTTCCAAGAGTCAATGGCAGCTTAATCTGGCCCACTGGTACTACAACATCTCCACTGAAACCATATAAAGGCTTTGGGGACGGTCTCATTTGCTCTGCTCGCAACCCTATCTGATCAAAACAGCTCCTATACATCACGTTTATGAGCTCCCAGTATCAATCATGATACGCCTAACTTCCATGTTGCTGATTTTAGCTCGTATAACCAGTGCGTCATTGTGCGGTCAGATCATACCTCTAGCATCTTCGTCAGTGAACACAATCTCGTCCGAGGTCGTTTTGACCCTTTTTGCGGGTCCCTCTAACCCACTGAGCTGAAAGGAATGGTTTGCCTCCCGGACGTACCTTTCGTGGGACCTGTTTGAAACACCTACGATATGGGGACCACCATGAATCGTAAAAATAGTTCTTACCGCAGGCTCGTGCTCTTGCTCGGGAGCTCGCCGGGGTTGTTGTTGTTCTAGCTGCTGTTGCTGAGGTCGTTGCAGAGGTCGCGAGTCTGCAGGTCTTACCATATAATCTCTCAAGTGACCTCTCCTGATCAATTTCTCTATGGTATCCTTTAATGCCCAACAATCTGAAGTATTGTGCCCGACCTCATTATGATAGGCACAAAACTTGCTTCTGTCTCTTTGATGAACAGGGGCCTTATAGGGGTAGGTCTCCCAAAATCTTCCCTGTTTCTCTCTGCTGTAAAGATCCTGTCCGGACAATCCAACAGGACACTATAATCTCCAAGATGACCCTGACGTCGAGGTCGCTCATTCCTTGGCTCCCTTCTCGCTCTTTTAGCGATTTGATTATTTGAGCCGCTGTTTTTATTCTCTCTATCGTTCCTGCCATTAGTTCTTTTATTCGTCTGGCTGGAACTACCCGCTTCATTCTTCTGTGTGGGTTTCTTTGGGCCAAAGGCTTCTTCCCACCTGATCTCCTTTGCAGCTCGTTCGTAAAATTCTTCCAGATCTTTCACTGGGGACTTGTAAATGTTCTCATATAATTTTCCATCCTTACGCAACCCAGCCGAGATCGCTGTCAATATACTTTCATCTGATGGGTTTTCCACATTAGCGACCTCGCGTCTGAACCTGTTGATACAATCTTTCAATGATTCACCCTGACGTTGGAAAATAGTTGCTAGGTGGCAGGATGGAGCGAGCTGTCTCCTTAATGCCCTGTATTGCCCAACAAACTTCTGTTGACATTCCTTCCAACTGCCAACACTGCGAGCTGGGAGATTCTTGAACCAAGTTCGTGGAATATCACCCAAAGTTGTTGGGAACACACGACACTTCACAATTAGGTTGTCTGTTTGCAAGTCCATCTGCACATTAAATGCATCAAGATGATCGTAGGGGTCACTGTCCCCATTGTACTGTTGAACACTTGGCATCTTGAACCTCAGAAGGAGAGGCTGCGTCTCGATTTCCCTTGTGAATGGGGTCCTCTCCCCATAATGCCCACGCTGCTCTAGGGCATCAGGTCGTGCTTCTAGCTGCTGGACCCTCTGGAGGAGCTTCTCTACTTGTGGATCTCGAAGCTCATACCTCATCCTATGGTCACGATCTGGAGAAGGGTGTTCAGGATCATATTCCTTGTCTACTCTGAACGAGCCTTCCAGACGATGGGATCCTGCAAGTCGCTTACTGACTCTGTCCTCATGCCGAGCTGCAGCTCGAACTCTATGGTGCCCGACCTCTACCTGTCGGCTACCGTCTTGGCTTAATCTCACCACCAGGTTTGCTGAGCGCGCGACCTCCCTTTCTTCGCCGACAGCGCGAACTCCAGCTCTAGATCGCACATTGGAGGAACGAGCTGAGCCAGTAGGTCACGGTATCTCTCTAGTCGGCCTTTCAAGCACCTTTATTGTTTTATACTGCTGCTACACATGCCTTGGTGCCTCCACCTGAATCCTTGGTGCGTTATGCACTTGTGCCTGCACCAGCATATTGACAGCCTCCGTAAGCTGTCTGACAGTGTTCTCCAATGTCTCTTGCCTTTGATACCAGGCATGCTGCCCTTCAGTCACCGGGGCGACTGGAACTTGTTGACGAGGAGGCAAGGGTGGCATGCCTGCTGTAGCACTTATCGCCTGGCCATGGGATGTGCCTACCGCATGCATAGGTACATCTCCTACGAGTTGCACATTCTGTTGTGGCTGGTTCTGGTGACTCTCTGTTTGGTCATCGTCTCCAACGTACCTGGTTGTTCTAGTTCTTGCCATATTGTCAGGAATCACAGAGCTTATAAGGAACAGATTGCAGTTTGGGCCCTCCTTCTAGCGCCAAAAATGTTGACATTGGAAATCAGTCGACGAGAATTCAATGCCTAATTACCTGCAATCAATATGAGAAAGCACAATATCCAAGAAAAGAAACACAGATAAGAACTAAGAACAAGACCAGGAACATAAAGCTTTTACGTGGTTCAGCAATAATAAGCCCACGTCCACGACTGTCTCTCTTAGATTCTGCAGAGTGACAGTGTAATATTAATCTCTCATGTCCGTTATAATGAATTTTAGTCCCTATTTATAGGGGAAAAGGTGTTACAAATTGGGTAACAATAAAATAGGAAGAGAATAATAAATTAATTACACTTCCTAATATGTTTGAATAAAATCAGGAAACTGCTCCTTAAATCTCTCAAGATAACGTTGACTGAATTTGAATTTGAATTAACTTCCATATCTGGAGAGAGAATCACTATTTGATTAGGTAACTGCCTTTTATGGAAGATATTACATGAATCGCGCTCTAAACATACTGCTGACTGTTTATAGCGACCTCGAGCTGAACCTCGCTGGTAAACATATAGCGAGCTACAACCTTGCTACGAGATGAACTCATTGCCGCGAGCTGAGAATGTTGCTGAGACGAGCTGTAAATCTCGCTGGGCTTGGAGCTGACATCTGGGCCTTGTCTGATGGGCTTTTATATTGGATTGACTTTATTGTGCCTGCTTTGGGCTCATTTTGGGCTTTTATCAGCCCATTTTAGTGAATCCGGAAAATACACATAACACGTCACAACCAATGTTATTCGTTCGAATAATTCCATAACCACACATTAATATACTAACAATTCGAAACACCCTTTTTAAATCGTATTTGTTTTGTTTATTCACATTTACTTTCCATTCGAAATTCTAAATTTCTGAACACATAAATGACGTCGAATAAAGTCTAATTTCGCTCGAACGTATTAATCAAAATTTTCGTATTACTTTTTCCCTAGGTTGGTCGAACCTATCACACTCTCATATCATCAATCTTATTTAATTTTGCTCATTCTAATCACTCTTAAACACATCAAAAATGATGCCAAATCCATGAAACTCACACTATAACACTAAAATTCAAGTTTGGCTGTGACATGTACTCTATGCTATCTAATGAATTTCTTTAAATTTTCATGTTAAATACATCATCAATTCAAGTCGTAAAATCATACAAGCCAATCAAAAACAATTTTTCATCACCCAAAGCTCACCTTGGCCAAATAGACATTATGTATATCTACCAAGTTTTGTTCTTCATTTCAACATCAAACCCCAATTTTTCAACACATTTTCAAGCATGGATATCATTCAAATAACTCAAACTCAAAATGAATCATATCAAGCTCTCTTGGTCGAATTCAACATGCAATAATATATCAACATTTCATCAAGTTTTAACACTTGAATTTACATCAAAACATCACCAAACTCATGGTAAAAAACAAAATTCCCTTCAACCCACAAATTCCTCCTTTGGTTGAGAACAACATCAACATGCATGTCATTTTTCTCACTTGATTTTACACTAAATCCACATGCAAATCAACCTCTATACTAATGAGGTTTCAAATCCTAAAACTCAAGCATAATCTCACAAAATCCACCCATTTCTTTAATAAAAATTCATGGAAACTTAAAGCTTACCTCTTGGAATTGATGTGAATGGCTTCTAGACTTGATTACCACTCTTACATGTGATGAAATTCTTCAAAATCACCTTTTAAATCGCCTAACCCGAAGCTATCTTCCTTGTTCCTCTCTCGACCAAGCTCATTTCTCTCCCTCTCTCTTATTTTTGATTTGGACCGAATGCTTCTTGTGCTTGTTTCTTGCTTGTTTGCTTTTCATTTACTTATATATATATATGTTTAATCATCACCTTACACTTGTCCTCTAACGTCTTCAAGTTGTCGTTCACTTGTCATTATATATTATAAACTTTTCACCACTTGTCCAACATACATGCTTTCATTACTCCTTTTCATGCTTTTCCATTTCCATATTTGAAATTATTTCGGATCCATTTGGAAATTTTATTATAACCTGTCAATGTATGAATCTGGTCGACCAAAGTTCTTGACCCAATACTTGCAATTAAAGAGAAAACAGAGACAAACACAAGAGAAGGAAAGAAGAGGAAAAACAGCTACAAGTGGTTTTTACGTGGTTTGGCCAAAAGAGATGTCTACGTCCACGGCTGCTCATCTGATAATTTTTGCAAAGTAACAGTATGCTATTAAGTATTGTGCGTGTTTACAATGAATTTCAACCCCTATTTATAATATGGGGCGTTACAGTTTAAGTACAAATAAAACAGGAAAGAATATCACATTAAATACAATTCCAAAACCCATGTCTATCAATTTAGAGATATACTCTACCAAATCAGGAATTTGATTTTATCTTTAATTTCGGCAATTGACTCCTTCTTAATTTAAGTTGTTACCTTTCTAGAAAAATTCTCTTAACGTGCGCTTCAAGCTACGAGTTGAGCCTCGTTAGGACAACCTCAAACCGAGCATGAGGCGAGCTGATTCATGGCTGACCTACAACTTGCGTACTGTAGTAGCGAGCTGAACACTTCAGCGAGCTAGACATTGATGAACTAGCTTCTGCATGTTGGGCCAATTTATTGGATCAATCTGTTAGGCTTTTATCTTTTGAGTTTATCCATTGAATTAAGTTGTTGGGCTTTTACTAGCCCATTTATGAAACTTGAAATATACCCATAACATCAGCCCCTAACTCTAAGTGCGTTCTGGGGACTGGGAGCTCGAGCCTGCTGATAAAAGATGACGTGTCGCATCCTATCGTCTCGTGCCTTTTCAAATTCCATCCCATCACTTCGACACGTGGTGACTCTTTGAGTGACTGTACCACTAGCACGTCTCGTGCCATGCGCATTTAATGTACACGTCTCTTAATTGACAGTGTATGATGACAAAAACCATAACTCGCGTTGTACAGTCTGATTTAAGGTGGTTGGGTCACCATCAGATCAAACAGCTAGGGTTAGAATCCCACGCCTTTATACGAGTAGAGCCTTTTCGCTTTCCTTCTTACTCTATCATTTTCAAAACTAGACACCGAGTCTTCACCCTTTCCTTCCGTCTTGCTTCATTATGCCAGTTTTCCTAGGATTCAACATCTTCGACGATCAAATTCTTCATCCTTCGACAAATATTTACAGTAAGTTTTCGCAACTGATTCTCGAGTTTTTAGGTTCTAGTTTTATGCACATTGTGTTTGCATTATATTTTTTGGATCTGAGATTGGTCTGCATTCTTCATGTTCTTGATGTTAAATGTTTGCGACATTTCATTTCTAGTCAATTTGATCTTGTTAGTGGACCATTTGCGAGTTGTTTACTGCTTATGACACTTTCATATGCGATTTGTAGGATGATACACCTGTAGGTCATTCGTATTTGCCTGTAGGTCGAGCCCCCCATAACTTTAGCGATATTTATGTGTGGTGTTTGTAACCTATAGACTAGGAAGTCTCTTGGTAAGAAACTTAGACTTTTGGGTATGGTTTGTTAGTAGCGACCTAACTGCACCCTTTCATGTGAAGATGTCTTCAGGTCGCGGATACCGATCACACAGTGTAAGAGATAATGACTCGTCCACTCGAAAGAGCCCGGTTGGGGGGAAGTTCATATTACTGGTGAAGCAACTTCTCAAAGCGGTGAGGTCACTGAGGGGTTCGTAGCTCAAGCAGACCTTGTGATGATCCGTTAGGCCGCTAGAAAATGGCGAGCTCGCGAGGTGTTCATACATTATGCCTCAAAAATAGATTATGAGGAGTTGAGGGGAATTGCCTTGGACTACCACTTTCCTAAGGGTTGTCGTGTGTTGTCACCCATATCTAACAACCATTTAGCTTGTCCTCTCAAGGGGTTCGTTGCTGTCAGTACTCACCACCTTAGGCACGGACTTAGATTTCCAGTCCCCACCGACCTCATTGATCTTTTGAATAGACTACAGTTTAGCCCTTTTCAACTGACCCCAAACTCCTATTCACAGCTCACATCCTTAGCCTTGGTCTTCATTAGGAAAGGTCTTCCTCCCCCAAGTCCAAAAATCCTCTACCACATTTACAACATCAAAAGTGTCGGTGGTGTGAAAGACGGAATGCGAGATGGGATCTACTATCTCGCAACTCAAAAAACGGGCTTCAATGATCTCTTGCTTAAAGGCAGTGAGAAGGGCAAGTCTAATATAGAGGATTACAAATTAAGTTGGTTTTATATTTCTTGCCCTTCCCTTGGGCAGCTTCGTAATTTTTCTTTTGTTTTTAGCCCAGATAAATAGAAGAAACTGATCTTTATGAGCTGAAACCCGTTTTTTTTTTTTTTTGAACCTTTTCGTTTCATCTCGTAGACTTGACAGGGGATAGGGCAACTCTTATTGGGGAGGAGGTCGAAATCCTTAGGGCACTCGTAGCTTTAGAGGAAGGAAAAACCAGTGATGCGTTTGACAACAAGCTCCTCAAGGCCTATCGGTTAACTCATCTTCTTACCAGTGAGCTTCTGAAAAATAGAAGGGACATCGGAATTAGGGGTAAACGTGAGCTCACCTCAGTCTTTGAAGCCATGGGTTGAAGCAGAACCAGTTCTTATCTAACAAGCAGTTCCAGTTCTTGCTCCTCAACAGGCTCCATGGATGGTGTAGCTCTTCTTTTGACAAGCTCCTCCAAAACATCATGTTCAGTCTGTAACCCCTCTAATTGCTAGTCCTAGTGAAACGCCCCTTTTGGCGTTGGCCTTAGACCCTCCATAAGTCCAAATTCCTACCTCACAACCAGAGGTGGCTGAAGTTCAATCAAGAACTCCTGCTTGTGAGATTCAAGTTGCTCCAAGTAGGGGAGCAAAAAGAAAATCTGTATGTAATCCTCCTCTGGCCAAGCGATGACGAGTAGGCAAAGGTAAGCAGTCCAAGGTCGTGGAAAGAAGGATTGAGCCACAAGCCAAGGCCCGACCTAAAGGCTGAGCAGGAGGAAAATACTAGAACTCCTTCCTCTATAACTAGCCTGAGATCATGCTGAACGATGCTAAACACTTGGATAATGAGAATTTATAGGGTGAAGGCCTATCTGGCTACAAAGGTCGTCATGGGATGCTGGTAACTAACACTACCTTTACCTCTCTCATCTCCTTGTTTGGCTTTAACACTAACTTGCTGCATTTAAGGCCGTAATGGGAGCAATGAAACAGAGGCAAGAAGTTCTATCTTTTGAGGACAAGAAAAGAAAGCTTGAGAACGAGCTAAAGAAGTCGAAGGAAAAGTTCTCTTCATGGTTGCGGAGGCTGAGAAAGCCAAAAAATTAGAGCAATCCCTTCTAACCAGATTGAAAAACGCAAAGGATGCAAAAAATGAGGCTAAGGATGCTCTGATTCGTAAGGAGGGTGATCACGCAACTACGAGCTCGCACCTCACTGTCAAGCTCCTCTAACGCGAAGAGGAATTAAATAAGGCAAGAAGCGAGCTTGAAATGGTCAAACAATGAGTAAAGGTTACAGAGAAACTAGCTGAAGCTATTGAACAGCTAACTAAGGCTGTAGAGAAGTGAGCTGAAGCTACTGAACAACTAGCGGAGGTTGCTCAAACAGGGATTGCTCTTCTAACGGAGGAGGTAGCTAGAGTTAAAGAGGAAGCTGAGATGCAGGTCATCAAAGCTAGAGAAGAGGCAGAGTAAGTGACCTTGAGTAATTTCCTCTTCACTCTTTGGAAAGTTCATCCCGAACTAGACTTCTCATTCTTTGGTGAAGAGACAGTCTTTGAGGTAAAGAGGTACAAGATGGAAGCCGCCCCGTCTTCAGCTATTCTGGATGTGGAGATACCTACTGCGACCTCTCAAGACAAGACAGCTCAGGTTGCAAAGCCTCCAAATGTAGCCTCCAATGATACAACTGCCGCGG
>CM034462.1:2178226-2201134 GCA_019925255.1 Litchi chinensis | reverse complement strand
TACCCTACTAACCCTAGGAAACTCCTCACTTCTGTCACAGTAGTTGGTGGCTTCCAATTCAATATGACTTATATTTTCTAAGGGCCTACCCTAATGCCATCGGTTGAAACCACATGTCCCAAAAACATAACTTCATCCAACCAAAACTAACATTTGCTGAACTTTTAACTCCTTCAACTCAGGGGGTGCCATCTTGTAAGGCGCTCTAGAAATTAGTGTTGTCCTCGAAATTAGATTGATCTCAAATTCAATTTTCCTATCTGGAGGTAACCCATGAAGGTCCTCTGGAAACACATTTGGAAATTCCTTAACCACAAGAATATCCTCTATCTGTACTTCACTCTTTGTTGTATCTATGACATAAGCCAAATAACCTGCACGATGCTTCTTTAACAGCTTTTTGACAATCACGGTTGATAAGATATGAGATGGAAGCATTCTGTGCTCCCCGTGGAATACTACCTCTGACTACATTTGAGTATTGAATCTGATCTATTTTCGAAAATAGTCCACTGTGGCATGATGCATGGCCAACCGATCCATACCCGGAATAATGTCAAAATCATGAATGTCTAACAAAATCAAACTGATTGGAAAGACTCTACCCCCAATCACTATATCACAATCTCTTAAAACACTCTCCGTAATTAATGTGTCTCCAGTGGGAGTAGCTACTATTATCCCACACTTTAAAGGCTCTAACTCCACATTAGCCTGACTAGCAAAGTCTCTAGAAACAAAAGAGTGCGTAGCACCGGGATCTATCAAAACATAAGCATTAGTACCAAAGCCATCATTGTACCTGTCACCAACTCGGGTGTTGTCCCTACATCCTACTGTGTCACCGTGAACACCCCAACCTGAGTGTGGGGTCTCCCAGACTACCCTCTAGAAGGGGTGCCTCTACTAGAACCTCTATCAAGATGAATAGAAGTCCCTGGTCCTCTCGTCTATAGACCTCTCCTATCATACGACTGACCTCCGCTGGTTTGTCCTTAAGTCACGGATCTCAACCCGCCACTATCCTTCATTACTCTCTGAGGGCAATTTTTCATGAAGTGTCCCTACTGACCGCAATGATAACAACCTCTGATGTTCGCCTAACACTTTTCTTGGTGGAATCTACCACACTTCTTACACAGGCCTGCTCTACTCTGCTTTGGGCATCATTCCTATTCGGGGACCTTGATGGAGGTCTCACGGAACCCTGACTCGATGCTGCTTTATGACTTTGCTGCTTGCTGTTAGTCCATCTAAATATACCTCCAATCCTAGGAGACTTATTGGAACCCCCTGAATACCATCTTGATCCCTGGCTACACTTTGGCTTTTGTACCTGCTCTCTGTCACCCAGCACTATCCTTTCCACCCTTAAGCTGCCTTTACTAGTTGCTCATATTCTTTGTGCTCAACAGCTATTATGTATGCCTTGATCTTCTAATTCAAGCCCTGCTCGAACTTATGGCACTTATTCAATTCATTATCAACTACGAATGGTGCCACTCGGGATAGCACAGAGAACTTCTTCTCATATTCTTCTACAATCATATCTCTCTGTATCAAGCAGTAAAATTCTTTGATCTTGACATCTTTGTAAGCCCTAGGGTAGAACTTTTCATTAAATTCTTCTTTAAACTTTTCCCACGTAATTGGAACGGTTGCTCTCCTCCTTATTGAATCCCACAATCTCTTGCAGATGCTTTTAGAAGAAAAGAGGCAATGGATACTTTCTGTAGATTAGTACACTCCATCTGATCCAGTACCCTCTCAGTGCTATCTAACCACTCCATCGCTGGTTTTAGACTTCTTAATTCGTCAAAAGTGTCGGTACCTAGTTTTCATGCCCTCTCAATGCTGGTGCTTGGGGCGCACGGTCTCAGGCCCTGAATAAATTAAGCTAGCCTCTCAATCGGATTCAAATTGGGCTTTACTGCAGATGGCTCTAATTGAGCCTCTGCTCGTGGATCATTCACTATTTCATTCACTTGCTTTTCCACCTCTGATGGAATGGGTGGAGCCTCAGCTATGGCTCTCCGTGTGTTGGGTCAGTCGACACGACGTATTGCTAAATTGCATTTAAATCATGCTACTTATCATGTAATGCATGATGTTTAGAAAACAATGTAAGGAAAAATGCTTGAAAACATGTAATGCATCTAAAACTTCGGCTTTGATACCTAACTTGACAGGCCTCTTGTAAGCCCTCACCCTTAAGTATGGATTTCTTAGTATTAGTAGATGAATTATGAGGTGAAATATAAATCTCCATGGGTGTTATTTTTTTTAGTACCATCATGAGTTACTGGAAAAGCTTTAGGAGTAAAGTTGGAAACTAATAGTGATATAAATTATATGAAGGGCATTGTGGTCATTTCTCCAATCAAGGGTCATATATAAGTGTTGGCTTTCCAACACTTATCCAAAATTTGGAGCAAAATAGATTGTGAGATAGGGAGAGGGACGACAAAGGGAAGGAAGAAGAGGAAGAGAAAACCCGAAGCTATTCCAAGTAATTTTAAACTTCAAATAAAGATTTTGGGTTGGATTAAGCTAGAGGATTAAGGTTTGAACAAGTTTAAGGTAAGTTTCCATGACTTTACTTAAAAATGGTGATAGTTAAATTGTATGAAATGTTGATTGTTTGGTTGATTTTTGTGGAGTAATTGATGGGGGTATTGATCTAAACTAAGATTAGAACCCTAGAACATCAAAAGGAAACTTGATTTAGGTGGAATCACATAAGAGGTTAGAGTTGTGGTTTATGTGAGCAAAACCCTAGAAATTGATTCAAGTTGTTTTAAGTAAATTGGGTTGCATTTAAGGTGTTTGATGAAATGTTTGAGAGAGTAATCAAGAGGATAACTTGAGAAGTGAAAGCAGCAATGTGTTATGTGTGTGTAGTTCACGGCAACAATAGGGGTGTGTGACACCATTGAGTTTTAATGTGAATGAGCTTGAATTCATGCATGTTAGAGATTAGAAAATCATATGGAAATGTTAGAATTTAAAAAGGAAGAGAAAGAATGCAATGTGTTGCTTAAGGCTAGATGAAGGGTATTAGTGACTATCATGCAATGCCCCTTCCTTTTTGCATTTTCATGTGGTATATGATCATAATTGAGCATGCATGAGTCTAGGAACCCTAATGAAAAGAGAATTGAGTATAGAATGTAAAAGTGGTGAAATTTGGCATGAAAAAGTAGTGAAAAATAGGGGTTTTTGGCTAGGAACCTCTACTCGACGACCGTTTCTTTTCAAATTTGCTTATGAGCTGACCTAAATGAGAGTTAGGGAGATGATTAGAGCAAAAATGGATAGAAGAAAAACTAGAAATTTCTCCTTAGCATAGGTTCGGCCAAAAGGGGTCTAAAAAGACCAATTTTTGTTTTGAGCTTCAGAAATTTTTTTCGAGCATATGGGGGTGTTCCTAGGTGATAATAAATGAGATTCATGGAAAGAAATCGAAACTTTTAAGGCTTCAGTTAAGTTAGAGCTAAGATGGGGGAGTTGTGATCAAAAAGGCGTTGTAATGTGTTAGTCGCATTGGAAGCTCTATTTGTAGTTTTGTGTAGTTCATTTCAGCACATTCTAAATGAGAATGTGATGTGTAGGTGAGGAGCAAGCAAGTGGAGCAAGAGAAGCCTAATAAAGCTCTTCAGTAAGCCCTGAGTTCAGGTAAGCACTAAACACTTGGTTTATGTATGTTGTATTGCGAAAGGTAAAGTATTGTTGCTAAAAGCTTATGAACGAATTATTATTATGCAAGTTTTTAGTTGAGACGATCATCATATTTGTTACAATGTAAATTTGCGAACAACGTAGCTTTTATGAGAATTGAATTTAAAAGCTTTAATTTAAAGTTTTGATAGATAAGCTATTTGGTGCATAATGCATTTAGCGAAAGAGATTTTTTAAAGGCCATTAGTATACCCTCAGATTTATAGATTTAGACCCACCCAGGGTATCCCATATTAGTATGGCAAAGCCTTAGGGGTACAGAGTTGGGATAGTTGTGTCGCCGTCTACGTGTGTGGGATATTATCTCGCGCTATGATTTGCAATGCAGAAAATTCCGTACGTAATTGTCAAGGGGTCTTAGTAGCGTCACAGTTGGTGTCAGTTGAAAATCACCACGTGACATACCACATTTTTGCTGCATTAGTTCAGACGCTGTGTGGTTAGAGCATTTAAGGGTCAAATAGTGCTTTTAGAAAGTGAAGATTTATGTTAAAATTTGACTTATGTTTAAATGAGTTTATAATTGATCATGAAATTTGTTTTAGTCGTTTTGAAATTTATGTTTGCTATCTTTTACATCGAGACCTTTATATAGCCTCTTTATGATTTAAGAAAGTATAAGTTTTAAATCAAAAGTGTAAAGCACTCACTGAGCTTCTACGAGCTCATTATTTCTTTGTTTTCTTTCCAAAATTCCTCCGCAGGTACTAGCGCGAGTGAAAGAGGTGAGAGAACTCTTTCGTCAATATAGGTGGGCGCGCACTTGATGGATGCATTGCATAGACCACAATGGCATTTTGTTAAAACTAGAAACCAAACACTTGCATACATCATTTTTGTATCATTTGGTATTACCCATTATGAACTTATATCATTACATTTTTGTGATGAAAATAGCCCGTAAAGTTCTCATGAGATATAAAGCTTATGATTTCTTTTGGTTAGTATAATTGTTTTTTTTAATTGGTCATTATTGCGGTTTTTATGAGAATGTTGATTGATTGGGAGATGCATGTTTGTGAACAATGAAGTTGGGTTGTGGTTGAAATTATATCTGAGAGTGTATTTTCTTTGCAAGTTATTTTGGAAACCTTAGAAATGCAGCTGTTATGCTGTCAGATTTTCCTTAATATGGTTTTCGATAAATGGTCACTTTTATATCTCTGAATAAAACCAACCCAACTAGTTTCAACTAATGAATTCAAATTAGTTTTGAAGAAAGTCTAAAGCGTAAGTTAAGGGCTTACTCCGCGGATTTCTTTTAGTCCGCCTAGTAAGGTTTAAGGGAGGTCCGTTGGAGTGTCATGTAAGGCCTGTCGGATAGTAGCCTAAAGGAATCCAGTTTGGGCCGTGCCACCTCTCTTCTTTATACACTAGGCAGCTTACCTGGCAACCGCACGGTGGCCTTCCAGACTTGATTTGCACTGGCTGAAAGGTTCCCGTGAAGCCAAGCCTTTTGCTTTTTCTAAAAACCTGTTCAAAATTCTGAAAATTTATTTATTTTTTAAATTAAAACGGGTAGCACTTTTAAATTTCCAAGTAAGCATTTGCAAAACAGGATTTACGAAATTCTGGTAGCATGACAGCTGCTTTTTTGAAAAATCCACCTTGTAGAACATGAAAGAAGATCTGTGCACTTCAAATATTTCTCATTCCCAACTTCCGAGTCTCAAGCCCTCACTCAAATCCCACAATCAATCACAATTACGATTTCATTCAGAAGATAATTTAAATTCCATGAAATTAAATAAAACTTAAGTGCACATATGGTTCTCAAAATATAATACGAATATGCAAAGCATGTGTTCCCAAATCAGAGTTTATAAAACATGCATTATGTTCAAGAGATATGCAAATACATGATGGTGCGGAAGCAAATGAACTAGTGTAGTAGTGTCACGTATCAACCCTCATGCACGCCTAACGAAGCTCCCTTTGATCTCTAGCTCGCACTTACACCTAGGGAGAGATTTTATAAAACAAGGAAACGAGTGGTGAGTAATAACTCAGTGAGTGGGTACTTATCAACTTTGAAACTTATTTTCAAAATATAAATGCACCTCCCAAAATATTTCTGAGAAAACTAATACTTTAACTTGAATTGATAAAATATAAATCGAGAATAATATATAAAAGTAATTTTATTTGAAAATGATAATAATGCTCATAAATCTTTCTTATAGTATAGCTTTCTCGATTTTTGAAATCTCATATATAATGCCGTGTTTTTTTTTCTAAAACTTGCCTTATTTGATAATCGAGAGAAACTTATCCTTCATGACGGTACCTGTACATAACAGTAACAGAACTCGCACACGTCACTAGGATTGGGAAAAATCTCTCTGTGTAGTCGTCAATGAGAGACCTCAGGGATCGCGATACCCACCCTAATATCAGGAAGACCTACACTATCCTATACGTGCAGAGGGCGACTGACTGACTCTGACTCAAACCCCCATAATTAGTGACTATCCCAACGACTCTTGCCATATACGCATATGGTACTTCGGCCAGTAATCTTTGGGGCTTAAGGTAAACCATAGGCATTAAAATTCTTTTCAAGCTACTTAAAACTTTCTTTTCTTTTTATTGCAGAAACACCATGATTTGCCTTGAAAAATAATCTCTTGCATGTCTTTATTGGCATATACATAAACATATATAATTTGCTTGACTACTAAAGTAAATAAACATTGATAATATAAATTCAAAACTGACATGCGATATATTAAAATTAAAGACATGTTAATAACTTGCTCGATAAAAAGATATTAACTTGAATATAAGTACGGTATTGAAATTGTAAATAAACAGGTAATATAACTCATAAAACTTTGAAAATCCACACTCACTACTTGTTTTCTAATATGTATAACCACTCTTCTGCATCTTTTGCTAGCTCGCTACTTCACCTACACTTCAATACCAGAGTGATTTCTTAGACATGACAATCCATTGGAAGATCTCAACATTTCAGTATACTAAACACTGCACTTTGAGATGCAACAAAGTGAGCCCGAGCTGCAAGCTATCGCCCAGCTCGTTCTCTGAGAAATATTGCCTAGCTCGCTTGGTCTGGTTAGCAAGCTCCTTCCAACATGCCTTTAACGAGCTATTGCTTTAGCTTAACTCGCCCTTAGAGAGCTGCTGTACTTAGTTAAGCTTGGACAGGTTTGCTACGGACTGGATATAGCCCAACTCATCCTTGTGAGCTGCTGCCCTAGCTAGCTTGACCTGAAATGCAAGCAATACCCAGCTTACCAAGCTCGCCCTTTGTGAGCTACTGCGTCTTGCCCAACTCGAACAAGTGCTTCTATGGATTGTAGCATCACCCTACTCGCAGCCCCTAGCTCGCTGACGAGTCACTATCCTAGCCTAGATCAGCCCGAACTCATGCATACAAAGTCCTTAACACTTCTTTCCAGATTTTATACTAACAGCACAACTAGAACAATGACTTAACATTTTAAGACACTTATGATTAATAACTAGTAGCTTGCATCATCAAAACTTATTTTAAAATTATCATTACACTTCCCAATTCACACAAAGAAATCAAAGATCCCGCATTTGCCTCTTCAGATCAATCCCAAGTGAGTGAATCCTCCACCTTAGCTCGCATGCAACATCAATGGCTCAAAAATCACTAATCATCACTCCAGACTAACAAGTAAGGCTACTGTCCTTCTTATACACTCTTAATCGTGAGCTCCCATTCAATCCAATACCTTGTAGGTATTAAAAATATCCAAATCAACTTAAAATCCATAAAGACAGCAAGCTTATCTTACTTCTTCCTCTTGGTAGAGGCGTCCTCTTAATCGAGCTCCACTTCTCTTGCAATGTCCCCCTCTTGATTCACTCTTAGACTCTCTCAATTGGCTCTTAACAAATCAAAATAACTTAGATCTGTCTTGTACTCGATCACACACTCTTTCTCTCAAGAATGGCCGAAAGCCTTACCTTTCTCTCTCTAATTTCTCTCGGTACTTTTTTTTTTCTTTTCATTTCCAAGACAACTCATCTTTATATAGACTTTTCCAAGTTAGTGGATTCCAAGTGTCAATCTCTCATTGGCCCATTTTGTTTCACATGAGTTGTGCTTCTTTATGAGGTCTCATTCCATGTAATACTCACATAAAATCCAGGTGTACTTGAGTAAGGAAAATATCTATTTGGCTCTCTAATAAATTTAATTCACATTCTAGCCCCAATAAATTTCAAAAATATTTTATGACCCTTAAATCTTCAAATTGACCATATAATATTTTAATTGAGTATTTTATCTTTCCATTTCATACTAAAAGAAATTCTTATGGATATAAAATCATCAATACCCATTATTCTCCACAAAGGGTATTTTCGTCCAATAAATCTTGGATTACTCAAAATCTTTTCGAATAAACTCATATCCGCTTCATTTCAATTTCCATTATTTCTAGTATTAATTTCGGAGCTTTCGCTTCACGAGGTCCGTTTTTAAAAAATTACTATTCACTCGGACACATTCTGTCGAAAATACTATTCATTTGGGAAAAATAACTATTTTTCAGTAGCTAAAGTTTTGGGTTTTATAGTAATACTCTACTTGAGTGTCTTATCTTTTAATCTCATGCTTTGAAAAAAATTCTTGTGGGCGTAAAAATCATCAATTCCTATTGTTCTCTGAAAAGGACATTTTCGTCCATTAGATTTTGAACTGTTTAAAACCTATCCGAATGGACTTATTTTCGACCCATTCCACTTCTAATAACTCTAATACCTATTCTAGGACTTCTGACGCCCAGGGCCCATTTTTCAAAAACCACTATTCTTACAGATACTATTCATCGAAAAATTAGTTTTCAAAAAATGCAACTCTGGGGTTTACAAGATATCTTGGTGTATTCAGGCAGTGAGGAGGAGCATGTTGAGCACCTGAGAGTAGTTTTACAGACATTGAAGGAACAACAACTTTATGCTAAGTTCGACAAGTGTTAGTTTTGGTTTGATAAGATTTTATTTTTGGGTCATATGGTTTCAACATATGATATTAGTGTTGATCCCCAAAAGATAGAGGCGATTGTAAATTGGAAACCACCAACCATAGTAACGGAAGTAAGGAGTTTTCTAGGGTTGTTAGGGTATTACAGAAAGTTTGTCAAAGGATTCTCCATGATTGTCATTCCGTTGATGAAACTCATAAGGAAAGAGGCTAAGTTTGAGTGGATAGATGTCTATCAGAGGAGTTTTGATGAATTAAAGGCAAGGTTGACTACAACTTCGGTACTCATAATCCCTTTTGGAGATGAGGGCTTCGTAGTGTATAGTGATGCCTCAAGACAGAGTTTGGGTTGTGTTCTGATGCAAAATGGAAAGGTGATAGCTTATGCTTTTAGACAATTAAAGAAGCATTAGCAAAACTACCCAACCTATGATTTAGAGTTGGCCATAGTGGTATTTACACTGAGGATCTGGAGACATTACTTGTATGGAGTTCGGTGTCAGATATTCATAGATCATATGAGTCTCCAATAGTTGTTTACTTAGAAAGAACTGAACATGAGACAGAGAAGGTGGTTAGAGTTTATCAAGGACTACGATTGCACCATAGAGTACCATCCTAGAAAAGCAAATGTAATAGCTGATGCATTGAGCAGGAGACCCACAAGCTTAGTGGCACACTTGAGAGTTGGGCACATTTCGTTGTTAGTGGAGATGAGGTCTTTGGGAGTCAATTTGGAGACGACGGATACAGGTGCATTATTAGCTACATTTCAGGTCCAATCGGTACTCGTGGATAAGGTTAGAGAGTCATAGGTTTAGGATCCTCAGTTGATCAAGATAAGACAGGAATTGAAGACGGGCCAACGAGAAGACTTTTCTGTAAAAGAGGACGGTACACTTGTGATGGGTCAGAGATTGTGTGTACTGGATGTGGCAGAACTTAAGAAGGAGATTTTAGATTAAGTCACTCATCGGCATATGTTATGCATCCGGGAAGCACGAAAATATACGATACCTTGATGAAGCATTATTGGTGGAAAGGTATGAAGAGGGAGATAGTTAAGTATGTGTCAAGGTGCTTGATATGTCAACAGGTTAATGCCGAACACCAGAGACCAGCAAGACATTTGCAATCACTCCTTATCTCATAATGGAAATGAGAACGTATTACGATGGATTTTATGATAGGATTTCCTCGGAGTCGAAATGGATATGATAGCATATGGGTGATAGTAGATCTGACAAGACCCAAACCAAACTCTCTTTAATCGCTTATCTAGAGGGTCCCGCCGAGCACTCCAACGGATTTCTCTTAACCCGACTTGTTGGATAAGAGAGATCCGCGGAGCGAACCCCTTAATCTTGCCTGATTCCTTAATTCGATTTAAATGTATTCTTTTCCTTTGTAATCAATTTGGGTGGGTGTAAATTTTTCGCATTTAATTCAATAAAACTTTTATAAAAATTTCGATAGCATAATGACTGTATTTTTTCGATTTCCAAAATTTACCTGCATAAAAGGAAACACTTCGAACTATTTTCAATCACCACTCAACTTCTTTTATCCACAAACATGCATTTTCACAATACTTTTTCACAATCATTATGCATGATTCTATAGTAGGATGTATATATATGTAATATATGGAAATCTATAACTACTTATAACACAATTTGCACATATACAACTTCAAAATGCATGTCATCAAGATTTTAAAGTGATACATGACAGAACCCAAACCAAACTCTCTCTAATCTCTTATCTGGAGGATCCCGTCGGGCACTCCAACGGACTTCTCTTAACTCAACTTGTCGGATAAAAGAAAGTTCGCGGAGCGAACCCCTTAATCTTGTTCGATTCCTTAATTCGATTTCAATGTATTCTTTTCTTTTGTAATTAATTTGGGTGGTGTATAAATTTGTCACAATTAGATTTAAAAAGATTTTACAAAATTTCGACAGCATAACGACTGTATTTTTAAGGTTTCAAAATCTTTCATGTAAAATAAACAAACTTCGTACTATTTCAATTCACCACCCAACTTCTTTTGGCCACAAACATGTATTTTATCATTCAATTCACAACACACATTCTCATAATTGAATAATTTCCATGACTTATATTACAATCATAGATGTTTACATGCTATATATATGTATCAATATATATATAAATACGTAGATATATTAGGTAATAGTAGTGTATCATGTGCAAGTGTTCGGTTATATATATAAACACATCAAAATATTTACTACAATTTCCACACATACAATCTTCTAGTTATAATTATTTACACATCCAAAAATATTGTTCGACATTTATCCAATATGTCTAGTCGATGCCCACCTAAAATATCCGATGAGGTTTTCAAAATGCAAAATTACCTGTTTAATCATCTATTTCAAAATACAAGCTGCACCAAGGTGAAAAGATTAGTTCAACGATCATGTAACATCAAAATATAATTATATCAAAATTTGAGATTTTAATCAGGAATTAAATCTTTTCAATTTAGGAAAACTTTCCTTCTAAAACTCCATGTATACCCCTCGTGTACTCGAATAATCATGTGACAGTTCTCAACTTACGCCAACGTGAAGCTACTGGGATATCTTAACCACTACGATGCGGAATTTACTACATCGTAAACGTAGTGGGAAACTATCTCAAATTTGAGCAACCACAATGCGGAATTTACTGCTTCGCAATTGTAGTGCTATATTTCTGGGCGACTACGAACGAAATTTGCTGCATCGCAATGTAGTGCCAAAACCGTAAATTTAGACGATAACGTGTTGAATTTTCTGCATCGCACCTATATCGCTAGATAAGAAGAAAAACTGGGCAACTACGGACGAAATTTTTTGCATCACCGCGTAGTGCTAAATCTTCATATAAACTAGGGGTCTATACATGGTTTACAAATCTCTTTACTTATTTTTTTTCGTAAACATTTTATTTTCAAATTCTCTTTTCTAGATCCGATATAGGAATCATTTTTCAATACATTTAACTTGTAGTTTTGAAAATGATTTTTGAAGTCATTTAACTACAATAGTATATATATTTAAATGAAGAACTAAAATAACGCAAGTGATAGAACACTTACCTCACCAAGCGAGCTATGTTCATCAACGGGCTTCCCGAGCTCCATTGGCCTGTTCGTCACCTGCATAACACATTTTTATTTAAAATACACTACAATGTGCTACCCAAAACTACACACATTGCTTTCAACCTTACAAACTCTTTACAATGCTCTTTTGACTACAACTTTCCCTATTAGGTTCTAACTTGACCGAGGCTTTTTAATTACGATTTCTTTGCAAAAGTTTAACTTATGCACCCCTAGGAACATCCCTACGTAGTCCGTATAATTTTCAGAGGCCCGGAACGAAAAGTCAAATTTTTGGACCCCCTAAAATAGAATGCTGCGCACAACCCATTCTACGGGCTATTTCGCTTCCATTTTCATTGGATCATCTTCTTATCTCTCACTTAGGTCCCCCGTAAAATGGTTTCGAAAAATTCTAAGTATCGAGGGGTGAAATCTATGAAAAAAAGCCTATTTTTTGACACTTTTTGATACACATTTTTGCACCACACATGAAATGATGTCATTTCTTTCGTATCTAAGGTTCTTTTACTCAATTATGATTGAATATATTCATTTCATACATCAAAGAATGCATTTACATTCTCAACTCACTTTACGATTACATAGGTGCACTATTTAAGTCATAACTTCCTCAATTTTTATCCAAACCATTCCCTTCTAATTTCTATGGTTTATTATGACATTTATGCATGTTTTGAGGTCTAAAACAACCCCAATTAAGCCCAAATAGTGCAGGTCTCTATAGCCCTTCATCTAGGCTCGAAATTCCCAACTTACTTCTATGTTTTTCCTTTTTCAGTTCTAACTTTTCTAGAGGCTATTTTAACATCAATTTTGCATAATTTAAAGCTTAAAGGATAAGAATACAATGGGGTCATACACCCCTTCATCAACCGTAACATGCACATACACACTACATCTTTACTATATTTCATTTCTATTTGTAAAACTAGTGGTTCCATATGATTTTCTAGGCCATAATGGGTATGAAATCAAGTTCATGGGTATGAAAACTCCAATAGATCACATGTTTACCATAGGGGCCATGACCTAGATATGTCCACATAACACTTTATTTCATTCAATTCTCAATAATATCATTAACTCACTTTATTGGGTATTTTAACAAACACATTAACTACCATTAAAATTGCTTAAATATGTTTCAAATACAAGTTAGGGTTTTATCTCCATAACCCTAACTATCTTGCTATACATGCCTACTAGTAATTTAAACTTCTCTTTTTCATAGGAATAGGCTTTACACTTGATTTAAATCAAAACCCTATCAAATACTCATCAAACAATCAACTCAATCCATCACCACATCACATAGTCCAACATCACATTTTTACTCATACTAATCAAATCTCAACTTAAGAAAAACCATGAAAATTACCTTTATCTTGCTTGGGTTTTGTGGTTCTAGCTTGGAAACACCTTAGGGTTGTGATTTGAGGCTTGGAATGAGATGGAAATGGTTTGCTTCTTCTCCTCCCTACTGCTACCGTCCCTCTCTCTCAACCCTCTCTATCTCCTTTTGAATTTTTTCTAAGTGTTGGAAGACAACACTAGTATATATAGGCAAGCACTTATATAATTGCCCCTAAAGTTTGTTAGTTATTTACATACTATGCCATAATGTGAAATTAATTTATCCTATCCACTTTTGTATCATATTTACTTAGTTCATCATTGACCAAATTGCCCTTTTTTAATATTGATCTCTTGATTTGTAGGAAGAGACTATTTTACTCTTTCGATGAATTTTCTCATTATAACATTGACCACTTCTATATTCTAACTTCTAATACTAGGAACATAAAATATCAAGAATAAGGGTTTACAATACATTTATTTCCTCATTTTTACATATTCAAAATATACACATGAGTTACATAAACATTCTTTCAATTCTCGCCCACCTAAATTGTTCGATGACGATTCCCTTGATGCAAAATCACCTATAAAGACACGTAGTAGAATATTCACACTACACGAAAGCAAGGACATTAGTTCATTACATAAAGTAATATGAAGTATAATTACAAGCGATTCATAAATTTAATTAAATACCAAATCTTTGGTTTAGAAAACCTTTCTTCCTAAAAACACCATGTATACCCCTAATGCACTTTAACCATCACGTGGCGATTTCCGACTGACGCCAACCGTGAAGCTATTGAGATATCTTTACCACTATGAGCAAAATTTATTGCATCGCCAACATAGTGTGAGACGATATCAAATCTGAGCAACTACAATGCGGAATTTTCTACATCATCATTGTAGTGCTATATATAAACTATAATTCTTGGCGACTGCGAGCGGAATTTTCTGCATCGCAAAGTAGTGCCTATAACAACTACGTGCGGAATTTTCTGTATCGCAACGTAGCGCTAGATACTCTGAAAAACTAAGCAACTACGGACAGAATTTTCTGCATCGCCGCGTAGTGCTAAATCTCATATAAGCAAAAGATATATACATGGTTTTCAAAACTCTTTACTATCATGTACATTTAGCATGAAAATTGATTTCCTTCCAATTCTTGAACTACAAATCTTTACTCGAATCTTTTCAAAACCACTTCTTTTCAAAAACTCATTTCAAGATCCGATGTAGGGATCGTTTTTCAAAGTTTTACTCATCATTTTAAAAAAAGAATTGGAACTACATAATTCATAATTGAAACTATAGATAAAGGAAATTGCAAGTGATAGGACACTTACTTCACCAAGCGAGCTATACTCGTCAACGAGCCTCCCGTGCTCCGCTGGCCTGCTCGTCACTTGCATTTCACAATCTTACTCAAAACTTGCTAAATCAAGTTATTCAAAATTTTTAAACAATGGTTTACATAGGATATTCTATTGAAAAACCTTTTTCCTATAACCTTCCCATCTAAGTTCTAACTCGACCAAGGCTCAAAAATTCAGGTTTCTTTCTACGAACCCTATTTACTTTCACCTAGGAACACCTAGGTATGCTCAAATTGGTTGCGGGAAGCTTGGAATGAAAAATCACCATTTTTGACCCCCTAAACCCGAACTTATGCTAGGGACCAACCTAGCGATTTTCTTCATTCCTTTTTCACTTGAATCACCTCCCTATCTCTCATTTAAGTCGCCCGTAAAATGGTTTCGAAAAATTCTAAGTATCGAGGGGTGAAACCTATGAAAAACATCTATTTTTCGATACTTTTTTATGCGTATTTTTGCATCACACATGCAATGATGTCATTTCTTTTGTATCTAAGGTTCTTTTACACAATTATGATCGAATACATTCATTTCATGCATCAAAGAATGTATTTTCTTTCTCAACTCACCTTTACGACTACATAGGTACACTATTTAAGCCATAACTTCCTCAATTTTTATCCAAACCTTTCCCTTCAAATTTCTATGGTTTGCTATGACATTTATGCATGTTTTGAGGTCAAAAAAAAATTAAGCTCATTTCATGTAGGTCTCTATAACCCCTTCAAATGCCTATTCTTTCCTTCTACTATCATTTTATTCTTTACTTATTGGTATGCTATCCATGCACCCATGTATATCCATTTTAATTACCTTAATTCCTACTCACTCATGCATGTTTTTAAGACCTTAAATACATCATTAACACCCACAAAACACATGCATAAGCTACTGCCCTTCATCAAGCCGAAATGCACAAACAATCCAATCTAGTTTCCTTTTTCAATTCTAACTCTCCTATATGCTTTTCTAGCATTGATTATGTATGATTTAGAGCTCAAAGGGATTAAAACACAATAGTATTCACACATTCTCCCTTTGACCGTGACACACACACATGCACCACATGTTGTTCTTTTCAATTTTCAAGTTATACTTCTTTCAAACATTTCATCAAACAAGTTATAGGCAACCTATTTAACTCTTCACTAGTTTCATTCACAAGTTGAGGTTTCTACTACATAAACCCTAACCTCTATTTTTAAGCATGATCTCTAGCATTTCAACTTTCCTTTTTACTTATTATGGTTCTACTATTGATTTAGATAAAACTCACATCCATTCACACATCAAAAACTAACCTAATCAATCCAACACATTCATAAACCCAACTATTATCATTTCTAAACAAAGTCATGGAAATCTTACCTTAGTTTTGCTTAGGGTTTGTTATTCTAGCTTGAATCACCATAGGACTTTGATTTGATGTGTCAAGTAGCTTGGAATGGACTCACTTCTTCCTCTCCTCTAATTGCCGTCCCTCTCCCCCCTTTCTCTCTATTTTGTCTCTTCAAAATGACTAAGTGTTGAGAGGAGATCACTTGTATATATAGGCTTCACTTGTAATTTTGCCCCTAAAGTTTGATACTTAATTACATACAATGTCACTTCCTACAATTTAACCAAATGGTCCTCCATCTTTGTTTAACCTTCATGGTCCCCCTACTACTTTGATAATTTTCACAATTCCTACTCTAGTCTATTATAATCACACCCACTCATACATAAAACTATAATTTATAACAATGACAATTTTGCCCTTCTTCAAATCTTATTTTATTACTTGGTTCAAGTAACTCCCACTAATACTATAATATCCTCTACAAAGAAGTTGTTTATGTAATTTAGTGTTTCCATCCCATAATCTATCTTCCAGTGTGGGAAAGTTTAGTATTACAAATGGAGGCTTACAAGATCGACTCACGAAGTCAGCTCATTTCCTACCCATTCGAAGTACGTATTCCCTTGACAAACTAGCCAAACTGTATGTTGATGAGATTGTAAGGTTACATAGGGCATCAGTGTCTATTGTTTTAGATAAGGATTCGAGATTTACATTAGTTTATGGATTTAAGATTACGTCTTATGATTTTAAAGCATACTTTGTAGTTTATGAATTAGAAACTATGCATTTTTGGTGATTCTAAAGTATGTTTGATGATTTGTACACTTTATATTATGTGTTGGGTTTCCAAATTGTGTTTTATGATTTAATAAAGTACACTATATTATATGGTTTATGAATTAACTGTTGGATTTATAAACTTTATAGCATGATTTATAAATGGCATAAGAAACTATGACTTTTTTTGGTATATATATGGATGGATGAGATTTTATTGGAAACTTAATATTTAATATAGAAAGTTTTACAAAATGTATTTGGAATTATACTTGCAAGAAATTGAAAGTAGAACACCAAAGTGTACCCTTCCCTTTAACGGTCAAATTAGTATCACGCGAGTAAGGCCGAGATAGCCACCTAACACATGCTTGGTAGAAGTCAGAAAAGTCATTGGGGCTTTGAGAGAGAGTCATTGAGTCATTTAGCATATGAATGACAGAGTTATCCACCGCCTTCTGCGTGTGTGTTGAGTATCTTCACCATGTATGATAGAATTACTTGGGTACTAGTTTGTGTATATTACAAATCTAAAATCATGTCTCAAGATAATCCATGCAAATGCTTCTAACTATTACAATACAAAGTTAAACATATGAAAATTTAGTAACAAGTTCTATTATTGTTGAATATGAGTTATTTAGATTTTATATTCTTATATGTTTTATATTACATTAGCTTTTGCCACAAATGATTCATTTGGTTTTCGAAAATTATATCCACTCAATGCACATTAGCACTCACCCTTTTATAATTTAAAACCATTTCCCAAGAATCTGTCAGGTCTTAAAGGAAGCATTCAAACGAGAAAAGGTGGGCTACTTAAGCAAGTGATGCATGGAAACCGTGTTTTGATATTATCTATGTGTACTTTAATCATTCCATAACACATACTAGTAAATGTGTTTTTGCATATGCATATATGCATTAATGATGTAAAGTATTTTAATTCTTATATTAGTTTGCATAAACTTTTACTTTTGATACTATGAACATTATAATCATACTTATTATATATTTTATAGAATATGACATTACTTGTGTTGGAAATGGGAATTGGAAGTAGAACCGAAGGTTTGAAGTAGTTAAGAGTTGAAATTAATTTTAGAAGTGCATATTTTCTTATCACAGGGTGGAATGGTTCAACAAATAGCTGTTATGCTGCCAAAATTTTGTTAAATCACCCTATACCCTATTAAACTTTCTAAATGATTTTAATTGAAAGAGTTAGAATTCATACCGTTATCCAACTATTACAGGATCTTTTCGGATTCAAGATACGAATTTGGGAGGATCCTATCAATTATCTTGAATTCTTGTAATGAATTTTTGTTTGAAACAGACTGTAAGAAAATTAGATTAGTTTAAAGATTAAAAAAAACTCATGGTAATCACTTCGTATCAATCATTTTTATAATTCAATTAATCATTTTATTTTATATTTATAAATATTTTTCTTTTTCCCACTTTCCTTCTTTCTACCCCCCCCCCCCCCCCCCCCCCAACTCTTTTTTTTTTTTTAATAAAAATTCTTCTTCAATTTATCATCTAATATTATTCTTTTCTTTCCTTTTTTCTTTTTATTCAATCTCCTTCATTATTTTTCTTTCATTCTCATTAATGGCTTCAATATATTAGCCAAAAAAATACGAGAAAATTATTATTCTTCAAACATGCTTATGCTTCTACATAAACAAAAAAAAATTGTGTAAAAATGATTTGGAAGACATAGATCTCTTTTTTTTTTTAATTGAATCAAAATGTGTTTATCTATGTATGATCAAGATATATTTCTTCCAAAAATCTAATTTATCTAACCTAATATCAAGCACAAAACAAAGCAAAAAAATACATACATAACTTTATCATCATAATTTAGATTTTAGCTAAAACATCATGAATTTAGATTGATAGAAAAATATTTAATTGTTTATAAAGATTGTTAATGACAAGATTCATCCTAACTTCTTTCTTGAGTCCAAGAGAATCTCGTGAAAATTGAAATCTTTTTAATTTATATGTGAAGTTTTTGAGAACTAAAATTCAATATGAATAAATAAAAAATCTTTACATTTCTTATGTTGGACCTATATACTAAATATATAAAACATTCACAAAATATCTAGATAGATATTTCAATCGTAAAAGTATACTTGAAACACATTTAAGAAACCTAGTTAATAAAAATAATATACATTAATACAAAATATTCGTCATCATGTGGCCCTTTCTCACGATATGAAATAATTTGCACAAATCTATGGTGGGCACTTGGAAAAATAGATTTTATAAAAGAGTAAGCAATGATGCCTGATGAGTAGACATAACTTTTCTAAAAATATTTTTTAAATAAACCATAACTTCTTACTGATAATAATAAATAATTTTCACAATTCATACACATTCATATCTGAACAATAAAACTAAATATAAATCTAATATCATAATGCAGTTGTAAACTTCTATATGAATAATCTCATAATCTATAGAACTTTTTTGAAATATCTTTTAAATAACTACATAGGCTTTTCTAGTTTGACCATCATGCTTCAAGGTTGGGAGAGGAGTCTTCAACATTTGCAAGGTATGGATTTCATGGTGACATATATTTATCGTAAATTCTGTGATGGATGCTCTAGCTTCTCGTTTCACTCCTCTTGTTCATTCTAGCTAGTGGTGGATGATCCCTGGCTTTTTAGGTCATTTTCTTTTTGATGATCTTCTTGGAAAATATCATTATTGGTTTTGTTAGTTTTGACTTTGTAGGATGGACACTCTTTTTCCCTTATCGGGTTTTTTTGGGTAAGGTTTTTAATGAGGTATGCTTTAGAGATTGATTTACAAAGTTTTGGTTTCGACTAAATCTTTTATTATCTGTCTCTTCCCTTGATCGGTTTTTTCCTTCATTGGATGTTTCTTTTTTGTATTAGCTTTTCGCCTTTCTCTCTTTTTGTGTTCTTCTTTTTTGTTTTTAATAATAAGTTGACTTTGACTAATAACCTTATACATATATGTATATATATAACTGAATTTACATTTCCTATCTATAATGCAACTCTGGTAGCTTCCCATTCAAAGAGATCTTCTGTGCATTATGGAAATCTTTTTGTTTGATGAAGTTTTTTTCTTGTTTCCAAAGATTCATTGAAATAAGCAAATATGTCAACTTTTGCCAATTAGTAGAAAATTTCCCATTTTCAAGTCTTTCTTGTTGTTAAGTAAATAGCGAGCTGAGGACGAGTCACGACTGCTCAATGACTACGATCTCAAGCTGTGCCTAATGAGAGCTCCTTATCTTAAGTCAATTCACTGTCTTGGCATGATTGAATTGGTTTAGAGTGCCTGCTTACGTGTCATTTCGTTGTTGGGTCAATGTGTAATGGGCTTTGGTGTAACATACCCTCCCGAATGATTTGTACTGTACATGTATTGTATTAAATGAATATATTTATGGAGAAATAAAAATAAATTAAAGTGCCTGATGTGACTGAAATTTTTGTAAAATTTCCGAACGAGTCCGGGGATGGTTTTTAATTTCGAAATCATAAAATAACTTAAAGTGGTCGGATCCAGATAAGTAACCGAATCCTACTAAAGTTTCTGAATGTGAAATTGGGTTATGTTATAGGTATATTTTAAGCTGTATAAATTGGCTATTAAAAGCCCAACAAGTTGATCCAATGGATAAACTCGAAAGACAAAAGTATAACAGATTGATCCAAGGGACTGACCCAACATGTAGAAGCCCAGTTCATCAATGTCTAGCTTGCTGAAGTGATCAGCTCACTATTACAGTACATAAGTCGTAGGTCAGCCATGAATCAGCTCGCCTCATGCTCAGCTCGAGGTCATCCTAGCGAGGCTCAAGCCATAGCTTAAAGCGCACGTTAAGGGAATCTTTCCAGAAAGGCAATAACTTAAATTGAGAAGGAGTAAACTGCTAAAATTAAAAATAAAATCAAATTCCTGATTTGGCTGAATATATTTGTAAATTGATAGACGTCGGTTTTGGAATTGTAGTTAATGTGATATTCTATCATGTTTTATTTGTACTCAAACTGTAATGGCTTATGCTATAAATAGGGGTTGAAATTCATTGTAAACACGCAGAATACTTAATAGCTTACTATTACTCTACAAAAATTATTAGAGGAGTAGTCATGGACATAGGCATCTCTTTTGGCCGAGCCACGTAAAAACCCTTTGTAGTTGTTCTTCCTCTTATTTCCTTCTCTTGTGTTTGTCTTTGTTTTCTCTTTAATTACAGGTATTAGGTCAAAAACTTTGGTTAACTAGATTCGTACGTCGACATTTTGGCATTAGAAGAAGGGCCCAAACTATAATTTTTTGGAACTTTTTAACAGCTATGACAAGATGAAGAACAGCCAGAAGTTTTGACGCGACGACTGATAAACTAGAAAATCAAATGGATCGGTAGTAGCATAATGTTCAGCTGATAGAGGATGTAACTACCCAGGGCAAACATGCCTCATGTTCTCATAATCAGCGCTACTGAGGACATGCCTCTCCTACCTCACGCTAGCCAGTATTGATGGTCCTAAAGGCTGAGGGGCTATAGGCATGGCACTAATGGCAGGAGGCGTTGGAAGATACTATACAACAGCTTACGGATGTAGTCAAGGTATTGGTGCAGGCCTAAGTCCAGAACACACCCAGACTTGAGGTTGCTGCTCCTAAAGAAATCTGTCAACACCAACGAGAGGAAGTACCAAACTCTGAATGACATATCAAAGAAGTGTCGCAATTTGCTAGTTCGATTCGTTCCTCCAACCTACATTCGAGAAATGAAGGTCGCTAAGCTCACAAAGAGGATGAGGTAGACATTCAGCAACGTGTGGAGTTGCACCTAGCTAACGATTCACAAAGGGCTAATCGATGATACGAACTAGAATGCCACTCACCAGGTCACGAGCTAGAGCGAGGCCACTAGCCTTCTTACCCAAGGATAGAGGAGCTCTTTCAAAGGGTTCAACATCTTGAAACACGACCTGGTGCCTCAAACCATCGTGATTGGTATAAGGGAAAGGCCCTCTTCACCAGGGAGATCAAGATACAACCTCTCCTTCATAGATTCAAGGTCTCCAACATTCCATAATACAATGGAGATAGCGACCTCTATGACCACCTCGATGCATTCAACGTCCAAATGGATCTCCAAACGGATAATCCTTTGGTTAAGTGTCGTGTCTTCCCAGCCACTTTAGGGGACGTTCCGCGGACTTGGTTTAAGAACCTCCCAACTCGTAGCATAGATAGTTAGGAGGATTGTTAACAAAAATTTATCAACTAGTATCGAGCTCTGATAAGGCAGCTCACACCATTTTATCATCTTGCCACGGTCTTTTAGTGGCAAAATTAATCGCTAAAAGATTATATTACTAGGTTCAGACACGAAGTCACCAATGTAGAGAACCCCTCAGATGAGAGAATCCTAACTACAATCTCAGCTAGGCTTTACAAAGATGGAAAGCTTTATGAGAGCATCTACAAATCTCTAGTAAGAGACCTAGACGAGTTTTACAAGCAAGCGACTAAGGAGATTAGATGGGAGGAGACCTTTGGCCTCAATAAGCCTAATAAAAAAGATGAAACGAGCAGCTCCAACCAACCGAAGAAAAGAAATAACGGTGAAAATAGAAGTGAAGGTCGAAATAATGGCTCAATCAATCAGATTGCTAAGAAGGCTAGGAATGAGCCCAGAAATGGGTGACCTCAACGTCAAAGTCATTATGATGGCTACAACATTCTATCGGATGCACCAGATAGGATCTTTGCAATAGAAAGGAATGAGGAAGACTTCGGGAAGCCTAATCCCATGAGGACCCCTGTTAAGTTCAGGAACAAGAACAAATTTTGTATCTATCATAATGACGTCAAGCACAACACTTCACAATATTGGGAGTTAAAAGACGCCATTAAAGATCTAATTAAGAGAGGTCGTCTGGGAGACTACATGGTACGACTAGTGAACCTACGACCTTAAGAGCAACGATCTCAACAACCACCACAATGAGCTCTCGAACAAGAACCCGTGCTAAAGACCATCTTCACCATGCATGGTGACCCTCACATTACAGATGTTGATTTACATTGAATGATTTGTGATTCAATTTTTAAAAGTCAATAAAAGCTCATTTCTTATAATGCTTTATTCATGAGT
>CM034462.1:1958714-2177726 GCA_019925255.1 Litchi chinensis | reverse complement strand
CTATTTGATTCCTTTTTGCCTCTCAATTTCACTAAGTGTTGTATTTATACTATTAACACTTCCCAAATTACCTTCATGCCTCATTTTCTTTTAAATTTCACACCAAACCCCCTTTCTTCCCTACATCTCACGGCAACTTACTTCTTTTAATTTTTCTGGCAGCCTTGCACTCTTCACTTGTTAATTTTGCTTCTAATTGATTTGTTTATTGTTGTGTAATTCTAGAATGAGCGTTCGATCTTCGATAACTTGATTTAGATTAACACTAACTAGATTTATTATTTAAACTTCACAATCTAGTTTCAATTGCTAGGAAGTTAAAAATCGGAACTAGGGGTTTACACAACGGCTGTTCCAAGTGATCTTTCCACCATTTTCAAAGGATTTTCAAGCCATAAAGAGGTGAAGAATGAGTTAGGAAGATTATCAAGCCAAATCTAGTAAGAATCAAGTGGTAAGATAGAGTTTTCATAGTTTTCTTTTTGTGAAAAGTTTGTCAAAATAGTCCATGAATTGCACCTAATGTTAATGAGATTTTCGTACATAGATTTGGAGATTTGAAGTAGCAAACAAGTGGGAAAGCAAGACAAAAGATTAAGGAGGAATTGGTAAGTGAAATAGCTAAGAAAATACGTTGATTTGAAGTAGTTCGATCGCTATTTAAGATGTTAAAATTATGTATTTAAGTCTGTTGAGGTTGTGACCTGATTTTATGTGAAGAAATTTGATGAAATGTTAGTGTGTGTATAGATGTGAAAATTGGTTAAGAGAGGGATTTATGATTTATATAGAATTCAATTGTTTTGCCATGATTTGGAATTGCTCATGAGGTATAAAACTGTGAAATTTGATGAGATCGGGGTGGGTTGATACATGTGTAAGTGTAAAACCTGGAAAAGAAATGTTAGAATTTAGTTCGCGTGAGTTAAGGTCGAGCTAGATTAAGGTAGCAGCTCGCAAAGAGCGAGTTGAACGATGCCTACATTTCAGGTCGAGTAGGACAAAAGCAGCAGCTCGCAAAAGAGGGCAAGCTAGGCGAGCTGAGTGGAGCTCGCAGCTTGGGCTAGACTGGGCAGTGCTACAGTCCGTTATAACCTGGATGAATTTATACATTATATCGATTATAGAACTTGGAATTGAGGTATGTGATGTGCATGTATATTCTAAGCGGAAATCGCATTTGTATTTAAATATAGGTGACATAACGAGCTAGCGGAGGACGCGGAAGAGAGATTATCATTGAACTGGAAGCTAGTTGTGAGTGTGAAAATATTTTATCTATATTAAATACATCTTTAGTTACTTTGTAAGCATTTTACAAATTTCTATTAATCATTTTTAGTTTATAAATGATTTTATGTTCTAGCATGAAACAAGATGTTATGCAGTATGTTACTATATTTCTATGTTTATAGAATGGAAAGAATTCGATTTGAATTATAGAAAGAGAAAGATTTCAAGGGCTAGTGGACTACCCAAGTTTATAGATTTTATAAATTTAGACTCGACCGGTATACCCCGCAGTGTATAGCAAGTGTTGGGAGGACGTGTCACTAACCTCAGGGGGATTGAATCTATCGTGTCGCCTTTTACACTTGTGGGATATTATCTTGCTATGCGATGAGCGATGTAGAATTTCGCTGTGTAGTAGCGAGATGTCTTTGTAGTTTTTTCACGGTGTGCAATGCTAGCCTTTACACCATATGACCCCACATTGAGTGGTGCTAGATTAGTCATCATGTGATTGTAGCTTCCCTTGGGTTCCCATTAGTGCAGTTTTTAGAAAGAAAAATATATCACTAAAAGTTGAGTTTAGAAAGAAAATGTTTTAGTTATGCTTTGAAAATTTATGAAATATTTTAGCATTTTATGAATCTATTTTAGTAAGAAATTTTATCATATTTTACTCATCATTGCAAGTTTTTGGAAATGCTTAGCAAGTTTATAAAACACATGTTTTTAGAAATGAAGACGTTTTAAATAGCAATTCTTTTCAAATATTTTTCGGGAGGTAAAATTTTTGAATATTAATTTAAATAGAAAACAATACACACTCACTGAGCTTCTTTAGCTCACTATATTTTGGTTTTATGTTATAAAAACCTCCCCAAGTGTAGGAACAAGTGATCAGGGTACACGCTCTCCTCCTTCAGATTAGATGGGCCGAAGATGATTAACGCTTCTATGAAATCACTTCTATGTACATTTTGATTTCGATAAAAATTATGTGGATGCTCATATTTTGGATTGTAAACAAATTTTGTAAAACTTGTTATATTCATGGTGGTATGTTGAGTTACTTTATATAAAGTATTTAATGATTATTTTCATACTCGATATAGATGCTTAAATTTATATTTCATATATTTAGCAAAAGATTAAAATTAAGGATTCACTCCACGACATCATTTTGGGTCTTGCTAGTTAGACTACAAGAGGGTTTCATGGGGTGCTCGATGGGATTCCTGGATTCATTAGAGGGAATTCAAGTTGGGTCTCATAGAAAAAGGCCTAGTGTCTCGACATCTACATAGGGCTAGATGGGTCCAATGTCTAGATAGTTGCATAAAGGCTAAAAGGGCCTAGTACCTCGACATCCAAACAAGAGTAAAAGAGGCCCAATGGGCACCCAAGCAAGCATTTGCATCCATATGAAGACCCTTCGAGAGTCATCTCAGGGATTATCTCATTCACAAATGTCCTAAGAAGTGGGAGGACCCCTCTTTAAAAATCACCCCTAACAGAAATGTTATTTTTCTAATACGCCCTAAAGGTAGGAAGAACCTTCGAGCAACAACTACAAAGTGGAAATTTACTGTACTAGGATGTAGCAAATAATAAAGAATAAAAAACCCAAAAGTAAACCTCGATGAAAAGAAGTCGAGTGACAATCCCCGTATTTCAAAAAAGAATAAGCTTATTTCAAGATATTTTTATTAGCTTCAAGCATTTCACTTCTTTTGTACGAAAAGATAAGGGGCTAATGTTGGGGAAGTTAAGAGCCTTATATAATCAAGACAGGGTTGAACTATAGAGTCTATTAATTTACAAGACAAGCCAAAGGTTTTTCCTTAGAAGAAATCCAATGGATGAGCCTAAGGTAAGGCCATAGGAGAAGCACAAATAGGTGCCTGAAAAAAGGGTCCAAAAGGGATGCAATCACCCCTAACCAAAGAACTTAAGAAGGGTTGAGAAGGGGCATGACAATGACCAAAAATACCCTTACCAATGGACATGAAAAAAGGCCAAAACTCCATCCTAAAAATCAAATAAGTCCCTTTATCATCTAACAGCCAACAGTAACAAATGGGATTGACCAATTACGTGGCTTTTCAACCAGAATGGCAAACAAAAGAGCGCCATGTGTCTCTGCATCAAAATGAGCAGTAAAGAGGATTGATCACCACATGTCTTTATTTTAGAACGGTAAGAAAAAGGGCTAGCTAATCACGTGGTCCTTTTGATAATATAGTAAGTGAAAGATCGCCACATGTCTTTTCATCAGAACGGTCCAAAAAGAGGCTGACCGATCATATGATCCTTTCAACAGGGTGGTAAGTGAGAGAGTGCCATATGTCCCCATATCAGAACGGACAGTAAAGGAGGCTAACGATCACCTGGTTCCCTTGTCATATAGGTAAACTAGAGAACCCCACTTATCCATGTGTCAGAATGAACTATAAAGGGAATTGACTATACGGTAGAGGTAAGAGGAACAAGACCTTGAAAAGTTTTGACCAGCACAAAAAGGGAGTTAACCGAGGAAAATGGAGGGAAAGGGACTAACCCTAGAAGGCCAACATAAGGCCTCAATCCAAGTAGATTTAAGAGATTAATTGAAACTTGTGTTATTGCTATTAATTTAGTCTGGCTCAAGGCTTAGAAATAAATGGATATATGAGTAAATATTTACTTGTTGGATATTTTTAAAAAAAAATCAAGGAAGTTGGGTATAAAAAGAAAAAGACCATAGAAAAAAGGTAGGGAGTAAAATATAAAAAGGCAAGTCAAAAAGTTAAGAGATCAATGAAATTGGTGTGACCATGCATGGATAGAAAAAAGAGAGATGAGAGTTAATGGATTGGCTTGAGAAATAAAGAGGAGGAAAGTGAGAGATAATTGTTAATAGTTTAAATAAAAATGGACAGGTGTCATAAAAACAAGTTGAAAGAAAAAGAATGATAAACATGAGATAACAATGAAATAAAGAAAAGGACACATGGCATGGATATGATGAAACAAGTGTCATGCACAAGACTAATAAGCAAAAGAAACAAAAAGAAAGCAAAAGAGACAAAATAAGGGTATAGTCGAGAAAGGGAGAATGAGATGAGAATCAAGAAATCGTCAACAATTTGAATAAAATAAAAGAAATGAGTTAGTGGGCTATGCGCTTTTAAGAGAAAACAGGTGTCAAGAGAGGCATTGAAATGGAATAAGAATAAGGACAAGAAAGTGAGATTAGAGAGAAAAAGTTGGTGGACCGATGTCTATTTTGAATAAAAAAATAAAATAAAATATAAAAGGGTGTGTGATGAATTGTCTAGAAGCAAGTTGACCAAATAAGAAATTGACAAAAAGAAATATTAAGAGGTGGTGTTGTTATATTTGTGTTATATATATAAATTGAAATGGCAGGAGCAATACATACAACGAACATAAAGTTGGATAGCAGAAGGAAAAAGCAAGGAAGGAAAAAAAGAAAAAGAGAGAGAGAGACTTGGTGAACCAAAGCAAGAAAATAATAGAAAAAAAAAAGTATGGATGCTTAAATGGAATATTTGGGTGTCTAATTTATCTAAATAAGTTATTTTATTTTAATGAGATTTGAAATCTAAAAAATTAATTAATTTTTCCATACATTTTATCTTGAGTTTAATATGATTTTAGGCTAGATTCAAGCTTATTAAGAATTAGATGGGAATTCGTTTTAGATCCAAATTTGAGCAAAAGAGTTATGTGACTGGATTATTTATTTAAATTGAATTAATTATTTACAGTTATATATTTTAGATTTTGTTTATTTAATTAGTTTATTGATTTATTGATTATGTATTATGATTTATGATTTGATTATAGAATATTTATTATTGATAACTATATTTATATTTAGAAATTGAGTTATACAATTTGCATATAAAAATGATTTAAGATTTGGAAATTAATAAAATGAGATTTTTAGAACACCAATAGTGTATTTTCCCCTCTAACGGACAGACAGACTACACAAGTGTGAGTTCCAAATTCGCCTATCACGTGTATAACAAATGTCAGAAAAGTTATTAAGTTGTCAAAATAGTCACTGAGCTACCCAGCATGTATATGGTAGATATTATCCTTGCTCTGCGTGTGTGTTGAGTACCTCCACCACGTATAATAGATTTCCTTAGGTATTAGTTGGTGTAAATTTTCAAATTATATATATTATCTATTGAGTTTGATCAATACAAATGGAGATTTACATAATACTGATTTTATAGAAAGAGATTTTAGAAACATTTTACATACAATAGTTACAAAATACGTTTTATAAAGTTATCATAAACTATTCATACAAATGGCTATAGTTTTAATTATGTTATAAATGATTATTATTTCAGATATGAATTTATATAAATCACTGAGAAGTATTTATTATTACTTGAAATATTTTATAATTTATTTAAATTTGTTTTCGAAAAGTTATATTCAGTCACTGAGCGTTAGCATTTATTCCTTTATAAAACCCATTTTTGTAGGTATGTGTTGCAGGTTCTTGCAGATCTTTACGTATTGTGAGAAAGACCATGTGGTAATGATAAAATGCATTATGATTATTTTTAAGTAGAAATATCTTTTGCATTAGTATTTATTATTCTTAATTAATCGTATATGTTAAATGCAATTAAAGAATATTTTTATGAATGCAACATCTTTCCCAAATATTTTATGAATATTTTAAATATTTATTACAGGGGTCCAATACGAGAAATGTATAGCTTTTCGTTTTGTTCTGATTAAATTTTATAAAACGATAATCAGATTTACAATGAGTTTTCTAAAATGTTTTTCAATAAATCGAGATTTCAATCAGAAAAACTACAGTTTTCATGAAATTTTCCTATACTTGAGAAAAGAGTCGGGATGGGTCCTATCAAAAATACTAACTTTCAAGAAGAAGTTTTGATTAAGTTTCGTACTAACTTATCACTAGAAGAATAGAAATGACATCTTATTATAATTTGATAAAAGTGATTGATTTTCTCTTTCCTAATTTTTGCAATTTATATTCTTCAAATAAAATAAATCTTGTAGATACAATAAGAGCCGAATTTTTTCTTTTCTTTTGGTTTTGGGCAACCTTTTTTTTTTAACTCCATTCATTCACCATGAAATTAAGGCAGTTTTTGGGTTGACAGGGAATTCAAAGTCTCCAAGAATTGGAAAATATTAGCTTTAAAGAAATTTTGTAAGGAAATTCGGACAAGTGTGTGGAATGGACTTATGAATAGACGCCTTGGAAAGCTATGTTATTTCAATTTCAAGAAAGTGAGCCCCAAGGCAAAAATACCATGAGCCCCAAGGCAAAAATAAAGGCTAGTAAAGACCTAATGGATTAGCAAGCCTAAAAACCCAAATAAAGAATGAAACAGTCCAAATGACAGGCCCCGACTCTTATACTTAAGACGACCTGCCCGGCAACCCCACGGTGGACTTCTAGTCAAGAACTACTCCATTAACGAAAATGGGGGGAATTTTTTTATTTTAAAATATGCATTTGCAAAATAGAATTTATAAAAATTTTGACAGCATAACGACTATTTTTCTAAAAATTCCACCTTGTAACAGTTTATTGAAAACCTGTACACTTCAATATCCATACAAATCTCCACTACCAGGCCTCAGGCCCTCATTTCAAAATCACAAACACCCACAAACATGTTGTAATTTAAAATTTAACTTGAAATTCATAAACAATTCATGTACAAACCAATTTTTCTGAAAGATATATACAAATATGTGCAAAATTCATTTCACAAATTGTCAAAATTGTAAATATCATACCTGTATTTAAAAGTTTCACAGCAACACTGCACTCGACAATGACTAGCTACTCTGGGGCTGGAGTTTCTGCTACTATAATGTCTGCACCTGTACCTATCCTTGGGGGGTTTTTATTTACAAACACAAAACTAGGTGTGAGCTAATAAGCTCAATGAGTGTCATATACATATATTTCCATTCAATATACTTTCAAAAATATCCTCTGTAAAAACCTTAAACGCAATTTCATAAATATAATCATGCTGTAGATACTAAATAAATTTCTTGAGAACCATATATAATTTAAAACCATGAATAAACATTTATAACAATATAGGCCATGCATCGAAAATCTAAAATTCAGTAATGTATTGAAAAGCAAACTTTCTAGTTTCAGAAAACAATTCTGAAATGCTTTTCAATTATAGAACGATGCATAAATTAATATTTTGCATGATTTCATTTTTCTGCCATAAAACATAAACAATGGTGGCACTTAAGTTTTCGAAAAGCTTTTGAGTAAAATGAACTAGCCACTGATAATTCATTTCACATGGTATACTAGTGTATGGCGGAGCAAAATTTATCTTCGCTCGGTACGGAATTTATTCTCGCACAGGCCATTTAATAAGTATCTACTAGTGGAATTTATCCTTGTTAGGAGCGGCATTTATCCTCGCTCAAGACATCCATCCAGTAATTGCATAGCGAAATTTATCCTCGCTATGAAGCGGCATTTATCCTCACTTAGGTGAAAGTTAGCTAATAATATATCCTGTACGTGCATTGGATGACACACGGGACTAAACTAACTGACACATTCTCTCCTATTGTTAGTGATAGACACTTCCGACAAATACTGCCAATGCACATTTAGGGTGCTCAATCTCAGCCGATAATATCGGGATACCTTTAAGGCATACCATAGGCTCACAAATCATTTCCATTCATTTTGCTTTTCATCATATCATTTACATTTCATGCAAAATATTCAATAATTCATACAAAAAGGTTCTCGTATGACAATTCATCAATTGTAAAAATAAACTTTCATTCGTAAACAACATGAATTTAAATTCATCATATAAAATCAACATGAACAGAAATACAAACATTTCGAAATATTTTTATTAGGACACTCATCTTATTTCCCTAGTTCAATGTAAAACTCAAATTCAACGGAAAGATTTCCTCGCCTCCACGTAACCTACACATTTTCTTATTCTATTTTTAGGTTACGTCATGTCGACGTTGGAAATCAGTCGAAGAGAATTCAATGCCCAATACCTGCAATCAATGTGAGAAAGTACAGTATCCAAGAAAAGAAACACAGATAAGAACTAAGAACAAGACCAAGAACACAAAGCTTTTACGTGGTTCAGCAATAATAAGCCTACTACGTCCACGACTGTCTCTCTTAGATTCTGCAGAGTGACAGTGTAATATTAATCTCTCATGTCCGTTACAATGAATTTTAGCCCTTATTTATAGGGGAAGAGGTGTTACAAATTGGGTAACAATAAAATAGGAAGAGAATCATGAATTAATTACACTTCCTAATATGTTTGAATAAAATTAGGAAACTACTCCTTAAATCTCTCAAGATAACGTTGACTGAATTTGAATTTGAATTAACTTCCATATCTGGAGAGAGAATCACTATTTGATTAGGTAACTGCCTTTTATGGAAGATATTACATTAATCACGCTCTGAACATACTGCTGATTGTTTATAGCGACCTCGAGCTGGACCTCGCTAGTAAACATATAGCGAGCTACAACCTTGCTGTGAGATGAACTCATTGCCGCGAGCTGAGAAGGTTGCTGAGACGAGCTGTAAATCTTGCTGGGCTTGGAGCTGACATCTGGGCCTTGTCTGATGGGCTTTTATATTGGATTGACTTTATTGGACCTGCTATGGGCTCATTTTGGGCTTTTACCAGCCCATTTCAGTGAATCCGAAAAATACACATAACATCATCCCTCCAACTCTCAGTTCGTTTTGCGAATTGGGAGCTCGAGCTCACTGGTAAAAGCTAGCTTCTCTGGTAAGCCTACTTGAATTATCGTTTTCCCGCCCTTCCAAATTCTGTCTTATCAGCTTCGACACGTGGCGGTCATGTAGGAGGTAACTGAAACGATGCTGACACGTCCCTTACACGCGCATTTAATGCGCACGTCTTTCAACTGACAACTACATGATTAAAAAGCCGTACCTCGCGCTGCACCGTTGGATTAATGACGGTTACATAGCAGACAGATCTGATGGTTGGGACTCGAGCTCGTTCACCTATATAAATGGTAGAGCCTTTTCATTTTTCTTTTCCATCTGTCATTTTCTCTCGAAGCAACCAAGCAACCAAGCAACTAAGTTCAGAAAACTCATTGGATTTTCACGAAATCAACATTTCCAGTCGCCGTTCTTACATTCTTATCAGTCATTCACGGTAAACTTTTGATTTCTTTCTTCAAACTTTCAGTTTTTTGGTTTATTTTTGTTGAATTGATGTTGTATTGTGTTTGCATTTTGCCATTGTTATGTCCGAAATGGTTTGAATATGACATGTTGTTGTTGTTGAGTCGTCACTGTTCTGGATCTCTTGTTGAACATGACTTTTTAAATTCTATTGATTTGATCTTGTAGTATGTTTATTTGCTGTCTGATTACTGTTTCTAGCCCATTATGCATGCTGACTATTGGATTAGGCTCCTATAGATTGCTAGCTCGTAGGTCGTTTTCTTCATAGGTCGAGCCCCCCATTGTATGATGTTCCAAGTAGGAAACTTAGAAAATTTTTTAGTATTTCAAGAACTAGCTCGCTGTGATCTAATCATGCTTCCATTTCGCAGATGTCTTCAAGCGGAGCATGAAAAGTTAGTGGAACAACTAAAGAAGGACGAGCAGAAGCTCAACAGCAAGCTGAAAAGGGGAAAAGTGTTCGCAAAACGCTTGCTCACTTCTCGTCCACAATAAAGGTCTCCGAATTGGAAAAGATTTCTCTTCAATTCCATATTCCTAAAGGCTATCGCGCGATGTCCCCCACTCTGAAAAAACATGCAGGCTGTCCTCCGCGGGGGTATGACGCTGTCAGTACCCAGCATCTGGAACATGGGCTGAGATTCCCGGCTCCTTCTTATTTAATCAGGTTTTTAAATGTTGACGAGCTTGCACCGTTTCAGTTAACACCGAACTCATACACACAGCTGACCTCGTTGGCTCTGGCCTTTCTAAAAAATGACCTTCGTCCTCCATCACCGAAAATAATCCAAAACTTCTACAGCATCAAGGGTTTGAGCACAAATAAAGGGGAAAAAATCGAACGGTATCTACTATCTTTTAGCCCGTCCGTCGGAATATAAGGAACTTCTGCCCCAATGAGAGGCAAAGGGTAAGTCTAATGTCGGGGCATATAAGACGAGCTGGTTTCTCGTCTCATGCCATTCCCTTGCTCGACTTAAAAACTTTGGTTTTGTCTTGGAACCAGGTGTGCAGAGGAGAAACATTAGCGAGCTAAATAACCCTATTTTTTTTTTTTAACATTTCGCTTTGCAGACCTAAAAATGGACAAGTCTCCTCTCAACAGTGAGGAAAAAAGGGCTCTCGATGTGCTCGTAAGCTCGGGCGAAGCCAACATTAGCAGCAAGTTCGATAATGCTCTTCTTCAGACTCATGGCCTCGCTCCTTTAGATGATTCTCCATTAATCGATGTCGAGAGCGACATATCGAGCATGGGACAATGCAAACTTCCTTCCGTCTTCTAGCTATCTGTCCCTTCCCTACAAGTAGGAATTTCTTCATCTCCTACCCCGGTGTAGACAGAAAGGGCTCTAGCTCGCGCAGCTCCTATTGTTCAGGTGGATTCATCCTCCCCCAATCGTCCAACTATTCTACGGGCTTCAGCAGTTCCAGCTTTAGCTCGCGCTCCACCAGCGGGCACATCTCGAACAACTGCTTCTCCACTTCTGTCTCTTCCACTGGGCGAGCTCCAGCCAAAAGGAAGAAACTTACTCTTTTGGAGTCCCTTCTGAAAGTCCTGCCAAGACTCCAGCCCCTTCAGCAACTCCAGCGAAGCGACTAGCTGAAACCTCAGCCTCTCCAGCTGCTCCTTCAAAGCGTTCCAAGCAACCTGCTGAAGCAGAAACTCCCTCGGTCGCTACCCCAAGCGAGGTACTGCCTCTAGAAACAGTAGCAGATCTTCAGTTGGTTGTAGCTTTCAGCTCGCAACCTGGACAAAGGGATGCTCCTTCTGAGGTTGCTCTCCAAGCAACCCGAGCTGGTGCTAGCAATAGAATAACTAGGCGTACCTTTCTTACGCGACGTAATGTTTACTGGAGTGAGGAGCCTGATGCCCCGGAGGCTGAGAGGACTCCTTCGCCAACAAGACCAGACGTCGAGGTTGGACCTGGGGGGAGATATTTAACTTCCTTCCTCGACAATTGGACATCAATTATGCTCACTCATGCAAGGGTCTTAGAGAATAGATCCTTTAGAGGCGAGGACTTAAACGAGTTTGCAGCTCGTCATTGCATGCTGGTAAGTCATTTTTCTTTATCTTCTGGCTTCTTTACTTTATCGCATATTAACTTGTAACGTTTTCAGGGCGCCCTTGCTGCAATGAAACGAATTAGGGAGACAAGGGCCACTGCGGATCGAATAATGAGACTGGAACACGAGCTGGAGAATGCTAAAGAAGAGATAGCGGACTGGGCTGAGGGGACCATAGAGGGTCAGGAAGCGCAGATAGCTGCGGCAAACGCTGCAAGACAAGCAACCGAGGAAGCTCTGCCAAAGATGGAAAACGATCTCGAGGCCACCAAGACGAACCTCACCACCTTGCTTCAAAACTGTAAAGATGAGTTGAGCTAGGAAAAGAATGAACTGGCTAATGTGAGGAACGATCTGAGACAGTCCAAGCAGTGGGCTACCGAGGCCTAACAGCGAGCTTCAATTGTAGACGAGCAAATTGAAGTGCTCCATCATCAAATTGATGCTGCGGAGCAGCGAGCTGAGGCTGCCGAAAAACGGGCTGAAGAAATGGAAGCAGAAACTAAACATGCTGAGAAAGCTGAGCACCGAGCTGAGGTGCTTAGGCAGTAAGTGGGGGAGATAATTCAGCGAGCTGAGGCGGCAGAGCAACAAATAGAGGCCATGAAGCTAGAGTTTGAGGAGATTGATCGACATGCAGATAACGCCTTTGAAGAGCTGATGGTCTTCAGAGAAAGATCTATTCAAGAGACAGAGGCGCAGGTCGCTGAAGCAAAGGATGAGGCTGAGGAGAAAACAGACCTCAACTTTCTCTATACGCTGTGGATGTCTCATCCGGAGATGGATTTTTCTATCTTTGGGGATGTGGGACTTGAAGCTGTAGAAAAGTTCAAGGCAAGGGCTGCCTCATCCTCGGCGATGGAGGTGCCTGGTGCGACCTCTCAAGCTGAGCCTGTTATTGACCTTGAGCTTCCCAGCCTGCTTTCTCCTGATGAAAACCCCCCTTTAGGCCCCGATCCTCCAGCTCAAAGCTAGCTGTTGATCTTTTGTAATTTTTTCTTCTTTTATACTTGTATTCTTTTATTCTTTCATCTGTAAAGAACTTTTGAATTTAATAAATTCCTTTCACCATATCATCATCTGTCGAATGGTGTTTCTGCTATGTTTGTTGCAACACGATTTATTGTCTTCAATTGAGAAACTTTATGCGAGCTAGTTTTCACAACATTAGCTTGCTCGAAATCAGATATAATAACTTGTAATTTAATTCTCCATTCAATAAATTTTTCTGCTATGAGCAGTAGGTCGAAACCTCACTTGTCATATTGAACTATTAACAAGCCATGCAGGAGTTCATGACTTCATCCATTTTTTAGATTCTTTTTCGTTTTAGCGAGCTATGCAGGGGTACTTAACCTCGCATGTTTTTTAGGCTCATTTACGTTTTTAGCGAGCTATGCAAGGGTACATGACCTCACTTGCTTTTGAGGCTCACTTAGCCACACCTGCTTTTTAGGCTCTTTTGCATTTTATGTGAGCTATGTAGTGGCACTTAGCCACACCTGCTTTTGAGGCTCTTTTTATTTAGCGAGCTATGCAGGGGATCGTCACCTCGCCTGCTTTTTTGGCTCTTATTTTATTTAGCGAGCTATGCAGGGGCACTTAGCCACACTTGCTTTTGAGACTCTTTTCATTTAGCGAGCTATGCAAGGGATCGTCACCTCGCCTGCTTTTTTGGCTCTTATTTTATTTAGCGAGCTATGCAGGGGCACTTAGCCACACCTGCTTTTGAGACTCTTTTGATTTTTGTGAGTTAATAAACACGGAGCCCGTTAGCCTAGTGAAATGAGTTGAATCATAAGCGGGGGGAAATAGAGCTTTCATTAACTAAAATGAGTTTGAATTACATATAACGAAGAAGTTACTGATAATAAGGACGAAGGTGCTTGGCGTTCCAAGCTCGAGGGACTTCAGCTCCATTCACATTAGCTAAATGATAAGCTCCATTCCCCAAGTTCGCTTTGACAACATAAGGTCCTTCCCAGTTCGGACCTAAGGATCCATCACTTGGCTTGCGGGCTCCGGGCAGAATGAGATGTAATACTAAGTCTCCCATATTGAATCTGTGGATTCGAGCGTTCTTGTTATAGTACCTCGCAATTCTTTGCTGGTAGACGGCTACTTTTAGTCTAGCTGTTTCCCTAGCTTCTTCAAGCAGGTCTAAGTTTGCAGCAAGTAACTGCTCATTATCGTTTGGATTGAAGGTCGCTCTTCGTTGCGAGGCAACTTCTAATTCTGCTGGGATCATGACCTCAGATCCATACACCATTGAGAAGGGCGTCTCGCCTGTGGTGCTGCGAGCTGTGGTTCTGTAAGCCCATAATACCTTCTGAAGCTCATCAACCCACGCTCCCTTTTTCGCTTCCAGTTTCATCTTCAATGTCTGCTTTATAATTTTATTCACAGCTTCAACTTGGCCATTGGCCTGTGGATGGTCCACTGTTGAGAAACTCTTGACTATCTTCAGATTGCTGCAGAACTTGAGAAACTGGTCGCTGCTAAATTGAGTCATATTATCTGTCACGATTGGTTGTGGAACCCCAAATCTGCAAATGATGTTGCTCCATACGAACTTCTCAATCTTAGTCGTGGAAATTCCGGCCAACTCCTTTGCTTCTGCCTACTTAGTGAAGTAATCCATTGCGACCACGGCGTGCTTGCACCTTCTACGAGCTGTTGGCAGAGGCCCGATCAAATCCATTCCCCAAATTGCGAAGGGCCATGGGCTTACCATCTGTTTAAGATAGGCTGGTGGAGCTTGCGGAACCTAGGCAAACCTCTGACACTTGTCACACTTTTTCACAAAGTTGATAGCGTCTTGCCTCATAGTGGGCCAGTAGAAACCCTGTCGAAGTGCCTTCTAAGCTAGGGACAGCCCCCCGGCGTGGTTTCCACAGTGACCTTCATGTATCTGTTTCATTACCTTTTCACAGTCTGAGTCATCAATGCATCTTAGAAGTGGGGCTAAGAAACCGTTCTTGTAAAGCATATCATCATAGATGCAATACCTAGCTGCTCAAGCTCGTAGACACCATGCCTCTAGTTTGTTGCTGGGCAATTTCCCATCCTGCAAGTAATTCAGAATTGGATTTATCCAGGAACCGGGCTGCACAACTATGGCCATCGTTGAATATTTCCCTTCAGTACTAGGAGCTGGTAGAAACTCGACCGGAATTGCCCTTAGAAAGTCTGCCTCTCGAGTGGTTGCGAGGCGAGCTAATGCATCAGCGTGCGAGTTTTGAGCTCGTGGAATTTGCTTCACCTCATATTTTTGGAAGACATTTAACAGCTCATGAACTTTCTGGAGGTAAAGAGCCATCTTTGATCCTTTAGCCTAGTACTCCCCCAGAATGTGGCAAACAACGAGTTGCGAATTGCTGAAGACCTTCAACCATTCAGCTCGCATCTCTCTAGCCAAACGCAGACCTGCGAGCAGAGCCTCATACTCAACTTCATTGTTTGTTGCCTGGAAGCCAAACCTTAAAGCACAAAGGATCTTGTGGCCTTCAAGACTGATCAGTAGAATTCCAACTCCAGCCTTCTGCTCGCTGGATGATCCGTCAACATAGAGCTCCCAGGTCGGACCTTCAGAAGATTCAGCTTCATCATCCACAGGTCCTGTAAATTCTGCAATGATGTCTGCTAAGGTCTGGGCCTTTATAGCCGTCCTTGGTTTGAATTGAATATCGAATTGTGCGAGCTCCACCGCCCACTTTAATAGGTGACCTGAGGTGTTTGCTTTCTGCAAAACTTGCTTCAGTGGATACTAAGTGAGGACTTCAATTGTATGAGCTTGAAAATAAGGTCGCAGCTTCCTTGATGTGATCACCAGGCAATAAGCGAGCTTCTCCATCTGTGAATACCTGGTTTCAACATCCTGCAATCTCTTACTTACATAATATACTGGAAGCTGCGTTTTCTCCTCTTCTCTTACCAAAGCAGCACTTAAAGCCTGCTGAGACACCCCCAAGTATAAAATGAGCTTCTCTCCTTCTTTGGGCTTAGAAAAGAGTGGAGCTCACCCCATATAATCCTTCAGCTGTTGAAAAGCTGCTTCACATTGTTCGGTCCACTCGAAGCTGTTTGCCTTTTCCAAAATATCAAAGAATGGGATGCATTTATCCGTAGCCTTCGAGATGAACCTACTTAATGCTGCGACCTGGCCATTAAGGCTCTGCACATCTTTCACTCTGGTAGGAGATCGCATATCAATCAGTGCTTTGATCTTCTCAGGGTTTGCTTCAATACCCCTACTGTTCACCATAAAACCTAGAAACTTCCTAGAAGTTACTCCGAATGCATACTTGTGCGGATTCAGCTTCATCTGATAGCTCCTCAGAATCTGAAACATCTCACCTAGGTCGCGCACATGATCGCCCACCTACTTGGATTTTACCAACATGTCATCCACGTAGACCTTCATGGTCTTTCCAATCTGCTCTTCGAACATCATGTTTACCAAGCGTTGGTAGGTCGCTCTTGCATTCTTCAGCCCGAAGGGCATCACCTTATAGCAGTATAGGCCGCGATCAGTCATAAAAGAGGTATGCTCTTCGTCCTCAGGATTCATTGGGATCTTATTATACCCCGAGTATGCATCTATAAAACTCAGGAGCTCGTGACCAGCTGTAGCATCCACGAGCTGGTCTAGCCTCGGTAAGGGGAACCTATCTTTAGGGCATGCCTTATTTAAGTCCATGAAGTAAATACAAGTTCTCCACTTCCCGTTTTTCTTCTTCACCAGGACTGGATTGGAGACCCAAGTTGGGTAGTAAGCTATTCGGATAAACTTATTTGCCAACAACTTATCTACCTCTTCCTTTAACGCAAGATAACGTTCCCCTGTCATTACTCTTCTCTTCTAGCGAACTGGCTTGTGATGAGGATCAATATTCAACCTGTGCGACATCACCTTGGGATATATCCCCACCATGTCTTCATGGTTCCATGCGAACACATCCAAGTTCGCCTTCAAGAAGTTAGCGAGCTGGGCTTTCAAATCTGGGGCCAAGCCTCTCCCTAGCTTCAGACATCTCTGTGGATCTATTTCGCTGACTTAGACGTCTTCCAATTCTTCCACGAGCCTAGTAGCTCGCTCTGCATCCACTTCGCAAGGGTCAAGATCATGACTAACTCCCCTGTCTAACATAGCTCGTGGTTCTCCCCCAGAAACCACATTCATTTTCTTTCCCTTTACACCCATCTTAACTGCGTCCTCAGAGTAACGTCTGGCTAAATGTTGCTCTCCTCGAACACATCCAATGCCATTGGGAGTTGGGAACTTAACTGTAAGAGTTCTGTTTGAAGTAACCACATCCAACTCATTCATAGCAGGTCTCCCCAGGACCACATTGTAAGCTGATGGGCAATCAATTATCAAGAAATCTATTAGAGTTGTTGCTTGACGATCTGCCTCTCCAAGAGTCAATGGCAGCTTAATCTGGCCCACTGGTACTACAACATCTCCACTGAAACCATATAAAGGCTTTGGGGACGGTCTCATTTGCTCTGCTCGCAACCCTATCTGATCAAAACAGCTCCTATACATCACGTTTACTGAGCTCCCAGTATCAATCATGATACGCCTAACTTCCATGTTGCTGATTTTAGCTCGTATAACCAGTGCGTCATTGTGCGGTCAGATCATACCTCTAGCATCTTCGTCAGTGAACACAATCTCGTCCGAGGTCGTTTTGATCCTTTTTGTGGGTCCCTCTGACCCACTGAGCTGAAAGGAATGGTTTGCCTCCCGGACGTACCTTTCGTGGGACCTGTTTGAAACACCTACGATATGGGGACCACCATGAATCGTAAAAATAGTTCTTACCGCAGGCTCGTGCTCTTGCTCGGGAGCTCGCCGGGGTTGTTGTTGTTCTGGCTGCTGTTGCTGAGGTCGTTGCAGAGGTCGCGAGTCTGCAGGTCTTACCATATAATCTCTCAAGTGACCTCTCCTGATCAATTTCTCTATGACGTCCTTTAATGCCCAACAATCTGAAGTATTGTGCCCGACCTCATTATGATAAGCACAAAACTTGCTTTGTCTCTTTGATGAACAGGGGCCTTATAGGGGTAGGTCTCCCAAAATCTTCCCTGTTTCTCTCTGCTACAAAGATCCTGTCCGGACAATCCAACAGGACACTATAATCTCCAAGACGACCCTGACGTCGAGGTCGCTCATTCCTTGGCTCCCTTCTCGCTCTTTTAGCGATTTGATTATTTGAGCCGCTGTTTTTATTCTCTCTATCGTTCCTGCCATTAGTTCTTTTATTCGTCTGGCTGGAACTACCCGCTTCATTCTTCTGTGTGGGTTTCTTTGGGCCAAAGGCTTCTTCCCACCTGATCTCCTTTGCAGCTCGTTCGTAAAATTCTTCCAGATCTTTCACTGGGGACTTGTAAATGTTCTCATATAATTTTCCATCCTTACGCAACCCAGCCGAGATCGTTGTCAATATACTTTCATCTGATGGGTTTTCCACATTAGCGACCTCGCGTCTGAACCTGTTGATACAATCTTTCAATGATTCACCCTGACGTTGGAAAATAGTTGCTAGGTGGCAGGATGGAGCGAGCTGTCTCCTTAATGCCCTGTATTGCCCAACAAACTTCTGTTGACATTCCTCCAACTGCCAACACTGCGAGCTGGGAGATTCTTGAATCAAGTTCGTGGAATATCACCCAAAGTTGTTGGGAACACACGACACTTCACAATTAGGTTGTCTGTTTGCAAGTCCATCTGCACATTAAATGCATCAAGATGATCATAGGGGTCACTGTCCCCATTGTACTGTTGAACACTTGGCATCTTGAACCTCAGAGGGAGAGGCTGCGTCTCGATTTCCTTGTGAATGGGGTCCTCTCCCCATAATGCCCACGCTGCTCTAGGGCATCAGGTCGTGCTTCTAGCTGCTGGACCCTCTGGAGGAGCTTCTCTACTTGTGGATCTCGAAGCTCATACCTCATCCTATGGTCACGATCTGGAGAAGGGTGTTCAGGATCATATTCCTTGTCTACTCTGAACGAGCCTTCCAGACGATGGGATCCTGCAAGTCGCTTACTGACTCTGTCCTCATGCCGAGCTGCAGCCCGAACTCTATGGTGCCCAACCTCTACCTGTCGGCTACCGTCTTGGAATCTCACCACCAGGTTTGCTGAGCGCGCGACCTCCCTTTCTTCGCCGACAGCGCGAACTCCAGCTCTAAATCGCACATTGGAGGAACAAGCTGAGCCAGTAGGTCACGGTATCTCTCTAGTCGGCCTTTCAAGCACCTTTATTGTTTTATACTGCTGCTACACATGCCTTGGTGCCTCCACCTGAATCCTTGGTGCGTTATGCACTTGTGCCTGCACCAGCATATTGACAGCCTCCGTAAGCTGTCTGACAGTGTTCTCCAATGTCTCTTGCCTTTGATACCAGGCATGCTGCCCTTCAGTCACCGGGGCGACTGGAACTTGTTGACGAGGAGGCAAGGGTGGCATGCCTGCTGCAGCACTTATCGCCTGGCCATGGGATGTGCCTACGGCATGCATAGGTACATCTCCTACGAGTTGCACATTCTGTTGTGGCTGGTTCTGGTGACTCTCTGTTTGGTCATCGTCTCCAACGTACCTGGTTGTTCTAGTTCTTGCCATATTGTCAGGAATCACAGAGCTTATAAGGAACAGATTGCAGTTTGGGCCCTCCTTCTAGCACCAAAAATGTCGACATTGGAAATCAGTCGACGAGAATTCAATGCCTAATTACTTGCAATCAATGTGAGAAAGCACAATATCCAAGAAAAGAAACACAGATAAGAACTAAGAACAAGACCAGGAACATAAAGCTTTTACGTGGTTCAGCAATAATAAGCCCACGTCCACGACTGTCTCTCTTAGATTCTGCAGAGTGACAGTGTAATATTAATCTCTCATGTCCGTTATAATGAATTTTAGCCCCTATTTATAGGGGAAAAGGTGTTACAAATTGGGTAACAATAAAATAGGAAGAGAATAATGAATTAATTACACTTCCTAATATGTTTGAATAAAATCAGGAAACTGCTCCTTAAATCTCTCAAGATAACGTTGACTGAATTTGAATTTGAATTAACTTCCATATCTGGAGAGAGAATCACTATTTGATTAGGTAACTGCCTTTTATGGAAGATATTACATGAATCGCGCTCTGAACATACTGCTGACTGTTTATAGCGACCTCGAGCTGAACCTCGCTGGTAAACATATAGCGAGCTACAACCTTGCTACGAGATGAACTCATTGCCGCGAGCTGAGAACGTTGCTGAGACGAGCTGTAAATCTCGCTGGGCTTGGAGCTGACATCTGGGCCTTGTCTGATGGGCTTTTATATTGGATTGACTTTATTGTGCCTGCTTTGGGCTCATTTTGGGCTTTTATCAGCCCATTTTAGTGAATCCAGAAAATACACATAACACGTCACAACCAATGTTATTCGTTCGAATAATTCCATAACCACACATTAATATACTAACAATTCGAAACACCCTTTTTAAATCGTATTTGTTTTGTTTATTCACATTTACTTTCCATTCGAAATTCTAAATTTCTGAACACATAAATGACGTCGAATAAAGTCTAATTTCGCTCGAACGTATTAATCAAAATTTTCGTATTACTTTTTCCCTAGGTTGGCCGAACCTATCACACTCTCATATCATCAATCTTATTTAATTTTGCTCATTCTAATCACTCTTAAACACATCAAAAATGATGCCAAATCCATGAAACTCACACTATAACACTAAAATTCAAGTTTGGCTGTGACATGTACTCTATGCTATCTAATGAATTTCTTTAAATTTTCATGTTAAATACATCATCAATTCAAGTCGTAAAATCATACAAGCCAATCAAAAACAATTTTTCATCACCCAAAGCTCACCTTGGCCAAATAGACATTATGTATATCTACCAAGTTTTGTTCTTCATTTCAACATCAAACCCCAATTTTTCAACACATTTTCAAGCATGGATATCATTCAAATAACTCAAACTCAAAATGAATCATATCAAGCTCTCTTGGTCGAATTCAACATGCAATAATATATCAACATTTCATCAAGTTTTAACACTTGAATTTACATCAAAACATCACCAAACTCATGGTAAAAAACAAAATTCCCTTCAACCCACAAATTCCTCCTTTGGTTGAGAACAACATCAACATGCATGTCATTTTCCTCACTTGATTTTACACTAAATCCACATGCAAATCAACCTCTATACTAATGAGGTTTCAAATCCTAAAACTCAAGCATAATCTCACAAAATCCACCCATTTCTTTAATAAAAATTCATGGAAACTTAAAGCTTACCTCTTGGAATTGATGTGAATGGCTTCTAGACTTGATTACCACTCTTACATGTGATGAAATTCTTCAAAATCACCTTTTAAATCTCCTAACCCAAAGCTATCTTCCTTGTTCCTCTCTCAACCAAGCTCATTTCTCTCCCTCTCTCTTATTTTTGATTTGGACCGAATGCTTCTTGTGCTTGTTTCTTGCTTGTTTGCTTTTCATTTACTTATATAGATATATATATATATATATATATATGTTTAATCATCACCTTACACTTGTCCTCTAACGTCTTCAAGTTGTCGTTCACTTGTCATTATATATTATAAACTTTTCACCACTTGTCCAACATACATGCTTTCATTACTCCTTTTCATGCTTTTCCATTTCCATATTTGAAATTATTTTGGATCCATTTGGAAATTTTATTATAACCTGTCAATGTATGAATCTGGTCGACCAAAGTTCTTGACCCAATACTTGCAATTAAAGAGAAAACAGAGACAAACACAAGAGAAGGAAAGAAGAGGAAAAACAGCTACAAGTGGTTTTTACGTGGCTTGGCCAAAAGAGATGTCTACGTCCACGGCTGCTCATCTGATAATTTTTGCAAAGTAACAGTATGCTATTAAGTATTGTGCGTGTTTACAATGAATTTCAACCCCTATTTATAATATGGGGCGTTACAGTTTAAGTACAAATAAAACAGGAAAGAATATCACATTAAATACAATTCCAAAACCCACGTCTATCAATTTAGAGATATACTCCACCAAATCAGAAATTTGATTTTATCTTTAATTCCGGCAATTGACTTCTTCTTAATTTAAGTTGTTACCTTTCTAGAAAAATTCCCTTAACGTGCGCTTCAAGCTACGAGTTGAGCCTCGTTAGGACAACCTCAAACCGAGCATGAGGCGAGCTGATTCATGGCTGACCTACAACTTGCGTACTGTAGTAGCGAGCTGATCACTTCAGCGAGCTAGACATTGATGAACTAGCTTCTGCATGTTGGGCCAATTTATTGGATCAATCTGTTAGGCTTTTATCTTTTGAGTTTATCCATTGAATTAGGTTATTGGGCTTTTACTAGCCCATTTATGAAACTTGAAATATACCTATAACATCAGCCCCTAACTCTAAGTGCGTTCTGGGGACTAGAAGCTTGAGCCTGTTGATAAAAGATGACGTGTCGCATCTTATCGTCTCGTGCCTTTTCAAATTCCATCCCATCACTTCGACACGTGGTGACTCTTTGAGTGACTATACCACTAGCACGTCTCATGCCATGCGCATTTAATGTACACGTCTCTTAATTGATAGTGTATGATGACAAAAACCATAACTCGCGTTGTACAGTCTGATTTAAGGTGGTTGGGTCACCATCAGATCAAACAACTAGAGTTAGAATCCCACGCCTTTATACGAGTAGAGCCTTTTCGCTTTCCTTCTTACTCTATCATTTTCAAAACTAGACACCGAGTCTTCACCCTTTCCTTCCGTCTTTCTTCATTATGCCAGTTTTCCTAGGATTCAACATCTTCGACGATCAAATTCTTCATCCTTCGACAAATATTTACAATAAGTTTTCGCAACTGATTCTCGAGTTTTTAGGTTCTAGTTTTATGCACATTGTGTTTGCATTGTATTTTTTGGATCTGAGATTGGTCTGCATTCTTCATGTTCTTGATGTTAAATGTTTGCGACATTTCATTTCTAGTCAATTTGATCTTGTTAGTAGACCATTTGCGAGTTGTTTACTGCTTATGACACTTTCATATGCGATTTGTAGGATGATACACCTGTAGGTCATTTGCCTGTAGGTCGAGCCCCCCATAACTTTAGCGATATTTATGTGTGGTGTTTGTAACCTATAGACTAGGAAGTCTCTTGGTAAGAAACTTAGACTTTTGGGTATGGTTTGTTAATAGCGATCTAACTGCACCCTTTCATGTGAAGATGTCTTCAGGTCGCGGATGCCGATCACAAAGTGTAAGAGATAATGACTCGTCCACTCGAAAGAGCTCGGTTGGGGGGAAGTTCATATTACTGGTGAAGCAACTTCTCAAAGCGGTGAGGTCACTGAGGGGTTCGTAGCTCAAGCAGACCTTGTGATGATCCGTTAGGCCGCTAGAAAATGGCGAGCTCGCGAGGTGTTCATACATTATGCCTTAAAAATAGATTATGAGGAGTTGAGGGGAATTGCCTTGGACTACCACTTTCCTAAGGGTTGTCGTGTGTTGTCACCCACATCTAACAACCATTTAGCTTGTCCTCTCAAGGGGTTCGTTGCTGTCAGTACTCACCACCTTAGGCACGGACTTAGATTTCCAGTCCCCACCGACCTCATTGATCTTTTGAATAGGCTACAGTTTAGCCCTTTTCAACTGACCCCAAACTCCTATTCACAGCTCACATCCTTAGCCTTGGTCTTCATTAGGAAAGGTCTTCCTCCCCAAGTCCAAAAATCCTCTACCACATTTACAACATCAAAAGTGTCGGTGGCGTGAAAGACGGAATACGAGATGGGATCTATTATCTCGCAGCTCAAAAAACGGGCTTCAACGATCTCTTTCTTAAAGGCAGTGAGAAGGGCAAGTCTAATATAGAGATTACAAATTAAGTTGGTTTTATATTTCTTGCCTTTCCCTTGGGCAGCTTCGTAATTTTTCTTTTGTTTTTAGCCCAGATAGATAGAAGAAACTGATCTTTATGAGCTGAAACCCCTTTTTTTTTTTTTTTTGAACCTTTTCGTTTCATCTCGTAAACTTGACAGGGGATAGGGCAACTCTTATTGGGGAGGAGGTCAAAATCCTTAGGGCACTCGCAGCTTTAGAGGAAGGAAAAACCAGTGATGCGTTTGACAACAAGCTCCTCAAGGTCTATCGGTTAACTCCTCTTCTTACCAGTGAGATTCTGAAAAATAGAAGGGACATCAGAATTAGGGGTAAACGTGAGCTCACCTCAGTCTTTGAAGCTATGGGGTGAAGCAGAACCAGTTCTTATCTAACAAGCAGTTCCAGTTCTTGCTCCTCAACAGGCTCCAGGGATGGTGTAGCTCTTCTTTTGACAGGCTCCTCCAAAACATCATGTTCAGTCTGTAACCCCTCTAATTGCTAGTCCTAGTGAAACGCCCCTTTTGGCGTTGGCCTTAGACACTCCATAAGTCCAAATCCCTACCTCACAACCAGAGGTGGCTGAAGTTCAATCAAGAACTCCTGCTTGTGAGATTCAAGTTGCTCCAAGTAGGGGAGCAAAAAGAAAATCTATATGCAATTCTCCTCCGGCCAAGCGATGACGAGTAGGCAAAGGTAAGCAGTCCAAGGTCGTGGAAAGAAGGATTGAGCCATAAGCCAAGGCTCGACCAAAAGGCTGAGCAGGAGGAAAATACTTGAACTCTTTCCTCTATAACTAGCCTGAGATCATGCTGAACGATGCTAAACACTTGGATAATGAGAATTTATAGGGTGAAGGCCTATCTGGCTATAAAGGTCGTCATGGGATGCTGGTAACTAACACTACCTTTACCTCTCTCATCTCCTTGTTTGGTTTTAACACTAACTTGCTGCATTTAAGGCCGTAATGGGAGCAATGAAACAGAGGCAAGAAGTTCTATCTTTTAAGGACAAGAAAAGAAAGCTTGAGAACGAGCTAAAAAAGTCGAAGGAAAAGTTCTCTTCATGGTTGCAGAGGCTGAGAAAGCTAAAAAAATTAGAGTAATCCCTTCTAACCAGATTGAAAGATGCAGAGGATGCAAAAAATGAGGCTAAGGATGCTCTGATTTGTAAGGAGGGTGATCACGCAACTACGAGGTCGCACCTCACTGTCAAGCTCCTCTAACGCGAAGAGGAATTAAATAAGGCAAAAAGCGAGCTTGAAATGGTCGAATAATGAGTAGAGGTTACAGAGAAACTAGCTGAAGCTATTGAACAGCTAACTAAGGCTGTAGAGAAGTGAGCTGAAGCTACTGAACAACTAGCGGAGGTTGCTCAAACAGGGATTGCTCTTCTAACGGAGGAGGTAGCTAGAGTTAAAGAGGAAGCTGAGATGTAGGTCATCAAAGCTAGAGAAAAGGCAGAGTAAGTGACCTTGAGTAATTTCCTCTTCACTCTCTAGAAAGTTCATCCCGAACTGGACTTCTCATTCTTTGGTGAAGAGACAGTCTTTGAGGTAAAGAGGTACAAGATGGAAGCCGCCCCGTCTTCAGCTATTCTGGATGTGGAGATACCTACTGCGACCTCTCAAGACAAGACAGCTCAGGTTGCAAAGCCTCCAAATGTAGCCTCCAATGATACAACTGCCGCGGAATCAACCTCTCATGACCAGGGCACCAAGTAACTTACCATGTTGAACTTGTTTTCTAAACTTTTTCTTTTAACTCTTGCTCACATCTCTTTGCGAGGTTAATTGTAGTGAACATTGACAATGGATATTTATAATAAATTTACCTCATTGCAAGGTTTATTTTTTAATGCATTTGTTTTACTTCTTTTCAATACTATCTTATGTTTTGATTGCATCTTCGTTTTTCTAAGTTTTGAGATTTCTTGAGAACTCAATAGTTAAATAATCGTATAAATAAGTGGTAATAAAATCTCGTAAGACCTCGGAAGGTCGCTGATATTGATGAATTACAATTTGCAATTTGTAACTTAATTCAAGCAATTTAGATTAAGCTATAGTTGAGATCGTGAAGCTAGGTCGAGACCATAGCTAATTATTGAGTTAAGCCAGAACTTCTTATTATACTTTTGAGCTAGTAGATAAAAAATAATAGCGTGATTTTGTCGAGCTATGTAGGGGGTCGAAACCTCGCCTATCATAACGATGTTATAGCGAGCTATATAATGGATCGGAACCTCGACTACCATAGCGCAATTCTAGCGAGCTATCCAGTAGGTCGGATCCTCAGCTAATAGTGAAATTTTATCGAGCTGTCTAGTAGGTCAGAATTTCAGCTAACAGTGAAATTTTATCGAGCTGTCCAGTAGGTTGAAACCTTAGCTAACAGTGAAATTTCATCAAGCTATCCAGTAGGTCGGAACCTCAGCTAACAGTGAAATTTTATAGAGTTGTCTAGTAGGTTGGAACCTCAGCTAACAGTAAAATTTTATCAAATTGTCCAATTGATTGGAACCTCAGCTAACAGCAAAATTTTATTGAACTGTTCAGTAGGTCAGAACCTCAGCTAACAGTGAAATTTATCAATTTAAGGTCGGGGCCTCCGCTACGTCCAGTAGGTGAGAACCTCAGCTAACATAGCGTGATTTAATAAAATTCTACCAAAACAAAACTTAGCGGAGAGGTCGCTATTCACTTTTGTATTCGACATTTAACAAAGGTATTAATAGAGCAATCACTCATGAATAAAGCATTATAAGAAATTAGCTTTTATTAACTTTTAAAAATTGAATCACAAATCATTCAATGTAAATCAACATCTGTAATGTGAGGGCCACCATGCATGGTGAAGATGGTCTTTAGCACGGGTTCTTGTTCGAGAGCTCGTTGTGGTGGTTGTTGAGGTCGTTGCTCTTAAGGGCGTAGGTTTACTAGTCGTACCATGTAGTCTTGTAAAACCCTGAATTTTTATTAAGGGTGAAATTGTAAAATTTTATGAAAATTTTATCAAAGTGCAAGGGTTAAAAAGTTAGATTTCTGGAATTTGAGTTTAAAGTCGTAATTTGTAAATAGTTGAGGGGGCAAATGGAAATTTGGCCGGATTATATCATCTCCTTCAACCTTCAGCCGACCATTTCTCTCTCTCGCCAGACTTTTTTTTCAGATTTCCTTTTCTCGCGACCCCAACTTTGACTCCTCGTTCCGACCTCATCCGAGCTCCGTTTTAGTCAAATTTGGTACCGTTGGAAAGCTTGTGCGACGTAGATTCCATAGGTACCAATTTCATCAATTTTTATCATCGTTTGGGTCTCTGATTTTGCAGACAAAGTCCGACCGCCAACCAATTTTTATTTTTCTTAGATCTTGGCGAAACCAAACGATTTTGACTCCGATTAACTTTATTTTCGTGATGAGCGTGTTGAGGACAACAAAACTCGCTTGGGTGCACCTCCCCCCACCGTGGTCGCCGGAATCCGCCGTCGGCCACCGCGTACGGCGGGGGTAAGTTTCTCGACCTCCCGAATTCAAAAACTTATTCCGAATGCATCTATGGACTCGTTTTTAAGCATAGGATCCATTTTTGAGGTTATTTTTCCCATAGGGAAGCCGTACTTAAAGTTTTCTATATTATGTTACTTTGTAGATTTGATTCGGAATGACTATAGCTATATTGGAAATCAAAGTCTTCGGAGTGATTAATAGTCCATATTGAGGTAGGGGTTCAATCCTAATCTTTTATACATTCTTTTATGTTAAAGTTGATGTTTAATTGAATTTTTATGATTCCGAAAGTATAGTAATTATTTGTGGAATTACATTGTAGATTGTGACAATATATTGTGGATTGTCTTGACAATATATTATGGATTATGTGAATGTATTATAGATTGCTTTGCAATTACATTGTGGATTGTGACAATGTATTGTGGATTGCCCTGGAAATATATTGTGGATTGTGACAATGTGTTGTGGATTGCCTTGACAATATATTGTGGGTTATGTGAATGTATTATGGATTGCTTTGCAATTACATTGTGGATTGTGACAATATATTGTGGATTGTCTTGACAATATATTGTGGATTATGTGAATGTATTATGGATTGCTTTGCAATTATATTGTGGATTGTGACAATGTGTTGTGGATTGCCTTGACAATATATTGTGGGTTATGTGAATGTATTATGGATTGCTTTGCAATTACATTGTGGATTGTGACAATATATTGTGAATTGTCTTGACAATATATTGTGGATTATGTGAATGCATTATGGATTGCTTTGCAATTACATTGTGGATTGTGAATCCATGAATTCTAGTAGGTGTTCACATATCTGTGGGGGATGGGTTTTCATCTGAAATTATTCTAGATCGTTTGAAGTTTTTCATTATACTTTCTTAGTATTTTAAATTTGGTACTCCGGAGTATCCAAACGGAGAAAATTTTTTATATAAATTAATATTCACAATTCTGCCACTGCCTAGGGCTCGGGTCGTGACAAGTCTCCCAGATGACCTCTCTTAATTAGATCTTTAATGGCGTCTTTTAACTCCCAATATTGTGAAGTGTTGTGCTTGACGTCATTATGATAGACACAAAATTTGTTCTTGTTCCTGAACTTAACAGGGGTCCTCATGGGATTAGGCTTCCCGAAGTCTTCCTCATTCCTTTCTGTTGTAAAGATCCTATCTGGTGCATTCGATAAAATGTTGTAGCCATCATGACGACTTTGACGTTGAGGTCACCCATTTCTGGGCTCATTCCTAGCCTTCTTAGCAATCTGATTGATTGAGCCATTATTTCAACCTTCACTTCTATTTTCACCGTTATTTCTTTTCTTCGGTTGGTTGGAGCTAGTCGTTTCATCTTTTTGATTAGGCTTATTGAGGCCAAAGGTCTCCTCCCATCTAATCTCCTTAGCCGCTTGCTTGTAAAACTCGCCTAGGTCTCTTACTAGAGATTTGTAGATGCTCTCATAAAGCTTTCCATCTTTGTAAAGCCTAGCTGAGATTGTAGTTAGGATTCTCTCATCTGAGGGGTTCTCTACATTGGTGACTTCGTGTCTAAACCTGGTAATATAATCTTTTAGCGATTAATTTTGCCGCTAGAAGACCGTGGCAAGATGATAAAATGGTGTGAGCTGCCTTATCAGAGCTCGATACTAGTTGATAAATTTTTGTTAACAATCCTCCTAACTATCTATGCTACGAGTTGGGAGGTTCTTAAACCAGGTCCGCGGAACGTCCCCTAAAGTGGCTGGGAAGAAACGACACTTAACCAAAGGATTATCCGTTTGGAGATCCATTTGGACGTTGAATGCATCGAGGTGGTCATAGAGGTCGCTATCTCCATTATATTATGGAATGTTGGAGACCTTGAATCGATGAAGGAGAGGTTGTATCTTGATCTCCCTGGTGAAGAGGGTCTTTCCCTTATATCAATCACGATGGTTTGAGGCACCAGGTCGTGTTTCAAGATGTTGAACCCTCTGAAAGAGTACCTCTATCCTTGGGTAAGAAGGCTAGTGGCCTCGCTCTAGCTCGTGACCTGGTGAGTGGCATTCTAGTTCGTATCATCGATTAGCCCTTTGTGAATCGCCAGCTAGGTGCAACTCCACACGTTGCTGAATGTCTACCTCATCCTCTTTGTGAGCTTGGCGACCTTCATTTCTCGAATGTAGGTTGGAGGAACGAATCGAACTAGCAAATCGCGACACTTCTTTGATATGTCATTCAGAGTCTGGTACTTCCTCTCGTTGGTGTTGGTAGATTTCTTTAGGAGCAGCAACCTCAAGTCTGGGTGTGTTCTGGACTTAGGCCTGCACCAATACCTTGACTACATCCGTAAGCTGTTGTATAGTATCTTCTAACGCCTCCTGCCATTAGTGCCATGCCTATAGCCCCTCAGCCTTTAGGACCATCAATACTAGTTGGCATGAGGTAGGAGAGGCATGTCCTCAGTAGCGCTGATTATGAGAACATGAGGCATGCTTGCCCTGGGTATGGTTACATCCTTTATTAGCTGAACATTATGCTACTACCAATCCATCTGATTTTCTAGTTAATCAGTCATCGCGTCAAAACTTCTGGCTGTTCTTTGTCTTGTCATGGCTGTTAAAAAGTTCCAAAAAATTATAGTTTGGGCCCTCCTTCTAATGCCAAAATGTCGACGTACGAATCTAGTTAACCAAAGTTCTTGACCTAATACCTGTAATTAAAGAGAAAACAAAGACAAACACAAGAGAAGGAAATAAGAGGAAGAACAACTACAAAGGGTTTTTACATGGCTCGGCCAAAAGAGATGCCTATGTCCATGACTACTCCTTTAATAATTTTTGTAGAGTAACAGTAAGCTATTAAGTATTCTGCGTGTTTACAATGAATTTCAACCCCTATTTATAGCATAAGGCATTACAGTTTGAGTACAAATAAAACATGATAGAATATCACATTAACTACAATTCCAAAACCGACGTCTATCAATTTACAGATATATTCAGCCAAATCAGGAATTTGATTTTATCTTTAATTTTAGCAGTTTACTCCTTCTCAATTTAAGTTGTTGCCTTTCTGGAAAGATTCCCTTAACGTGCGCTTTAAGCTATGACTTGAGCCTCGCTAGGATGACCTCGAGCTGAGCATGAGGCGAGCTGATTCATGGCTGACCTACGACTTATGTACTGTAGTAGCGAGCTGATCACTTCAGCAAGCTAGACATTGACGAACTGGGCTTCTACATGTTGGGTCAGTCCCTTGGATCAATCTGTTATACTTTTATCTTTCGAGTCTATCCATTGGATCAACTTGTTGGGCTTTTAATAGCCAATTTATACAGCTTAAAATATACCTATAACGTAACCCAATTTCACATTCAGAAACTTTAGTAGGATTCGGTTACTTATCTGGATCCGACCACTTTAAGTTATTTTATGATTTCGAAATTAAAAACCATCCCCGGACTCGTTCGGAAATTTTACAAAAATTTCATTCACATCAGGCACTTTAATTTATTTTTATTTCTCCATAAATATATTACATTTAATACAATACATGTACAGTACAAATCATTCGGGAGGGTATGTTACACCAAAGCCCATTACACATTGACCTAACAACGAAATGACACATAAGCAGGCACTCTAAACCAATTCAATCATGCCAAGACAGTGAATTGACTTAAGATAAGGAGCTCTCATTAGGCACAGCTTGAGATCGTAGTCATTGAGCAGTCGTGACTCGTCCTCAGCTCGCTATTTACTTAACAATAAGAAAGACTTGAAAATGGGAAATTTTCTACTAATTGGCAAAAGTTGACATATTTGCTTATTTAAATGAATCTTTGGAAACAAGAAAAAAACTTCATCAAACAAAAAGATTTCCATAATGCACAGAAGATCTCTTTGAATGGGAAGCTACTAGAGTTGCATTATAGATAGGAAATGTAAATTCAGTTATATATATACATATATGTATAAGGTTATTACTCAAAGCCAACTTATTATTAAAAACAAAAAAGAAGAACACAAAAAGAGAGAAAGGCGAAAAGCTAATACAAAAAAGAAACATCCAATGAAGGAAAAAACCGATCAAGGGAAGAGACAGATAATAAAAGATTTAGTCGAAACCAAAACTTTGTAAATCAATCTCTAAAGCATACCTCATTAAAAACCTTACCCAAAAAAACCCGACAAGGGAAAAAGAGTGTCCATCCTACAAAGTCAAAACTAACAAAACCAATAATGATATTTTCCAAGAAGATCATCAAAAAGAAAATGACCTAAAAAGTTAGGGATCATCCACCACTAGCTAGAACGAACAAGAGGAGTGAAACGAGAAGCTAGAGCATCCATCACAGAATTTACGATAAATATATGTCACCATGAAATCCATACCTTGCAAATGTTGAAGACTCCTCTCCCAAGCTTGAAGCATGATGGTCAAACTAGAAAAGCCTATGTAGTTATTTAAAAGATATTTCAAAAAAGTTCTATAGATTATGAGATTATTCATATAGAAGTTTACAACTGCATTATGATATTAGATTTATATTTAGTTTTATTGTTCAGATATGAATGTGTATGAATTGTGAAAATTATTTATTATTATCAGTAAGAAGTTATGGTTTATTTAAAAAATATTTTTAGAAAAGTTATGTCTACTCATTAGGCATCATTGCTTACTCTTTTATAAAATCTATTTTTCCAAGTGCCCACCATAGATTTGTGCAAATTATTTCATATCGTGAGAAAGGGCCACATGATGACGAATATTTTGTATTAATGTATATTATTTTTATTAACTAGGTTTCTTAAATGTGTTTCAAGTATACTTTTACGATTGAAATATCTATCTAGATATTTTGTGAATGTTTTATATATTCAGTATATAGGTCCAACATAAGAAATGAAAAGATTTTTTATTTATTCATATTGAATTTTAGTTCTCAAAAACTCCACATATAAATTGAAAATATTTCAATTTTCACGGGATTCTCTTGGACTCAAGAAAGAAGTTAGGATGAATCTTGTCATTAACAATCTTTATAAACAATTAAATATTTTTCTATCAATCTAAATTCATGATGTTTTAGCTAAAATCTAAATTATGATGATAAAGTTATGTATGTATTTTTTTGCTTTGTTTTGTGCTTGATATTAGGTTAGATAAATTAGATTTTTGGAAGAAATATATCTTGATCATACATAGATAAACACATTTTGATTCAATTAAAAAAAAAAAAGAGATCTATGTCTTCCAAATCATTTTTACACAATTTTTTTTTGTTTATGTAGAAGCATAAGCATGTTTGAAGAATAATAATTTTCTCGTATTTTTTTGGCTAATATATTGAAGCCATTAATGAGAATGAAAGAAAAATAATGAAGGAGATTGAATAAAAAGAAAAAAGGAAAGAAAAGAATAATATTAGATGATAAATTGAAGAAGAATTTTTATTAAAAAAAAAAAAAAAGAGTTGGGGGGGGGGTGGGGGGTAGAAAGAAGGAAAGTGGGAAAAAGAAAAAATATTTATAAATATAAAATAAAATGATTAATTGAATTATAAAAATGATTGATACGAAGTGATTACCATGAGTTTTTTTTAATCTTTAAACTAATCTAATTTTCTTACAGTCTGTTTCAAACAAAAATTCATTACAAGAATTCAAGATAATTGATAGGATCCTCCCAAATTCGTATCTTGAATCCGAAAAAATCCTGTAATAGTTGGATAACGGTATGAATTCTAACTCTTTCAATTAAAATCATTTAGAAAGTTTAATAGGGTATAGGGTGATTTAACAAAATTTTGGCAGCATAACAGCTATTTGTTGAACCATTCCACCCTGTGATAAGAAAATATGCACTTCTAAAATTAATTTCAACTCTTAACTACTTCAAACCTTCGGTTCTACTTCCAATTCCCATTTCCAACACAAGTAATGTCATATTCTATAAAATATATAATAAGTATGATTATAATGTTCATAGTATCAAAAGTAAAAGTTTATACAAACTAATATAAGAGTTAAAATACTTTACATCATTAATGCATATATGCATATGCAAAAACACATTTACTAGTATGTGTTATGGAATGATTAAAGTACACATAGATAATATCAAAACACGGTTTCCATGCATCACTTGCTTAAGTAGCCCACCTTTTCTCGTTTGAATGCTTCCTTTAAGACCTGACAGATTCTTGGGAAATGGTTTTAAATTATAAAAGGGTGAGTGCTAATGTGCATTGAGTGGATATAATTTTCGAAAACCAAATGAATCATTTGTGGCAAAAGCTAATGTAATATAAAACATATAAGAATATAAAATCTAAATAACTCATATTCAACAATAATAGAACTTGTTACTAAATTTTCATATGTTTAACTTTGTATTGTAATAGTTAGAAGCATTTGCATGGATTATCTTGAGACATGATTTTAGATTTGTAATATACACAAACTAGTACCCAAGTAATTCTATCATACATGGTGAAGATACTCAACACACACGCAGAAGGAGGTGGATAACTCTGTCATTCATATGCTAAATGACTCAATGACTCTCTCTCAAAACCCCAATGACTTTTCTGACTTCTACCAAGCATGTGTTAGGTGGCTATCTCGGCCTTACTCCCGTGATACTAATTTGACCGTTAAAGGGAAGGGTACACTTTGGTGTTCTACTTTCAATTTCTTGCAAGTATAATTCCAAATACATTTTGTAAAACTTTCTATATTAAATATTAAGTTTCCAATAAAATCTCATCCATCCATATATATACCAAAAAAAGTCATAGTTTCTTATGCCATTTATAAATCATGCTATAAAGTTTATAAATCCAACAGTTAATTCATAAACCATATAATATAGTGTACTTTATTAAATCATAAAACACAATTTGGAAACCCAACACATAATATAAAGTGTACAAATCATCAAACATACTTTAGAATCACCAAAAATGCATAGTTTCTAATTCATAAACTACAAAGTATGCTTTAAAATCATAAGACGTAATCTTAAATCCATAAACTAATGTAAATCTCGAATCCCTATCTAAAACAATAGACACTGATGCCCTATGTAACCTTACAATCTCATCAACATACAGTTTGGCTAGTTTGTCAAGGGAATACGTACTTCGAATGGGTAGGAAATGAGCTGACTTCGTGAGTCGATCTTGTAAGCCTCCATTTGTAATACTAAACTTTCCCACACTGGAAGATAGATTATGGAATGGAAACACTAAATTACATAAACAACTTCTTTGTAGAGGATATTATAGTATTAGTGGGAGTTACTTGAACCAAGTAATAAAATAAGATTTGAAGAAGGGCAAAATTGTCATTGTTGTAAATTATAGTTTTATGTATGAGTGGGTGTGATTATAATAGACTAGAGTAGGAATTGTGAAAATTATCAAAGTAGTAGGGGGACCATGAAGGTTAAACAAAGATGGAGGACCATTTGGTTAAATTGTAGGAAGTGACATTGTATGTAATTAAGTATCAAACTTTAGGGGCAAAATTACAAGTGAAGCCTATATATACAAGTGATCTCCTCTCAACACTTAGTCATTTTGAAGAGACAAAATAGAGAGAAAGGGGGGAGAGGGACGGCAATTAGAGGAGAGGAAGAAGTGAGTCCATTCCAAGCTACTTGACACATCAAATCAAAGTCCTAGGGTGATTCAAGCTAGAATAACAAACCCTAAGCAAAACTAAGGTAAGATTTCCATGACTTTGTTTAGAAATGATAATAGTTGGGTTTATGAATGTGTTGGATTGATTAGGTTAGTTTTTGATGTGTGAATGGATGTGAGTTTTATCTAAATCAATAGTAGAACCATAATAAGTAAAAAGGAAAGTTGAAATGCTAGAGATCATGCTTAAAAATAGAGGTTAGGGTTTATGTAGTAGAAACCTCAACTTGTGAATGAAACTAGTGAAGAGTTAAATAGGTTGCCTATAACTTGTTTGATGAAATGTTTGAAAGAAGTATAACTTGAAAATTGAAAAGAACAACATGTGGTGCATGTGTGTGTGTCACGGTCAAAGGGAGAATGTGTGAATACTATTGTGTTTTAATCCCTTTGAGCTCTAAATCATACATAATCAATGCTAGAAAAGCATATAGGAGAGTTAGAATTGAAAAAGGAAACTAGATTGGATTGTTTGTGCATTTCGGCTTGATGAAGGGCAGTAGCTTATGCATGTGTTTTGTGGGTGTTAATGATGTATTTAAGGTCTTAAAAACATGCATGAGTGAGTAGGAATTAAGGTAATTAAAATGGATATACATGGGTGCATGGATAGCATACCAATTAGTAAAGAATAAAATGATAGTAGAAGGAAAGAATAGGCATTTGAAGGGGTTATAGAGACCTACATGAAATGAGCTTAATTTGTTTTTGACCTCAAAACATGCATAAATGTCATAGCAAACCATAGAAATTTGAAGGGAAAGGTTTGGATAAAAATTGAGGAAGTTATGGCTTAAATAGTGTACCTATGTAGTCGTAAAGGTGAGTTGAGAGAGAAAATACATTCTTTGATGCATGAAATGAATGTATTCGATCATAATTGTGTAAAAGAACCTTAGATACAAAAGAAATGACATCATTGCATGTGTGATGCAAAAATACGCATAAAAAAGTATCGAAAAATAGATGTTTTTCATAGGTTTCACCCCTCGATACTTAGAATTTTTCGAAACCATTTTATGGGCGACTTAAATGAGAGATAGGGAGGTGATTCAAGTGAAAAAGGAATGAAGAAAATCGCTAGGTTGGTCCCTAGCATAAGTTCGGGTTTAGGGGGTCAAAAATGGTGATTTTTCGTTCCAAGCTTCCCGCAACCAATTTGAGCATACCTAGGTGTTCCTAGGTGAAAGTAAATAGGGTTCGTAGAAAGAAACCTGAATTTTTGAGCCTTGGTCGAGTTAGAACTTAGATGGGAAGGTTATAGGAAAAAGGTTTTTCAATAGAATATCCTATGTAAACCATTGTTTAAAAATTTTGAATAACTTGATTTAGCAAGTTTTGAGTAAGATTGTGAAATGCAAGTGACGAGCAGGCCAGCGGAGCACGGGAGGCTCGTTGACGAGTATAGCTCGCTTGGTGAAGTAAGTGTCCTATCACTTGCAATTTCCTTTATCTATAGTTTCAATTATGAATTATGTAGTTCCAATTCTTTTTTTAAAATGATGAGTAAAACTTTGAAAAATGATCCCTACATCGGATCTTGAAATGAGTTTTTGAAAAGAAGTGGTTTTGAAAAGATTCGAGTAAAGATTTGTAGTTCAAGAATTGGAAGGAAATCAATTTTCATGCTAAATGTACATGATAGTAAAGAGTTTTGAAAACCATGTATATATCTTCTGCTTATATGAGATTTAGCACTACGCGGCGATGCAGAAAATTCTGTCCGTAGTTGCTTAGTTTTTCAGAGTATCTAGCGCTACGTTGCGATACAGAAAATTCCGCACGTAGTTGTTATAGGCACTACTTTGCGATGCAGAAAATTCCGCTCGCAGTCGCCAAGAATTATAGTTTATATATAGCACTACAATGATGATGTAGAAAATTCCGCATTGTAGTTGCTCAGATTTGATATCGTCTCACACTATGTTGGCGATGCAATAAATTTTGCTCATAGTGGTAAAGATATCTCAATAGCTTCACGGTTGGCGTCAGTCGGAAATCGCCACGTGATGGTTAAAGTGCATTAGGGGTATACATGGTGTTTTTAGGAAGAAAGGTTTTCTAAACCAAAGATTTGGTATTTAATTAAATTTATGAATCGCTTGTAATTATACTTCATATTACTTTATGTAATGAACTAATGTCCTTGCTTTCGTGTAGTGTGAATATTCTACTACGTGTCTTTATAGGTGATTTTGCATCAAGGGAATCGTCATCGAACAATTTAGGTGGGCGAGAATTGAAAGAATGTTTATGTAACTCATGTGTATATTTTGAATATGTAAAAATGAGGAAATACATGTATTGTAAACCCTTATTCTTGATATTTTATGTTCCTAGTATTAGAAGTTAGAATATAGAAGTGGTCAATGTTATAATGAGAAAATTCATCGAAAGAGTAAAATAGTCTCTTCCTACAAATCAAGAGATCAATATTAAAAAGGGCAATTTGGTCAATGATGAACTAAGTAAATATGATACAAAAGTGGATAGGATAAATTAATTTCACATTATGGCATAGTATGTAAATAACTAACAAACTTTAGGGGCAATTATATAAGTGCTTGCCTATATATACTAGTGTTGTCTTCCAACACTTAGAAAAAATTCAAAAGGAGATAGAGAGGGTTGAGAGAGAGGGACGGTAGCAGTAGGGAGGAGAAGAAGCAAACCATTTCCATCTCATTCCAAGCCTCAAATCACAACCCTAAGGTGTTTCCAAGCTAGAACCACAAAACCCAAGCAAGATAAAGGTAATTTTCATGGTTTTTCTTAAGTTGAGATTTGATTAGTATGAGTAAAAATGTGATGTTGGACTATGTGATGTGGTGATGGATTGAGTTGATTGTTTGATGAGTATTTGATAGGGTTTTGATTTAAATCAAGTGTAAAGCCTATTCCTATGAAAAAGAGAAGTTTAAATTACTAGTAGGCATGTATAGCAAGATAGTTAGGGTTATGGAGATAAAACCCTAACTTGTATTTGAAACATATTTAAGCAATTTTAATGGTAGTTAATGTGTTTGTTAAAATACCCAATAAAGTGAGTTAATGATATTATTGAGAATTGAATGAAATAAAGTGTTATGTGGACATATCTAGGTCATGGCCCCTATGGTAAACATGTGATCTATTGGAGTTTTCATACCCATGAACTTGATTTCATACCCATTATGGCCTAGAAAATCATATGGAACCACTAGTTTTACAAATAGAAATGAAATATAGTAAAGATGTAGTGTGTATGTGCATGTTACGGTTGATGAAGGGGTGTATGACCCCATTGTATTCTTATCCTTTAAGCTTTAAATTATGCAAAATTGATGTTAAAATAGCCTCTAGAAAAGTTAGAACTGAAAAAGGAAAAACATAGAAGTAAGTTGGGAATTTCGAGCCTAGATGAAGGGCTATAGAGACCTGCACTATTTGGGCTTAATTGGGGTTGTTTTAGACCTCAAAACATGCATAAATGTCATAATAAACCATAGAAATTAGAAGGGAATGGTTTGGATAAAAATTGAGGAAGTTATGGCTTAAATAGTGCACCTATGTAATCGTAAAGTGAGTTGAGAATGTAAATGCATTCTTTGATGTATGAAATGAATATATTCAATCATAATTGAGTAAAAGAACCTTAGATACGAAAGAAATGACATCATTTCATGTGTGGTGCAAAAATGTGTATCAAAAAGTGTCAAAAAATAGGTGTTTTTTCATAGATTTCACCCCTCGATACTTAGAACTTTTCGAAACCATTTTACGGGGGACCTAAGTGAGAGATAAGAAGATGATCCAATGAAAATGGAAGCGAAATAGCCCGTAGAATGGGTTGTGCGCAGCATTCTGTTTTAGGGGGTCCAAAAATTTGACTTTTCGTTCCGGGCCTCTGAAAATTATACGGACTACGTAGGGATGTTCCTAGGGGTGCATAAGTTAAACTTTTGCAAAGAAATCGTAATTAAAAAGCCTCGGTCAAGTTAGAACCTAATAGGGAAAGTTGTAGTCAAAAGAGCATTGTAAAGAGTTTGTAAGGTTGAAAGCAATGTGTGTAGTTTTGGATAGCACATTGTAGTGTATTTTAAATAAAAATGTGTTATGCAGGTGACGAGCAGGCCAATGGAGCTCGGGAGGCCCGTTGATGAACATAGCTCGCTTGGTGAGGTAAGTGTTCTATCACTTGCGTTATTTTAGTTCTTCATTTAAATATATATACTATTGTAGTTAAATGACTTCAAAAATCATTTTCAAAACTACAAGTTAAATGTATTGAAAAATGATTCCTATATCGGATCTAGAAAAGAGAATTTGAAAATAAAATGTTTTACGAAAAAAAATAAGTAAAGAGATTTGTAAACCATGTATAGACCCCTAGTTTATATGAAGATTTAGCACTACGCGGCGATGCAAAAAATTTCGTCCATAGTTGCCCAGTTTTTCTTCTTATCTAGCGATATAGGTGCGATGCAGAAAATTCAACACGTTATCGTCTAAATTTACGGTTTTGGCACTACATTGCGATGCAGCAAATTTCGTTCGTAGTCGCCCAGAAATATAGCACTACAATTGCGAAGCAGTAAATTCCGCATTGTGGTTGCTCAAATTTGAGATAGTTTCCCACTACGTTTACGATGCAGTAAATTCCGCATCGTAGTGGTTAAGATATCCCAGTAGCTTCACGTTGGCGTAAGTTGAGAACTGTCACGTGATTATTCGAGTACACGAGGGGTATACATGGAGTTTTAGAAGGAAAGTTTTCCTAAATTGAAAAGATTTAATTCCTGATCAAAATCTCAAATTTTGATATAATTATATTTTGATGTTACACGATCGTTGAACTAATCTTTTCACCTTGGTGCAGCTTGTATTTTGAAATAGATGATTAAACAGGTAATTTTGCATTTTGAAAACCTCATCGGATATTTTAGGTGGGCATCGACTAGACATATTGGATAAATGTCGAACAATATTTTTGGATGTGTAAATAATTATAACTAGAAGATTGTATGTGTGGAAATTGTAGTAAATATTTTGATGTGTATATATATATAACCGAACACTTGCACATGATACACTACTATTACCTAATATATCTACGTATATATATATATATATTGATACATATATATAGCATGTAAACATCTATGATTGTAATATAAGTCATGGAAATTATTCAATTATGAGAATGTGTGTTGTGAATTGAATGATAAAATACATGTTTGTGGCCAAAAGAAGTTGGGTGGTGAATTGAAATAGTACGAAGTGTGTTTATTTTACATGAAAGATTTTGGAAACCTTAAAAATACAGTCGTTATGCTGTCAAAATTTTGTAAAATCTTTTTAAATCTAATTGTGACAAATTTATACACCACCCAAATTAAATACAAAAGAAAAGAATACATTGAAATCGAATTAAGGAATCGAGCAAGATTAAGGGGTTCGCTCCACAGACTTTCTTTTATCCGACAAGTTGAGTTAAGAGAAGTCCGTTGGAGTGCCCGACGGGATCCTCCAGATAAGAGATTAGAGAGAGTTTGGTTTGGGTTCTGTCATGTATCACTTTAAAATCTTGATGACATGCATTTTGAAGTTGTATATGTGCAAATTGTGTTATAAGTAGTTATAGATTTCCATATATTACATATATATACATCCCACTATGGAATCATGCATAATGATTGTGAAAAAGTATTGTGAAAATGCATGTTTGTGGATAAAAGAAGTTGAGTGGTGATTGAAAATAGTTGAAGTGTTTCCTTTTATGCAAGTAAATTTTGGAAACCTAAAAAATACAGTCATTATGCTATCGAAATTTTTATAAAAGTTTTATTGAATTAAATGCGAAAAATTTACACCCACCCAAATTGATTACAAAGGAAAAGAATACATTTAAATCAAATTAAGGAATCAGGCAAGATTAAGGGGTTCGCTCCGTGGATCTCTCTTATCCAACAAGTCGGGTTAAGAGAAATCCGTTGGAGTGCCCGGCGGGACCCTCTAGATAAGCGATTAAAGAGAGTTTGGTTTGGGTCTTGTCAGATCTACTATCACCCATATGCTATCATATCCATTTCGACTCCGAGGAAATCCTATCATAAAATCCATCGTAATACGTTCTCATTTCAATTATGAGATAAGGAGTGATTGCAAATGTCTTGCTGGTCTCTGGTGTTCGGCATTAACCTGTTGACATATCAAGCACCTTGACACATACTTAACTATCTCCCTCTTCATACCTTTCCACCAATAATGCTTCATTAAGGTATCGTATATTTTCGTGCTTCCCGGATGCATAACATATGCCGATGAGTGACTTAATCTAAAATCTCCTTCTTAAGTTCTGCCACATCCAGTACACACAATCTCTGACCCATCACAAGTGTACCGTCCTCTTTTACAGAAAAGTCTTCTCGTTGGCCCGTCTTCAATTCCTGTCTTATCTTGATCAACTGAGGATCCTAAACCTATGACTCTCTAACCTTATCCACGAGTACCGATTGGACCTGAAATGTAGCTAATAATGCACCTGTATCCGTCTCCAAATTGACTCCCAAAGACCTCATCTCCACTAACAACGAAATGTGCCCAACTCTCAAGTGTGCCACTAAGCTTGTGGGTCTCCTGCTCAATGCATCAGCTATTACATTTGCTTTTCTAGGATGGTACTCTATGGTGCAATCGTAGTCCTTGATAAACTCTAACCACCTTCTCTGTCTCATGTTCAGTTCTTTCTAAGTAAACAACTATTGGAGACTCATATGATCTATGAATATCTGACACCGAACTCCATACAAGTAATGTCTCCAGATCCTCAGTGTAAATACCACTATGGCCAACTCTAAATCATAGGTTGGGTAGTTTTGCTAATGCTTCTTTAATTGTCTAAAAGCATAAGCTATCACCTTTCCATTTTGCATCAGAACACAACCCAAACTCTGTCTTGAGGCATCACTATACACTACGAAGCCCTCATCTCCAAAAGGGATTATGAGTACCGAAGTTGTAGTCAACCTTGCCTTTAATTCATCAAAACTCCTCTGATAGACATCTATCCACTCAAACTTAGCCTCTTTCCTTATGAGTTTCATCAACGGAATGACAATCATGGAGAATCCTTTGACAAACTTTCTGTAATACCCTAACAACCCTAGAAAACTCCTTACTTCCGTTACTATGGTTGGTGGTTTCCAATTTACAATCGCCTCTATCTTTTGGGGATCAACACTAATATCATATGTTGAAACCATATGACCCAAAAATAAAATCTTATCAAACCAAAACTAACACTTGTCGAACTTAGCATAAAGTTGTTGTTCCTTCAATGTCTGTAAAACTACTCTCAGGTGCTCAACATGCTCCTCCTCACTGCCTGAATACACCAAGATATCTTGTAAACCCCAGAGTTGCATTTTTTGAAAACTAATTTTTCGATGAATAGTGTCTGTAAGAATAGTGGTTTTTGAAAAATGGGCCCTGGGCATCAGAAGTCCTAGAATAGGTATTAGAGTTATTAGAAGTGGAATGGGTCGAAAATAAGTCCATTCGGATAGGTTTTAAACAGTTCAAAATCTAATGGACGAAAATGCCCTTTTCAGAGAACAATAGGAATTGATGATTTTTACGCCCACAAGAATTTTTTTCAAAGCATGAGATTAAAAGATAAGACACTCAAGTAGAGTATTACTATAAAACCCAAAACTTTAGCTACTAAAAAATAGTTATTTTTCCCAAATGAATAGTGTTTTCGACAGAATGTGTCCGAGTGAATAGTAATTTTTAAAAACGGACCTCGTGAAGCGAAAGCTCCGAAATTAATACTATAAATAATGGAAATTGAAATGAAGCGGATATGAGTTTATTCGAAAAGATTTTGAGTAATCCAAGATTTATTGGACGAAAATACCCTTTGTGGAGAATAATGGGTATTGATGATTTTATATCCATAAGAATTTCTTTTAGTATGAAATGGAAAGATAAAATACTCAATTAAAGTATTATATGGTCAATTTGAAGATTTAAGGGTCATAAAATATTTTTGAAATTTATTGGGGCTAGAATGTGAATTAAATTTATTAGAGGACCAAATAGATATTTTCCTTACTCAAGTACACCTGGATTTTATGTGAGTATTACATGGAATGAGATCTCATAAAGAAGCACAACTCATGTGAAACAAAATGGGCCAATGAGAGATTGACACTTGGAATCCACTAACTTGGAAAAGTCTATATAAAGATGAGTTGTCTTGGAAATGAAAAGAAAAAAAAAAAGTGCCAAGAGAAATTAGAGAGAGAAAGGTAAGGCTTTCGGCCATTCTTGAGAGAAAGAGTGTGTGATCGAGTACAAGACAGATCTAAGTTATTTTGATTTGTTAAGAGCCAATTGAGAGAGTCTAAGAGTGAATCAAGAGGGGGACATTGCAAGAGAAGTGGAGCTCGATTAAGAGGACGCCTCTACCAAGAGGAAGAAGTAAGATAAGCTTGCTGTCTTTATGGATTTTAAGTTGATTTGGATATTTTTAATACCTACAAGGTATTGGATTGAATGGGAGCTCACGATTAAGAGTGTATAAGAAGGACAGTAGCCTTACTTGTTAGTCTGGAGTGATGATTAGTGATTTTTGAGCCATTGATGTTGCATGCGAGCTAAGGTGGAGGATTCACTCACTTGGGATTGATCTGAAGAGGCAAATGCGGGATCTTTGATTTCTTTGTGTGAATTGGGAAGTGTAATGATAATTTTAAAATAAGTTTTGATGATGCAAGCTACTAGTTATTAATCATAAGTGTCTTAAAATGTTAAGTTATAGTTCTAGTTGTGCTGTTAGTATAAAATCTGGAAAGAAGTGTTAAGGACTTTGTATGCATGAGTTCGGGCTGATCTAGGCTAGGATAGTGACTCGCCAGCGAGCTAGGGGCTGCGAGTAGGGTGATGCTACAATCCATAGAAGCACTTGTTCGAGTTGGGCAAGACGCAGTAGCTCACAAAGGGCGAGCTTGGTAAGCTGGGTATTGCTTGCATTTCAGGTCAAGCTAGCTAGGGCAGCAGCTCACAAGGATGAGTTGGGCTATATCCAGTCCGTAGCAAACCTGTCCAAGCTTAACTAAGTACAGCAGCTCTCTAAGGGCGAGTTAAGCTAAAGCAATAGCTCGTTAAAGGCATGTTGGAAGGAGCTTGCTAACCAGACCAAGCGAGCTAGGCAATATTTCTCAGAGAACGAGCTGGGCGATAGCTTGCAGCTCGGGCTCACTTTGTTGCATCTCAAAGTGCAGTGTTTAGTATACTGAAATGTTGAGATCTTCCAATGGATTGTCATGTCTAAGAAATCACTCTGGTATTGAAGTGTAGGTGAAGTAGCGAGCTAGCAAAAGATGTAGAAGAGTGGTTATACATATTAGAAAACAAGTAGTGAGTGTGGATTTTCAAAGTTTTATGAGTTATATTACCTGTTTATTTACAATTTCAATATCGTACTTATATTCAAGTTAATATCTTTTTATCGAGCAAGTTATTAACATGTCTTTAATTTTAATATATCGCATGTCAGTTTTGAATTTATATTATCAATGTTTATTTACTTTAGTAGTCAAGCAAATTATATATGTTTATGTATATGCCAATAAAGACATGCAAGAGATTATTTTTCAAGGCAAATCAAGGTGTTTCTGCAATAAAGAGAAAAGAAAGTTTTAAGTAGCTTGAAAAGAATTTTAATGCCTATGGTTTACCTTAAGCCCCAAAGATTACTGGCCGAAGTACCATATGCGTATATGGCAAGAGTCGTTGGGATAGTCACTAATTATGGGGGTTTGAGTCAGAGTCAGTCAGTCGCCCTCTGCACGTATAGGGTAGTGTAGGTCTGCCTGATATTAGGGTGGGTATCGCGATCCCTGAGGTCTCTCATTGACGACTACACAGAGAGATTTTCCCCAATCCTAGTGACGTGTGCGAGTTCTGTTATTGTTATGTACAGGTACCGTCATGAAGGATAAGTTTCTCTCGATTATCAAATAAGGCAAGTTTTAGAAAAAAAAAAAACACAGCATTATATGTGAGATTTCAAAAATCGAGAAAGCTATACTATAAGAAAGATTTATGAGCATTATTATCATTTTCAAATAAAATTACTTTTATATATTATTCTCGATTTATATTTTATCAATTCAAGTTAAAGTATTAGTTTTCTCAGAAATATTTTGGGAGGTGCATTTATATTTTGAAAATAAGTTTCAAAGTTGATAAGTACCCACTCACTGAGTTATTACTCACCACTCGTTTCCTTGTTTTATAAAATCTCTCCCTAGGTGTAAGTGCGAGCTAGAGATCAAAGGGAGCTTCGTTAGGCGTGCATGAGGGTTGATACGTGACACTACTACACTAGTTCATTTGCTTCCGCACCATCATGTATTTGCATATCTCTTGAACATAATGCATGTTTTATAAACTCTTATTTGGGAACACATGCTTTGCGTATTCGTATTATATTTTGAGAACCATATGTGCACTTAAGTTTTATTTAATTTCATGGAATTTAAATTATCTTCTGAATGAAATCGTAATTGTGATTGATTGTGGGATTTGAGTGAGGGCTTGAGACTCGGAAGTTGGGAATGAGAAATATTTGAAGTGCACAGATCTTCTTTCATGTTCTACAAGGTGGATTTTTCAAAAAAGCAGCTATCATGCTACCAGAATTTCGTAAATCCTGTTTTGCAAATGCTTACTTGGAAATTTAAAAGTGCTACCCATTTTAATTTAAAAAATAAATAAATTTTCAGAATTTTGAACAGGTTTTTAGAAAAAGCAAAAGGCTTGGCTTCACGGGAACCTTTCAGCCAGTGCAAATCAAGTCTGGAAGGCCACCGTGCGGTTGCCAGGTAAGCTGCCTAGTGTATAAAGAAGAGAGGTGGCACGGCCCAAACTGGATTCCTTTAGGCTACTATCCGACAGGCCTTACATGACACTCCAACGGACCTCCCTTAAACCTTACTAGGCGGACTAAAAGAAATCCGCGGAGTAAGCCCTTAACTTACGCTTTAGACTTTCTTCAAAACTAATTTGAATTCATTAGTTGAAACTAGCTGGGCTGGTTTTATTCAGAGATATAAAAGTGACCATTTATCGAAAACCATATTAAGGAAAATCTGACAGCATAACAGCTGCATTTCTAAGGTTTCCAAAATAACTTGCAAAGAAAATACACTCTCAGATATAATTTCAACCACAACCCAACTTCATTGTTCACAAACATGCATCTCCCAATCAATCAACATTCTCATAAAAACCGCAATAATGACCAATTAAAAAAAACAATTATACTAACCAAAAGAAATCATAAGCTTTATATCTCATGAGAACTTTACGGGCTATTTTCATCACAAAAATGTAATGATATAAGTTCATAATGGGTAATACCAAATGATACAAAAATGATGTATGCAAGTGTTTGGTTTCTAGTTTTAACAAAATGCCATTGTGGTCTATGCAATGCATCCATCAAGTGCGCGCCCACCTATATTGACGAAAGAGTTCTCTCACCTCTTTCACTCGCGCTAGTACCTGCGGAGGAATTTTGGAAAGAAAACAAAGAAATAATGAGCTCGTAGAAGCTCAGTGAGTGCTTTACACTTTTGATTTATAACTTATACTTTCTTAAATCATAAAGAGGCTATATAAAGGTCTCGATGTAAAAGATAGCAAACATAAATTTCAAAACGACTAAAACAAATTTCATGATCAATTATAAACTCATTTAAACATAAGTCAAATTTTAACATAAATCTTCACTTTCTAAAAGCACTATTTGACCCTTAAATGCTCTAACCACACAGCGTCTGAACTAATGCAGCAAAAATGTGGTATGTCACGTGACGATTTTCAACTGACACCAACTGTGACGCTACTAAGACCCCTTGACAACTACGTACGGAATTTTCTGCATTACAAATCATAGCGCGAGATAATATCCCACACACGTAGACGGCGACACAACTATCCCAACTCTGTACCCCTAAGGCTTTGCCATACTAATATGGGATACCCTGGGTGGGTCTAAATCTATAAATCTGAGGGTATACTAATGGCCTTTGAAAAATCTCTTTCGCTAAATGCATTATGCACCAAATAGCTTATCTATCAAAACTTTAAATTAAAGCTTTTAAATTCAATTCTCATAAAAGCTACGTTGTTCGCAAATTTACATTGTAACAAATATGATGATCGTCTCAACTAAAAACTTGCATAATAATAATTCGTTCATAAGCTTTTAGCAACAATACTTTACCTTGCGCAATACAACATACATAAACCAAGTGTTTAGTGCTTACCTGAACTCAGGGCTTACTGAAGAGCTTTATTAGGCTTCTCTTGCTCCACTTGCTTGCTCCTCACCTACACATCACATTCTCATTTAGAATGTGCTGAAATGAACTACACAAAACTACAAATAGAGCTTCCAATGCGACTAACACATTACAACGCCCTTTTGATCACAACTCCCCCATCTTAGCTCTAACTTAACTGAAGCCTTAAAAGTTTCGATTTCTTTCCATGAATCTCATTTATTATCACCTAGGAACACTCCCATATGCTCGAAAAAAATTTCTGAAGCTCGAAACAAAAATTGGTCTTTTTAGACCCCTTTTGGCCGAACCTATGCTAAGGAGAAATTCCTAGCTTTTCTTCTATCCATTTTTGCTCCAATCATCTCCCTAACTCTCATTTAGGTCAGCTCATAAGCAAATTTGAAAAGAAACGGTCGTCGAGTAGAGGTTCCTAGCCAAAAACCCCTATTTTTCACTACTTTTTCATGCCAAACTTCACCACTTTTACATTCTATACTCAATTCTCTTTTCATTAGGGTTCCTAGACTCATGCATGCTCATTTATGATCATATACCACATGAAAATGCAAAAAGGAAGGGGCATTGCATGATAGTCACTAATACCCTTCATCTAGCCTTAAGCAACACATTGCATTCTTTCTCTTCCTTTTTAAATTCTAACATTTCCATATGATTTTCTAATCTCTAACATGCATGAATTCAAGCTCATTCACATTAAAACTCAATGGTGTCACACACCCCTATTGTTGCCGTGAACTACACACACATAACACATTGCTGCTTTCACTTACCAAGTTATCCTCTTGATTACTCTCTCAAACATTTCATCAAACACCTTAAATGCAACCCAATTTACTTAAAACAACTTGAATCAATTTCTAGGGTTTTGCTCACATAAACCACAACTCTAACCTCTTATGTGATTCCACCTAAATCAAGTTTCCTTTTGGTGTTCTAGGGTTCTAATCTTAGTTTAGATCAATACCCCCATCAATTACTCCACAAAAATCAACCAACAATCAACATTTCATACAATTTAACTATCACCATTTTTAAGTAAAGTCATGGAAACTTTCCTTAAACTTGTTCAAACCTTAATCCTCTAGCTTAATCCAACCCAAAATCTTTATTTGAAGTTTAAAATTACTTGGAATAGCTTCGGGTTTTCTCTTCCTCTTCTTCCTTCCCTTTGTCGTCCTTTGCTCCCTATCTCACAATCTATTTTGCTCCAAATTTTGGATAAGTGTTGGAAAGCCAACACTTATATATGACCCTTGATTGGAGAAATGACCACAATGCCCTTCATATAATTTATATCACTATTAGTTTCCAACTTTACTCCTAAAGCTTTTCTAGTAACTCATGATGGTACTAAAAAAAATAACACCCATGGAGATTTATATTTCACCTCATAATTCATCTACTAATACTAAGAAATCCATACTTAAGGGTGGGGGCTTACAAGAGGCCTGTCAAGTTAGGTATCAAAGCCGAAGTTTTAGATGCATTACATGTTTTCAAGCATTTTTCCTTGCATTGTTTTCTAAACATCATGCATTACATGATAAGTAGCATGATTTAAATGCAATTTAGCTATACGTCGTGTCGACCGACCCAACACACGGAGAGCCACAGCTGAGGCTCCACCCATTCCATCAGAGGTGGAAAAGCAAGTGAATGAAATAGTGAATGATCCACGAGCAGAGGCTCAATTAGAGCCATCTGCAGTAAAGCCCAATTTGAATCCGATTGAGAGGCTAGCTCAATTTATTCAGGGCCTGAGACCGTGCGCCCCAAGCACCAGCATTGAGAGGGCATGAAAACTAGGTACCGACACTTTTGACGAATTAAGAAGTCTAAAACCAGCGATGGAGTGGTTAGATAGCACTGAGAGGGTACTGGATCAGATGGAGTGTACTAATCTACAGAAAGTATCCATTGCCTCTTTTCTTCTAAAAGCATCTGCAAGAGATTTGTGGGATTCAATAAGGAGGAGAGCAACCGTTCCAATTACGTGGGAAAAGTTTAAAGAAGAATTTAATGAAAAGTTCTACCCTAGGGCTTACAAAGATGTCAAGATCAAAGAATTTTACTGCTTGGTACAGAGAGATATGATTGTAGAAGAATATGAGAAGAAGTTCTCTGTGCTATCCCGAGTGGCACCATTCGTAGTTGATAATGAATTGAATAAGTGCCATAAGTTCGAGCAGGGCTTGAATTAGAAGATCAAGGCATACGTAATAGCTGTTGAGCACAAAGAATATGAGCAACTAGTAAAGGCAGCTTAAGGGTGGAAAGGATAGTGCTGGGTGACAGAGAGCAGGTACAAAAGCCAAAGTGTAGCCAGGGATCAAGATGGTATTCAGGGGGTTCCAATAAGTCTCCTAGGATTGGAGGTATATTTAGATGGACTAACAGCAAGCAGCAAAGTCATAAAGCAGCATCGAGTTAGGGTTCCGTGAGACCTCCATCAAGGTCCCCGAGTAGGAATGATGCCCAAAGCAGAGTAGAGCAGGCCTGTGTAAGAAGTATGGTAGATTCCACCAAGAAAAGTGTTAGGCGAACATCAGAGGTTGTTATCATTGCGGTCAGTAGGGACACTTCATGAAAAATTGCCCTCAGAGAGTAATGAAGGATAGTGGCGGGTTGAGATCCGTGACTTAAGGACAAACCAGCGGAGGTCAGTCGTATGATAGGAGAGGTCTATAGACGAGAGGACCAAGGACTTCTATTCATCTTGATAGAGGTTCTAGTAGAGGCACCCCTTCTAGAGGGTAGTCTGGGAGACCCCACACTCAGGTTGGGGTGTTCACGGTGACACAGTAGGATGTAGGGACGACACCCGAGTTGGTGACAGGTACAATGATGGCTTTGGTACTAATGCTTATGTTTTGATAGATCCCGGTGCTACGCACTCTTTTGTTTCTAGAGACTTTGCTAGTCAGGCTAATGTGGAGTTAGAGCCTTTAAAGTGTGGGATAATAGTAGCTACTCCCACTGGAGACACATTAATTACGGAGAGTGTTTTAAGAGATTGTGATATAGTGATTGGGGGTAGAGTCTTTCCAATCAGTTTGATTTTGTTAGACATTCATGATTTTGACATTATTTCGGGTATGGATCGGTTGGCCATGCATCATGCCACAGTGGACTATTTTCGAAAATAGATCAGATTCAATACTCAAATGTAGTCAGAGGTAGTATTCCACGGGGAGCACAAAATGCTTCCATCTCATATCTTATCAACCGTGATTGTCAAAAAGCTGTTAAAGAAGCATCGTGCAGGTTATTTGGCTTATGTCATAGATACAACAAAGAGTGAAGTACAGATAGAGGATATTCTTATGGTTAAGGAATTTCCAAATGTGTTCCCAAAGGACCTTCATGGGTTACCTCCAGATAGGAAAATTGAATTTGAGATCAATCTAATTTCGAGGACAACACTAATTTCTAGAGCGCCTTACAAGATGGCACCCCCTGAGTTGAAGGAGTTAAAAGTTCAGCAAATGTTAGTTTTGGTTGGATGAAGTTATGTTTTTGGGACATGTGGTTTCAACCGATGGCATTAGGGTAGACCCTTAGAAAATATAAGTCATATTGAATTGGAAGCCACCAACTACTGTGACAGAAGTGAGGAGTTTCCTAGGGTTAGTAGGGTATTATAGGAAGTTTGTTGAAAGATTTTCCAAGATTACCACTCCGTTGACGAAACTCACAAGAAAGAAAGCTAAATTTGAGTGGATTGATGCTTGTCAGAGAAGTTTTGATGAATTGAAGACGAAGTTGACTACAGCTCCTGTTCTCACACTTCCCTTAAGAAACGAGGGTTTTATGGTATACAGTGATACCTCGAGACAAGGTTTAGGTTGCGTTCTGATGCAAAACAAAAAGGTGATAACCTATGTTTTCAAGCAATTAAAGAAACACGAACAAAACTACCCAACCCATGATCTAGAATTGGCCGCAGTGGTGTTTGCATTGAGGATTTGGAGACATTACTTGTATAAAGTTCAGTGTCAGATATTTACCAATCATAAGAGTCTCCAGAATCTATTTACTCATAAGGAATTGAACTTAAGGATGATTAGATGGTTAGAGTTGATCAAAGATTACTATTGCACCATAGAGTATCATCTAGGCAAAACAAATGTAGTAGCTTATGCATTGAGCAGACGACCCACTAATTGAATAACACACTTAAGAGTAGGGTATTTTTCGTTACTGGTGGAGATGAGATCCTTGTGAGTCAGATTGGAACCAATGGATATGGGTGCACTACTAGCTACATTCCGAGTTTGACCGGTACTTGTGGATAGAGTCCGAGAATTGCAAGTTCAAGACCCTTAATTAATCAAATTAAGATAGGAAGTGGAGACAATCTAGTGAGAGGATTTTTCGCTGAGAGACGACGGTACACTAATTATGGGTCAGAAACTGTGTGTACTAGATGTAGCAAAACTTAAAAATGAGATTTTGGATGAAGTTCACTCATCGGTGTATGCTATGCATCCGGGAAACATAAAAATGTATCATACCTTGAAAGAATATTATTGGTGGAAAGGTTTAAAGAATGAGATAGCTGAGTATGTATTGAAGTGTTTGACATGTCAACAGGTTAAAGCCGAGCACCAGAGACCAACAGGGCTTCTACAACCACTCCTTATCCGGGAATGAAAATAGGAACGTATTACTATGGATTTTGTGGCAAGATTCCTTCGAAGTCGAAGTGGTTATGATAGCATATGGGTGATTGTGGATCGACTTATGAAGTTAACTCATTTCCTACCCATCCGAAGTACTTATTCCCTTGACAGACTAGCCAGGTTATACGTGGATGAGGTTGTTCGGCTTCATAGGGCTCCAGTGTCTATAGTATCTGACAGAGATCCGAGATTCACATCCAGATTTTGACCAAGTCTACAGCAAGGCTTGGGCACTCGACTTCATTTCAACACAGCATTTTATCCTCAGACAGATGGACAGTCTGAGCATACTATTCAGACCTTGGAGGATATGCTTAGATCCTGCGTGATGAAGTTCAAATTTTGTTAGGAGACTCACGTGCCACCAATCGAATTTGCTTACAATAACAGTTATCAAGTGAGTATCGGCATGACACCCTATGAGGCACTTTATGGAAGAAAGTGCAAGACTCCAATGTGTGGGGATGAAGTCGGTGAGAGGAAATTGATAGGTCCCTAGCTGGTGTAGATGACTACAGATAAAATTAGAATTATTTGGGACAAACTAAAATTTGCCCAAGATAGACAGAAAAGCTACGCAGATAAGCGAAGAAAAGATTTGGAGTTACAGGTTGGGGATAAAGTATTTCTAAGAGTTTCACCATGGAAAAGGATAATCCGATTCAGAAGACGTGGTAAGTTGAGTTTACGTTACATTGGTCCCTATGAGGTGATTGATAGAGTAGGCGAAGTGGTGTATCGACTTGAGTTGCTAGCAAAACTCTCTAAAATTCACAATGTGTTTCATGTCCCAATGCTCTGCAAGTATGTAACGGATCCTTCACATGTGTTGACCGAACAACCAATGGAGCTCAAGGAAAACCTAACGTATGAAGAGACACCAGTTCAGATTCTTAATAGAAAGGAGCAGTGTAAGCCCATTTTTCGTAATTTTGCATTTCTTAGTAATAGTAATTAACTTATAGGGTGAGAACATTAAATTTCATAAATATCACCCTTATAAGTAATAATAAAATGTTAGTAGGGATTTTAGAGATCAATTAAATCAAATAGCAAGTTAATTACTAATAAAGGGTAAAATGGTCATTTGTCATATAAGAGCCAATATATAAGTGTTGAGCTCCCAACACTTAGTGAAATTTGAAGCCAAAATAGAGAGAAAGAGAGGGTAATGGTCAGCCAAGAGAAGGGGAAGAAGAACCAACCTCTCTCAAGTCCAATTGAAGCTCCAAATTAAGATTTTGAGTAGAATCAAGCTAGAAAACCCAAGTTTGAGCAAGATCAAGGTAAGTTTCCATCATTTTCGCTTAGAAATGATGATAGTTGAGTTGTATGAGATGTTGGTGATTAGGTTTGTTGTTTGTTGTGAATTTGATGGAAGTTTTGATAGGAATTAGGTGTAGAACCCTAATAAGTAAAAAGGGAGACTCAATACAAGAAAACCCATGCGAGAATTCAAAGTTAGGGTTTATGTAGGAGAAACCTTATAAATTGAAATAAACCTTGGTTAAGTGAATTAAGTTGTAGATAAGGTGTTTGATGAAATGTCTAAGAGAATCACAATGTGAAAATCTTGAAAATTGAAAGAAGCAATAGGTTATGTGTGAATGTGTAGTGCACGACCACTAAGAGGGTTATATAATCCCATTGAGTTTGGATGAAACTGAGTTTGAATTCATGCATGTGAGAAGCTAGAATATCATATAGAAGTGTTAGAATTGAAAAAGGAAGTGAATGAAGACAATGAGTTGTTTTGGGCTCGATGAAGGGCATTGACGGTTATCATGTAATGCCACTTCCTATTTGTATTTTTATATCATTTATGATCCTAATTGAGTATATGTGAGTCTAAGAGCTCTAAATGAAAGAGAATTGAGTTGAGAATATAAAAATGGTACATTTTGACATGAAAAAGTAGTAAAAAATATGGGTATTTCATAGGTTTCACCCCTCTATAGTCAGAATTTTTCAAAACCGTTTTACGGGTGACCTAAATGAGAGATAGAGAGATGATTCAAGTGAAAAAGGAAGCGAAAAAGCCCATGGATTGGGCTATGAACAATATTTGGTCAAAGGGGGTTCGAAAATTTTGACTTTTCGTTCCGAACCTCTGAAAATTATACGGCCTGCGTGGGGATGTCCCTAGGGGTATATAAGTTAAACTTTTGCAAAGAAATTGAAATTTTAAAGCTTTGGTTGAGTTAGAACTTAGATGGGAAAGTTGTAGTTTAAAGGGCTTTCAATAGAGTTAGTGGTGTTGAAAGCTTTGATTGTAGTTTTGAGTAGTTCATTTTAGTGAAAATTAAATAAGAATAGGATGTGTAGGTGAAACACAAGCTAGGGGAGCGAGGGAGGCCCATTAAAGCTCCTTGGCAAGCTTGGATGCAAGGTGAGTGCCACTAACTCACATTATGAGTAATTATGTTTCAATTGTAATTTTATTGTTGTTATAAGTTTATAAATGGTTTTAATATGTATCCAAGGAAATTTTGAAAATAAAGTGATCTTTATGAGAAGTTGAGCTTAAAAGCTCTAGTTAAAAAGTTTCAAAAGGAAAAGCCATTTTATGCGTATAGCATTTAGTAGAAAAGGTGCTTTCAATGGCCATGCAGAAACCCTCAGAATCAGATATTTTCTTGGGCTATAGTATGCGATGCAGAAAATTTCGTAATGTAGTTCCCAAGATTAGATATAGTATCTTGCGCTACGGTTTGCGATGTAGAGAATTCCGCATGTAGTCACTAAGATTTATAGATAACCTCACACTACGGTTTGCAATGCAAAAAATTTCGCACGTAGTTGTTGAGAAGTCTTGGTAGCGTCACGGTTGATGTCAGTTGAAAATCGTCATGTGACATAGCAGTTAGGGAAACGCATGATGCCTTTAGAAAGAAACAAGCTTTGTGACATTTTATGTAATTACTAAATGAGTTTATAATTATTTAGTTAACAAACATAAAATTTCATTAATTGCTTTGAGATTTCATTTTTCCATGTTGTATTGTATAAACCATTTTCAGGTACTCAAACGGGCGATTGAAACAAACAACTTCCTTCGTAAATATAGGTGGGGCACAAACTTGGAGAATGCACTACTTAATTTGCATTTTAGTTTGTTCAATATTTTGCATCTTAAAACAACCATAAGGAAACTTGTACTAACATATTTGGTAATGTAAATAGATTGTATATATTTTATGAGATGAAAGTTTTAGTTAACATTTATAGTCTTGTGAAAATGATGGTATGATAATTGAGATGCATGTTTGTGGAAAAGAAGTTGGGTTGTGATTGATAAGATTTGGGAGTGTGATTTCTTTGAAAGAGAAATTTTGGTAACGTTGTATTTGCAGCCGTTATGCTGCCGAATTTTCGTTAAATTTTTTTTAGATTTCGAAGCAAAAATGGTTACTTTTATGGTTTTAGTTAAATTTCCAAATCAACGAATTGAATATAAATTTTAACCAACCTAACTAGTTTTCAAATAATGAGATTAAATGAGATTCGAAGCAAAATTAAATGGGCAAGTTTTAGGGTCTGCCCCGTGGATTTCTTTTAGCCGCTTAAGATGGTTTAAAAGGAGTCCGTTGAGGTGCCAGGCGAGGCCTACCAGATACTAGCCTAAAGGGAATCTGGTTTTGGTCGTGTCAAAGTGGTATCAAAGCCCGATTTTGTAAAGTTTTGAGATAGAGTTAGAAATGCTTGGAAGTTGTTTTGTACATGAGATTTTCTTTACGATCGCATGAGATATGAGTTATACAAATGAGTTATGTAGATGAGTTATATAGATTCAAGTTTGAGCATTGAATGATTTCCTGAGCTGTTTTCATGCATTGTTAGTATACTAACTCATGAGTTTGTAACTTTTCATGAATATTTGAAATAGAATATAAATATGCAGCGTCGTACTCGCCCAAGGATGAGGAAGGTAGTCGTAGAGGCACCCACATCTGAGGAAGAACAGGTGGAAGAGTCAGTTAATGTACCAGCTGGTTCTCCTCACCCAAAGCCTTCGCAACCTACGAGACCTGAGCCGACATAAGTAAATGTAATGTAAAGCAGGTGGTGCAAGCAGTGGTAGTGGCACTTCATCAGCTGCGTGAGATGAGAGTATCCATAGAGTGGGTCTATAAGTAATGCGTTAAGCCCTATGACGGAACAGAGAAACCCGAACGTGCACTGTTATGGTTAGAAACAAATGAAGAGATATTTCAAGTAATGGGTTGCACAGAAGAGCAGATGGTTTCCTATTCCACCTTCCTGCTTAAAGACTGTGCTAAAGATTGGTGGAAGGCACATTAGAGGGCACACCCAGATGGAGTTTCCTGGGCAGATTTCAAGAAAGAGTTCACGGACAAGCTCTTCCCCAAAAGTTATAAGGACCCAAAGATAGAAGAGTTTTTCAAATTAGAGCAGGGGAACTCCTCAGTAGAAGAGTACGAGAAGAAGTTTTTAGAATTAGTTCGTTTGGTTCCTTTCATCACAAAGAATGAAGAACAGAAGATGAATAGATTTATAGTTGGGTTGCATCCATAGGTCAAGACTTATGTGACTTCATCCATGCATACCCGGTATGGGCAGTTAGTGGAGGTAGCCACCAGAATTGAGAGGAGTGTGGAATCCACCCCTAAACCTAAGTTTGATCAGAAGCGAAGCTAGACAGGTAGTCATCAGGGGGGATCAAACAAGGTGGTTATAAGTGATCAAAAACTGGCATGGTCTGAGAGCCGACAGCAAAGTCAAGGGGCCCAGACCAGTCAGAGTTTAGTTCAGTCGCCTGGCGGATCTAGAAGTAGATAGAGTTGGAAGACACAGCCCACCTATAATAGGTGTGGGAGAGCGTATATAGGCGAGTGTTTAAAAGGCAGGATAGGATGCTACAGGTGTGGTCAGGAGGGCCACTACATGAAGGATTGCCCCAGTCTAGCCGCTTCCAGCCCATCCGAAGCCAAGTTAGCAGTTCAGACGCAGCCTAGTGGGGTTCGTGGACCAGAGAGGGGAGACCCCCAGACCAGAGGAGCTGCAGGTGCAGGGCAGCCTAGTGGCAAACCTAGCAGGAATATGCCACCCAGAGGACAGCCTGGTAGATCCCGTAGCGAGGCCAGAGTCTACACAGTGACTCAGCAAGAGGCTGAGGTAGCTCCAGAGGTTGTTACAGGTATTATTTCTTTATTTGACGCAAATGCCCATGTGTTGATTGACCCAGGGGCTACTCATTCTTTTGTTTCTAGGGACTTTATGGATAGAGTTAGAGTCGGGGTGAACCCGACCAATTGCAGTATGATAGTGTCACTTCCCACGAGTGATTCACTTCTAGCAGATAAGATTTATGTGGGAAGTAGGGTAATCATAACAGGTCAGGGAATTTGAGGCAGATTTGATAGTATTAGATATTCACGATTTTCATGTCATTTTGGGCATGAATTGGTTATCCAAGCATCATGCCACCATGGATTGTTTTAGAAAAGAAGTTAAATTCAGTCAACCAGGGGAACCAGATGTAGTCTTCTGTAGGGTTAGAAAGATGATCTCTACAAGCTTGATTAGTGCAATGAAAGCTAATAAGATGCTTAAAAAGGCATGCCAGGGGTACTTGGTCTATGCGGTGGAAGCTGGCAGTAATAAGTTGCAATTAGCAGAAGTCTCAGTAGTTAATGAGTTCCCAGATGTCTTTCCAGAAGACCTTCTAGGGTTACCACCAGATAGAGAGATAGAATTTGAAATTGAGCTAGCACCTAGTACAGAGCCCATCTCCATAGCGCCATACAGGATGGCACCAGCCGAATTAAAGGAGTTGAAGGTTCAAATGGAAGAATTAGTGAATAAAGGGTTCATTAGGTCGAGTACATCACCTTGGGGAGCTCCAGTGTTGTTTGTGAAAAAGAAGGATGGAAGCCTCTGGTTATGTATAGATTACAGGCAGCTCAACAGAGTCACTATCAGGAATCAGTACCCGCTACCAAGAATAGATTGTTAATGATGTGCCCTAGAACCAATCAACCTTAGGTTGTATTTATGCATATTTCTTTTTAATAAAATGGCAACATTATTATTCAGTTTATATTCAACTGCGTAATAAAGTCCCTAGTATATATAACACAGTGTAAAGGAAATCATGAAAGAGTTCATGATATGAGATTCCTATTACATGCAAATGTGTTTATACTTAAATATCCCTAGTCATAGTATTAATGAGACGGGACATCATTAGTACAGATAGACTAGCACGTGTTATACTCCTTGATTGGATTGAGCAGTAGTTCTCATAAGCTGATGGCATATGAGATGTCTAGAGTAAACATGTGGATGCTTGTTTAGAATGAGTACATTGGATGACCTGATTATAAGATGATCACATGGATAGTTTTATGTCAGTGATCTCATCTTAACATATCAGCAGGTGCAAGTATCCTTTGACATGAGATCTCCAAAGTACACTGAGTATCAACTGTCGTCCTTTAATGCCATTCCTTGTTGACTCGGAGAGTTGACTCGTAGGGTGGTACTTGAGTTCGACATGAGCTACTCGAGCGTAGTTGAGTGATCAATAAAGGATTCGTCACTTCTCATAGTAGAAGAAGATATCTTACAGCCTCTTGAGGAAATCGTTATTCCAGGAATCTCTGGCCAGAGTGATCGTACCAGTGGAAGAGTCTCCCAAGATACGTAATTGGGAATAACGGATTTCAGGAACAAGAACTAATAAATTCGGGCTAGACATGACTTAGTCATTTTAGTGAGAGTTGACACATAGTCCATACTCATAACCGAATGAGATATGTTATGACGAAAGGATGAATTGCACGGTAACTGTTTATGGAAAGGTATCGTTCTAACCACGAACAATTCTGGGCACTTGGGTGGTCATGATGCATTGCTAGGTGCCAATCTTGATCTACTCGGAATCAATTAGTTGATTGGTGAATCAAGGATTAAATCAAAAGGTTTAATTTAATCTAATCCTAATTCGATTAGGATTATAATTCATTCCGGGTTGCCAACGTGTTCGGATACCTAATGGGTCACACACTTAAGCAACTCGATGTACAGTGTAAAATGGCTATTCAATAGGATTTAATATGTTAACATGAGATGTTAATATTAATGGTGATAAAATAAAATAAAGGCCCATTTATTTTATTAGGATCAATTTAATTTAATTGGATTAAATTAAAATTGGGCCTAAAACTAATGGGTTAGGATAATTCCTAATGGGCTTAGATTGGGGTTTCATTTTATTTGCCCAATAGAAAGATTAGATTGTCTATAAATACCCATATGATGAGGTAGCAATGTTTTTCTCTCTTAGAACAAAAGAAAAGAGAAATTGGGGCAAAGCAAAAACTCTCAAAATCACCACATGGCCAATCACCTTGACTAGCACATAGGGTGTTCGTTCGGCTATCGCCATCTCCGATTGGGTTTTTGAACATTGTGTTGCTGTGTGGATACCTTAGAGGCGATTCTACACTTGGATCGCTAGTGGATTAGATCATACGAGAAGGGAAGGAGCCGCCAACGAAGGTATGGTTTCAATTAAACACCCTATGTATGTTTAATTGTTTTGGTTTTAAACTAATCTAGAGTGATCCGATTTGGGTTTTTGACTTTTGTTTGCTGTAAATTTTTGTTTTTCCGCTGTGCTATGATGTATGAGATGCATACAAAAACCCAACAGTGGTATCAGAGCCTCTCTAGATTGATTTAAAATCAAGTTCTAAAAACTGAAATTTAAGAATGATTTCTGGACCAGTTTTGATAATGACATTTGGCCACTGGAATTTTCTTAATATTTTAGGCTCGTTTAATTTCTGTATGTTGTTAACATATTAACGAACCAGCACATAAAATTTGGGATCAATCCGACATCGTTTAGTCAGTCAAAAAAAATCATATGGTATGAACCAGAAACCGAAAACTGTGCAGAAAATTCTGCACATTGATTTTTTTGTTGTGGGCTGTTTTAATATGAATTTTGTTAGATTTTGATCTTTCAAAAACATGTTTATGATTTGTAAAAGTGTTTTAATGAATCATAACAGCCCAGTATAATTAGATTTGAAGTGTTCAAATCAAAACGGAATTGAAAATTGTTAATTGTTCATAATTTTCAATTATGGTCGGTTATCTATATTAAATTAATTTTAGTAGGTTTTAATATCCTATTATGATAGGATTTAATTCTAATAAAAGAGTTTTATTGGAATTAAATTTTCTTATATTAAATGAATTTTAATAGAATTTAATATCCTATTATGATAGGATTTAAGTCTAATAAAAGAGTTTTATTGGAATTAAATTTTCTTATATTAAATGAATTTTAATAGAATTTAATATCCTATTATGATAGGTTTTAAGTCTAATAAAAGAGTTTTATTGAAATTCAATTTTCCTATATTAAATGAATTTTAATAGAATTTAATCTCCTATTATGATAGGATTTAAGTCTAATAAAAGAGTTTTATTGGAATTAAATTTTCTTACATTGGTTTTATCTTAATTAATGAGATTAATTTAAGAATAAATCATATGGATCCCATATTAAACAAAAGCCCAAGCCCATGTCATTTATTTCAATTGTTGAAATATAATTAAAATAAATGGTCGAAATCATTTTTAATTATATCTTATTAGAAATTGTTTCTAAGGGTGTATGGATAGCAAGATGGTTAGATTATGGACTTGGCCCAATATGATTGAGCATTTGCATGGATTTTGATTTTGATCAAAATAGGGCCTGCGTGTCCTGTCTTCTCTTAATATTCTCTTTGTATTTATCTTCTCATCTTGCTCCCCTCGAATGTAACTCGAGGTTTCTTATTAAATAAATGTAATAGTTATGTTTAGAAATAGAAATAGATTAGGAATACGAAGAAGATGAAGATGGAATTGAAGAAGGGAAATGTCCTTTTCATTCTTTGTAATTCATACATGACCTAGGTTTGACCTTTCGGTTACCCTGTGGCTCCGGGGAAATCGATATAGATAAAGTCCATAATCAACCATGTAATTTTATTACCATAATTATCTTGATGATGAATAAAGATAAATTATGCATGCTAGATGAGACTAAAAGGACAAACCCTTAATTAATATTAAGACTAACACCTTCCATTAATATAGGAAGAACGAGAGTTATCCTCGATGTTGGGTTGTTGGGTAAACCCAAGCCTGCTCTAGGTTAATATGTTCAACCTATGGAATATGATTCCTGATTAATGGGCCGGTCTTAACTGAATACATGGGCTTGTTGGGTAAACCCAAGGCTTATGTATATCAGAGGTGAGATTGGGTTAATGTATATACGATATACACATATCAAGGATGTTGATAGCCCAATGTTTTAGTAGTTGCATTGAGATGCAATTGGTATGAAATACCTACCATTTGAAGTCAAGGGGGCTTGTTGGGTAAACCCAAGGTCTTCCTTAATGAATGATGGATACTAACCCACTAGGAAAGCATCCAATGTGTTTTCCCGAATTAATAGTGAGGGCTATTAATTCGTAATAAAATAGTGGGAGTGTAATACGCTTAATCAAAGACCACATTAAATGTATATGCATGCTAGATCTCTAACATTTCATTCTTTATATCTAGGTTGAAAAGAATCATGAGCTCGAAATTGAATTTACGTTCCATACTTGAGGCCAACAAACTTACCGGGCCAAACTACTTGGACTGGATAAGGAATGTTAAGATAGTGCTCAAGTTTGAGAAAATTGCTTATGTACTTGATAATGACATCCCTCCTCCTCCAAGAGATGATGCTCCAATGGATGAGCTTGAAGCTTATCTAAAGCATAAGGATGACGCTGACATGGCGGCTTGCATCATGCTTGCTGCTATGACACCGGAACTCCAAAAACAACATGAGCATATGGATGCTCGTACTATGATTGTTCATCTTAAGGAGCTATTTGATGAGCGGAAAAGGACTGAAAGATTTGAAACATCTAGAAATCTTTTCCGTAGTCGAATGGTCGAAGGGGCTTCAGCCGTGGATCATGGCTTGAAGATGTTGGGCTACATTGAGAAGCTTGGATCACTTGGGTTTGTTATGGATCATGAGCTAAGTATTGACTTAGTTCTACAGTCCTTACCTGATAGTTATTCACAGTTCGTGATGAACTATTATGTCAATAAGATTGATTCTTCACTACCTGAGCTGATCAACCTTCTCAAGACTGTTGAACCTTGTATTAAGAAGGATCAAAAGTCTGTAATGTTGGTGGATAATTCTAATTCTTCTAAAAAGAAAAAGGCTCAAAAGAAATTAAAGAAGAAGAAGAATAATCCTACCAAAGCCCAAGGAGGTGTCAAGAAGAAGAACAACAAAAGCAAAGAGACACCTACAAAAGGACCGTGCTTCCATTGTGGTAAAGCTGGTCACTGGAAGAGGAATTTGCAAAGAATATCTGGATTCTCTAAAGAAGGAGAAGCATAGTGATGCTTCTGCCTCAGGTATTTTTATGATTGAGGTTAATACTACTTGTGATATTAACACATGGGTATTAGATACCGGATGTGGGTCTCACATATGTGCTAATATGCAGGGACTAAAGAACAGTAGGAAACTGAAGAAAGGAGATATGGACTTACGAGTGGGAAATGGAGCAAGAGTTGCTGCATTAGCTGTGGGGACATACATTTTGACTTTACCTTCAGGATTAATATTAAATTTAGATAATTGCTTTTATGTGCCTGTTATTTCAAAGAACATAATTTCAGTTTCCAGTTTAGTGAAACATGGATTTCATTTGACTATTAAGGATAATAGTTGTTCTATATGGTTGAATGACATTTGTTATTGTTCTGGTACTATTAGCAATGGGATTTATATTCTAGATTTATCTAATTCAATTCTCAATCTAAATACCAAAAGATTAAAAATGGATAACCTGAAACCCTCTTATTTATGGCATTGTCGACTTGGTCATATAAACGAGAAACGTGTTAACAAGTTACACAAGTATGGTAGCTTGGGATCATTCGATTATGAATCTTATGATACATGCAAATCTTGTTTGCTTGGTAAGATGACTAAAATGCCCTTCTCAGGAAAGGGTGAACGTGCCACTGAGTTGTTAAAGCTTGTACATTCTGATGTATGTGGCCCAATGACAATACAAGCAAAAGGAGGTTTTTTATACTTCGTAACCTTTATCGATGATTATTCTAGATATGGGTATTTGTATCTGATGAAATACAAATCTGAAGTTTTTGAAAAGTTCAAGGAATTTAGAAACGAGGTAGAAAAACAACTTGGCAAGAGTATCAAGACACTAAGATCAGATCGAGGTGGTGAGTACTTAAGTCAAGAGTTTCAGAATTATCTAAAAGAGAATGGAATATTATCTCAATGGACTCCACCATATACGCCACAACATAATGGTGTATCTGAAAGGAGAAATCGAACTTTGTTGGACATGGTTCGATCTATGATGAGCTTTGCATATCTTCCTAAATCCTTTTGGGGTTTTGCACTGGAAACTGTTGTTTATATACTGAACAGAACTCCATCAAAATCGGTTGATTTTACTCCATATGAGATGTGGAATAATAAAAAACCCTCACTTTCCCATATGAAAGTTTGGGGTTGTCCTGCCTATGTTAAAAGGATAATGTCAGAAAAGCTTGAAGCGAAATCTGTCAAATGTCTGTTTATAGGATATCCTAAGGAAACGAATGGATACTACTTCTATCATCCTTCAGAAAAAAAGGTGTTTGTTTCGAAGCATGCTGTCTTCTTAGAGAAAGAGTTTCTTCTAAAAGAGGATAGTGGGAGTAAACTTGAACTTACAGAAGTTCAAGGAGAACAAACAGTACAGATGGACATAGAACAACCGATACACCCTGAAACCACTACAAATGAAAATGAGATAGTGAGTGAACCTATTATTACACAAGAACCTCGTAGATCATATAGAATAAGGATAGCTCCTAAGAGATATGGATTTTTCATTAGCGAGCATGACCATATTCTAATCATTGAGAACGATGAGCCTACTAACTATGAGGAAGTTCTGAAGAGTTCAGAATCCGACGAATGGTTGAAAGCCATGAAGTCAGAAATGGATTCCATGTATGAAAACCAAGTATGGACTTTGGTTGACCCACCTGAAGGGATAAAACCCATAGGGTGCAAATGGGTTTTCAAGAAGAAGACTGACATGGAAGGTAATGTGGTTACCCATAAAGCTCGCTTAGTAGCAAAAGGATATCGTCAGAAGCAAGGAATTGATTATGACGAGACCTTTTCTCCAGTAGCTATGCTTAAATCCATAAGAATACTCCTTGCTATTGCTGCTCATTATGATTATGAGATATGGCAAATGGATGTAAAAACAGCTTTCCTTAATGGAAATCTGACCGAGGAAGTGTATATGACACAACCAGAGGGATTTACATTCAAAGATAGCAATAAAGTATGTAAGCTGCAAAGGTCGATTTATGGACTTAAGCAAGCATCTAGGAGTTGGAACATTCGTTTTGATGAGACGGTCAAAGAGTTTGGATTCTCACAAAACATGGATGAACCTTGTGTATACAAAAAGGTTAATGGGAGTGCAGTCGTTTTCTTAGTATTATATGTGGATGACATATTACTTATAGGAAACGACGTCTCAGTTCTTCAATCAATCAAGATATTGCTTTCTAAGAAATTCTCCATGAAAGACCTCGGTGAAGCAACTTATATACTGGGGATAAGGATTTATAGAGATAGATCCAAAAGGTTGCTAGGTCTAACACAGTCTACATACATAGATAAGATGCTAAAAAGGTTTAGCATGGATCAATCCAAAAGAGGATATTTACCCATGTCGCATGGGATAAATCTCTCCAAGTCTATGTGTCCTAAAACACAAGACGAGAGGGAACACATGAAAAGGATCCCATATGCATCAGCTATAGGATCTATCATGTATGCTATGTTATGTACTAGACCCGATGTTTCATACGCTTTGAGTGTTATGAGCAGATATCAATCTGATCCTGGTGAGGGACATTGGGTGGCTGTAAAGAACATCCTTAAGTACTTAAGAAGAACTAAGGATGCTTTCTTAGTTTATGGAAAGGGTGATCTACAGGTAAACGGGTATACTGATGCCAGTTTTCAATCCGATAAGGATGACCTAAAATCACAGTCTGGATACGTGTTCACTTTGTGTGGAGGCGCAGTTAGTTGGAAGAGTTCCAAACAAGATACGACTGCGGATTCAACAACCGAAGCGGAATATATTGCGGCTTCAGAGGCTGCAAAGGAAGCAGTATGGATCAAGAAATTCATCATAGAATTAGGAGTGGTTCCAAGTATTGTTGACCCGATACCTCTGTATTGTGACAACAATGGAGCCATTGCGCAAGCAAAGGAACCACGGTCTCATCAAAGATCCAAACATGTCCTTCGAAAGTACCATTTGATACGAGAAATAGTTGGTAGACAAGATATAAAGATTGAAAGAATTCCCACAGATCAGAATATTGTAGATCCAATGACTAAGCCACTTCCCCAGAAGAAATATGATGCTCATGTAAACACCTTTGGTATTAGATACATTGGTGATTGGATCTAGTGCAAGTGGGAGTATGTTAGTGATGTGCCCTAGAACCAATCAACCTTAGGTTGTATTTATGCATATTTCTTTTTAATAAAATGGCAACATTATTATTCAGTTTATATTCAACTGCGTAATAAAGTCCCTAGTATATATAACACAGTGTAAAGGAAATCATGAAAGAGTTCATGATATGAGATTCCTATTACATGCAAATGTGTTTATACTTAAATATCCCTAGTCATAGTATTAATGAGACGGGACATCATTAGTACAGATAGACTAGCACGTGTTATACTCCTTGATTGGATTGAGCAGTAGTTCTCATAAGCTGATGGCATATGAGATGTCTAGAGTAAACATGTGGATGCTTGTTTAGAATGAGTACATTGGATGACCTGATTATAAGATGATCACATGGATAGTTTTATGTCAGTGATCTCATCTTAACATATCAGCAGGTGCAAGTATCCTTTGACATGAGATCTCCAAAGTACACTGAGTATCAACTGTCGTCCTTTAATGTCATTCCTTGTTGACTCGGAGAGTTGACTCGTAGGGTGGTACTTGAGTTCGACATGAGCTACTCGAGCGTAGTTGAGTGATCAATAAAGGATTCGTCACTTCTCATAGTAGAAGAAGATATCTTACAACCTCTTGAGGAAATCGTTATTCCAGGAATCTCTGGCCAGAGTGATCGTACCAGTGGAAGAGTCTCCCAAGATACGTAATTGGGAATAACGGATTTCGGGAACAAGAACTAATAAATTCGGGCTAGACATGACTTAGTCATTTTAGTGAGAGTTGACACATAGTCCATACTCATAACCGAATGAGATATGTTATGACGAAAGGATGAATTGCACGGTAACTGTTTATGGAAAGGTATCGTTCTAACCACGAACAATTCTGGGCACTTGGGTGGTCATGATGCATTGCTAGGTGCCAATCTTGATCTACTCGGAATCAATTAGTTGATTGGTGAATCAAGGATTAAATCAAAAGGTTTAATTTAATCTAATCCTAATTCGATTAGGATTATAATTCATTCCGGGTTACCAACGTGTTCGGATACCTAATGGGTCACACACTTAAGCAACTCGATGTACAGTGTAAAATGGCTATTCAATAGGATTTAATATGTTAACATGAGATGTTAATATTAATGGTGATAAAATAAAATAAAGGCCCATTTATTTTATTAGGATCAATTTAATTTAATTGGATTAAATTAAAATTGGACCTAAAACTAATGGGTTAGGATAATTCCTAATGGGCTTAGATTGGGGTTTTATTTTATTTGCCCAATAGAAAGATTAGATTGTCTATAAATACCCATATGATGAGGTAGCAATGTTTTTTCTCTCTTAGAACAAAAGAAAAGAGAAATTGGGGCAAAGCAAAAACTCTCAAAATCACCACATGGCCAATCACCTTGACTAGCACATAGGGTGTTCGTTCGGCTATCGCCATCTCCAATTGGGTTTTTGAACATTGTGTTGCTGTGTGGATACCTTAGAGGCGATTCTACACTTGGATCGCTAGTGGATTAGATCATACGAGAAGGGAAGGAGCCGCCAACGAAGGTATGGTTTCAATTAAACACCCTAGAAGGTATGGTTTCAATTAAACACCCTATGTATGCTTAATTGTTTTGGTTTTAAACTAATCTAAAGTGATCCGATTTGGGTTTTTGACTTTTGTTTGCTGTAAATTTTTGTTTTTCCACTGTGCTATGATGTATGAGATGCATACAAAAACCCAACATAGATGACCTGTTTGATAAGCTTCAGGGAGCCAAGGTGTTTTCCAAGATTGACTTAAGGTCGGGGTACTATGAACTGAAGGTTTGTAGGGAAGATGTTCCTAAGACAACCTTTAGGACTCGCTATGAGCATTACGAGTTCTTGGTGATGCCATTCGGGTTAACAAATGCCCTAACAGCCTTTATGGACTTAATGAACAAAGTCTTCAGACCTTATTTGGACAAGTTCATAATTGTGTTCATAGATGATATCCTGGTGTATTCGGGAAGCCGAGAGGAGCATGCCGAGCACCTGAGGGTTGTGTTGCAGACCTTGAGAGAGCATCACTTATATGCAAAGTTTAGCAAGTGCCAGTTTTGGTTAGATAGAGTAGCATTTCTGGGACACGTGGTATCCGCAGAAAGAATATCGGTAGATCCCCAGAAGATAGAGGCTATAGTAGATTGGAAGCCACCCACGAACGTGACAGAAGTTAGAAGCTTCTTGGGATTAGCTGGGTATTATAGGAAGTTCGTGGAAGGATTTTCCAAGATAGTTACTCCTTTAACAAGATTGACCAGAAAAGAAGTAAAGTTTGAGTGGTCAGTAGCGTGCCAGTGTAGTTTCAAAGAGTTAAAGAGAAGATTGACCTCAGCTGACGCTACCCAAACCAGATTCCCTCTAGGCTAGTATCTAGTAGGCCTCACCTGACACCCCAAAGTACTCCTTTTAAACCCTCTTGAGAGGGTAAAAGAATTCCGCAGAGCGAACCCTGAACTTGCCCGTTAAACTTTGCTTTCAATCTCATTTAATCTCATTATTTAAAAACTACTTGGGTTGGTTACCATTTATATTTGTTGATTTAGAAATTTAACTAAAATTGTAAAGGTAACCATTGTTTTCGAAATTTGAAAATATTTTAACGAAAATTTGACAACATAACGACTGCAATTATAAAGTTACCCAATTTTTCCTGCAAAGAAAATTACACTCCCAAATCATTTCATTCACAACCCAACTTCTTCCACAAACTTGCATTTCAAAAATCAACTCATCATTTTCACAAAATCATAGATAATAATCAACTTTCATATCATAAACATGTATACAAGCAATTTACATTATAAAATATATTAACATGAGATTCCTACATAGTTGTTTCAAAATGCTAAGTGTTGGATACAATACATAGCAAATTATATAATGCGTTCTTCAAATCTACACCCACCTATATATACGAAGGGATTTGTTTCTCGCAATTACCCGTGCAAGTACCTGAAATTGGTTTATACAATACAATACAGAAAAATGAAATCTCAAAGCAATTTAAAGAAATTTGATGATTTATAACTTAACCATTATAACTTATTTAGTTATGTACAAAATGCCACGAAACTTGTTTCTTTCTAAAAGCACCATGCGTTCCCCTAATTGCTATGTCACGTGGCGATTTTCAACTAACACCAACCGTGACGCTACTGAGACTCCTCGACAACTACGTGCGAAATTTTTTGCATCACAAAACATAGTGCGAGTCTATCTATAATTTCTAGCGACTACATGCGGAATTTTCTGCATCGCAAACCGTAGCGCAAATTACTATCAACTCTTGGCAACTACATTGCGGAATTTTCTGCATCGCATATTGTAGTCCAAGAAAATCTTTGAATCTGAGGGTATACACATGCCCTTTGAAAACTTTTTTCCACTAAGTGCTATAAGTACAAAATAGCTTTTCTTTTGAAATCTTTTGACTAGAGCCTTTAAGCTAAACTTCTCATAAAAATCGCTTTATTTTCGAAACTTCTTTGAACACATATTAAAATCATATATAAACTTTTTAGCAACAATAACATTACAATTGAAACATAAATATTCATAGTGTGAGTTTGAGGCACTCACCTCGGATCCAAGCGTGCTAAAGAGCTCTAGTGGGCCTCTCTCACTCCACTTGCTTGCGCTTCACCTACACATCACAATCTTATTCAATTTCCACTAAATTGAACTACTCAAAGCTAAAATCAAAGCTTTCAACACAACTAACTCTATTGAAAGCCCTTTAGACTACAACTTTCCCATCTAAGTTCTAACTCAACCAAAGCTCTAAAATTTTGATTTCTTTGCAAACGTTTAACTTATATACCCCTAGGGACATCCCCCACACAGTCCGTATAATTTTCCGAGGCCTGGAACGAAAAGTCAAAATTTTCGGACCCCTTTGATCGAATACTATTCATAGCCCATTCCATGGGCTTTTTTTTTTTCACTTGTGTCATCTCCCTATCTCCCATTTAGGTCACCCGTAAAACAGTTTTGAAAAATTCCAACTATAGAGGGGTGAAACCTATGAAATACCCTTATTTTTCACTACTTTTTCATGTCAAAATCTACCCTTTTTATATTCTCAACTCAATTATCTTTCATTTAGGATTCTTAGAGTCACATATACTCAATTAGGATCATACATGATATAAAAATGCAAAGAGGAAGTGGCATTGCATGATGCCCTTCACTTAGCCCAAAACTACACATTGTCTTATTTCATTTCCTTTTTCAATTTTAACACTTCTATGTGATATTCTAACTTCTCACATGCATGAATTCAAGCTTAATTTCATCAAAACATCAATGGGATCACATAACCCTCTTAGTGGCCGTGACCTACACATTCACACACAACCTATTGCTTCTTTCAATTCTCAAGATTTTTGCATTGTGATTCTCTTAGGCATTTCATCAAACACTTTATCTACACTTAATTCACTTAACCCAAGCCTAATTCAACATTCTAGGGTTTCTCCTACACAAACCCTAACTTGCATTTCTTGCATGGGTTTTATCATCCTAAGGCTCATTTCTTATTTGGTAGGGTTTTAATCTTGATTCTTACCAAAACCCCCATCAATTTCACAACCAACAACAACTCAATCATCAACATCTCATCAGACAAGCCTACTAACATCAACTTAGTAAAAGTGAGGATAACTTACTTTAATTTTGCTCAAATCTTGATTTTCTAGCTTGAATGAGGTTGATTTCTTGGTTCGATCTTCAATTTGGCTTGAAAAATTCTTGGTTCCCTTTCCTCTTCTTTTGGCCGAATTTCACTCTCTCCCTCTCTATCTATTTTGCTTCAATTTCTACTAAGTGTTGGGCTTAACACACATATATATAGGGCTCTCATATATTTAAATGACCATTTTGCCCTTTATTAGTAATGGACTTGCTATTTGACTTAATTGATTTCTAAATTTTCTACTAACATTTTAATATCACTTATAAGGGATATATTTATGAAATTTACTATTCTCACCTTATCAATTAGTTACTACTACTAAGAAATGCGAAATTATAAAAATGGGCTTACATCAGCACTTGTTTTTACTCTTCCATCAGGGCAGGATGGATTTGTAGTCTATTATGATGCATCCAGACAAGGGCTAGGCTGTGTGTTAATGCAGAATGATAGAGTAATAGCTTATGCTTCAAGATAGTTGAAGAATCATGAGTTAAATTATCCAACACATAACTTAGAGTTGGCAGCTGTGGTATTGGCCTTTAGGATTTGGAGGCATTACCTTTATGAGGTCCCTTGTAGAATCTTCACTGACCACAAGAGCTTACAGTATCTGTTCTCTCAGAAAGATCTGAATATGAGACAGAGAAGATGGGTGGAACTCATCAAAGATTATGATTATACAATCGAGTATCACCTTGGCAAGGCGAACATAGTAGCAGACGCCTTGAATAGAAAGCCCTCCAGTTCATTAGCCCAACTGAAAGCAGAGTATTTGCCTATGTTGGTAGAGTTGAGATCTATGGGTGTTAGATTGGAGACGACTAATTCCGGTGCTCTGTTAGCAGCTTTCCATATCCGTCCAGTGTTAGTGGATCGAGTTAGAGATCTACAGACCCAAGATCCATACTTGATGAAACTAAGAAGTGAGATAAAAGCTGGGCAGTAGAGTAGCTTCACATTGAGAGGTGATGGAACATTGGTGTTGGGACAAAGATTATGTGTGCCAGATGTGAAAGATCTAAAGCAATAGATCATGGAAGAGACATATTCATTAGCTTACGCCATGCATCCAGGAAGTACCAAGATGTATCGGACTCTGAAAGATCATTACTGGTGGAAAGGAATGAAGAGAGGTATAGCAGAGTTCGTGTCTAAGTGCTTAACCCGCCAGCAGATCAAAGCCGAGCATCAGAAATCGGTGGGTTTATTACAGCCCTTATCTATTCCAGAATGAAAATGGGAGAAGATCATGATGGATTTTGTGGTAGGATTACCACAAACTCAGAGTGGACACGATACCATTTGGGTGATAGTTGATAGATTAACAAAGTCTGCTCATTTCCTCGTCATTAAGAATACGTATTCCCTTGAAAAGTTATCTCAGTTGTATGTGGATGAGATAGTCAGGCTGCATGGCGCACCAATATCTATTGTGTCAAATAGATATCTAAATTGAATATAAGTTAAACTTTACTTCCAAATTCTGGCCGAAGTTACATGAAGCAATGGACACCAAATTGAATTTCAGTATGGCCTTTCACCCTTAAACAGATGGCTAATCGGAGAGAACCATCCAGACTCTCGAAGATATGTTGAGAGCTTATGTGATGGAATTTAAAAGAAGTTGGGATACTTTCCTATCTCTGATAGAGTTTGCCTAGAACAACAGCTATCAATCTAGCATTGGCATGGAGCCATATGAAGCATTGTATGGCAGAAAATGTAGAACCTCAGTTTGTTGGGATGAGGTAGGTGAGAGAAGATTGATTGGCCCAAAGATTATTCAAATTACCACTGAAAGGGTAAATGTGATCAAAGAAAAGTTGAAGACCGCAGGAGATAGACAGAAGAGCTATGTAGACAATCGAATGAGAGATTTAGAATTTCAAGTGGGAGATAGAGTCTTCTTGCGAATCTCACCTTGGAAAGGTGTTCTGAGATTTAGGAAGCATGAAAAGTTAAGTCCACGTTACTTTAGGTCATATGAGATAGTGGAACGAGTGAGTGAGGTTGCATATCGATTGGAGTTGCCACCAAAATTAGCAAACATCCACAACGTCTTTCATGTTTCCATGCTTCGTAAATATATAGTCGATCATTTGCATATCTTGAAAGAACAATCGGTGCAACTAAAAGAAAATTTAACCTATAAAGAGCAACCAGTGGAGATCTTAGACCGTAGAGATCAAGTGTTGCGCCACAAAACGATTCCTTTAATGAAAGTGTTGTGGAGGAATCATGGATCGGAAGAGGCTACATGGGAGCCTGAACAGTAAATGCGCACTCAATATCCATTCTTATTTGAGTCAGGTATGTAGTTCAAAATTTCGAGGACAAAATTTTTATGAAGAGATGAGAAATTATAAGCCTTTTTTTCGTAATTTTGCATTTCTTAGTAATAATAATTAACTTATAGGGTGAGAACATTAAATTTCATAAATATCACCCTTATAAATGATAATAAAATGTTAGTAAGGATTTTAAAAATCAATTAAATCAAATAACAAGTTAATTATTAATAAAGGGTAAAATGGTTATTTGCCATATAAGAGCCTATATATATAAGTGTTGAGCTCTCAACACTTAGTGAAATTTGAAGCCAAAATAGAGAGAAAGAGAGAGTAATGGTCGGCCAAGAGAGGGAGAAGAAGAATCAACCTTTCTCAAGTCCAATTGAAGCTCCAAATCAAGATTTTGAGTAGAATCAAGCTAGAAAACCCAAGTTTGAGCAAGATCAAGGTAAGTTTCCATCATTTATGCTTAGAAATGATGATAGTTGAGTTGTATGAGATGTTGGTGATTGGGTTTGTTGTTTGTTGTAAATTTGATGGAGGTTTTTATAGGAATTAGGTGTAGAACCCTAATAAGTAAAAAGGGAGACTCAATACAAGAAAACCCATACAAGAATTGAAAGTTAGGGTTTATGTAGGAGTAACCCTAGAAATTGAATTAAGCCTTGGTTAAGTGAATTAAGTTGTAGATAAGGTGTTTGATGAAATGCCTAAGAGAATCACAATGTAAAAATCTTGAAAATTGAAAAAAGCAATAGGTTGTGTGTGAATGTATAGTTCACGGACACTAAGAGGGTTATGTAATCCCATTGAGTTTGGATGAAATTGAGTTTGAATTCATGCATGTGAGAAGCTAGAATATCATATAGAAGTGTTAGAATTGAAAAAGGAAGTGAATGAAGACAATGAATTGTTTTGGGCTACATGAAGGGCATTGATGGTTATCATGTAATGCCACTTTCTGTTCGTATTTTTATGTCATGTATGATCCTAATTGAGTATATGTGAGTCTAAGAACCCTAAATGAAAGAGAATTGAGTTGAGAATATAAAAATGGTAGATTTTGACATGAAAAAATAGTGAAAAATAGGGGTATTTCATAGGTTTCACCCCTCTATAGTTGGAATTTTTTAAAACCGTTTTACGGGTGACCTAAATGAGAGATAAAGAGATGACTCAAGTGAAAATGAAAGCGAAAAAGCCCATGGATCTGGCTGTGAACAGTATTCAGTCAAAAGGGGTCCGAAAATTTTGACTTTTCGTTTCAGGCCTCTAAAAATTATAAGGACTGCATGGGGATGTCCCTAGGGATATATAAGTTAAAATTTTGCAAAGCAATTGAAATTTTAAAACTTTGGTTAAGTTAGAACTTAGATGGGAAAGTTGTAGTCTAAAGGGCTTTCAATAGAGTTAGTGGTGTTGAAAGCTTTGATTGTAGTTTTGAGTAGTTCATTTTAGTGAAAATTAAATAAGAATATAATGTGTAGGTGAAGCACAAGCTAGGGGAGCGAGGGAGGCCCATTAAAGCTCTTTGGCAAGCTTGGACGCAAGGTGAGTGCCACTAACTCACATTATGAGTATTTATGTTTCAATTGTAATTTTATTGTTGTTACAAGTTTATAAATGGTTTTAATATGTACCCAAGGAAATTTCAAAAATAAAGTGATCTTTATGAGAAGTTGAGCTTAACAGCTCTAGTTAAAAAGTTTCAAAAAGAAAAGTCATTTTGTGCGTATAGCATTTAGTAGAAAAAGATGTTTTCAAAGGTCATGCGGAAACCCTCAAAATCAAAGATTTTCTTGGGCTACAATATACGATGTAGAAAATTCCGCAATGTAGTTCCTAGAATTAGATATAGTATCTTGCGCTACGATTTGCGATGCAGAGAATTCCGCACGTAGTCGCTAAGATTTATAGATAACCTCACACTACGATTTGCGATGCAGAAAATTCTGCTCGTAGTTGTCGAGAAGTCTTAGTAGCGTCACGGTTGATGTCAGTTGAAAATCGCCACATGACATAGCAGTTAGGGGAACGCATGGTGTGTAAGCCCTTTTTCATAATTTCGCATTTCTTAGTAGTAGTAAGTAATTTATAGGGTGAGAATAGTAAATCTCATAAATATTACCCTTAGTAGTCATATTAAAATGTTAGTAGGGATTTTAGAAATTAGTTAAGTCAAATAGCAAGTTAAATACTAATAAAGGGTAAAATAGTCATTTCTACAATTAGTAGGCCTATATATATGAGTGTTGCCTTCCAACACTTAGAGAAATGAGAAGCAAAACACATTGAGAGAGATGGAGAGAGGGACGGTAATAGCAAGAGGAAGAAGAACCTAATCTTTTCAAGCCAAATTAAAAATCCAACTAAGAAATTAGTCTTCTTCAAGTTAGAAAATCAAATTTTGGGCAAGATCAAAGTAAGTTATCCTCACTTTTACTAAAGTTGATGTTAGTTAAGCTCATATGATGTGTTGATGGTTGGGTTGTTGTTGTTGTTGTGAAATTGATGTAGGTTTGATCTAAACTAAGATTAGAACCCTAAAGCATCAAAAAGGGGACTTAGTTTGGATGGAATCACATAATAGATTAAAGTTAGGGTTTATGATAACAAAACTCTAAAAATTGATTTAAAGTTGTTTTAAACAAATTGATTGCATTACAAGTGTTTGATGAAATGCCTAAGAGAATGACAATGTAAAAATCTTGAAAATTGAAAGAAGCAATAGGTTGTGTGTGAATATGTAGTTCACAGTCACTAAGAGGAATATGTGATTCCATTGAGTTTTGATGAAATTAAGCTTGAATTTATGCATGTGAGAAGCTAGAATATCATATAGGAATGTTAGAATTGAAAAAGGAATTGAAATAAAACAATGAGTTGTTTTGGGCTAAATGAAGAGCATTGGTGGTTACCATGCAATGCCACTTCCTCTTTGCATTTTTATATCATGTATGATCCTAATTGAGTATATGTGAGTCTAAGAACCCTAAATGAAAGAGAATTGAGTTGAGAATATCAAAAGGGTAGATTTTGACATGAAAAAGTAGTGAAAAATAGGGGTATTTCATAGATTTCACCCCTCTATAGTTGAAATTTTTCAAAACTGTTTTATGGGTGACCTAAATGAGAGATAGAGAGATGATTCAAGCGAAAACGGAAGCAAAAAAGCCCACGAATTGGGCTGTAAACAGTATTCGATCAAAGGGGGTCTGAAAATTTTGACTTTTCGTTTCGGGCCTCTGAAAATTATACAGACTGCATGGGGATGTCCCTAGGGGTATATAAGTTAAACTTTTGCAAAGAAATCAGAATTTTAAAGCTTTGGTTGAGTTAGAACGTAGATGGGAAAGTTGTAGTCTAAAGGGCTTTCAATTTTAAAGCTTTTATTGTAGTTTTGAGTAGTTCATTTGAGTGAAAATTAAATAAGAAAATGATGTGTAGGTGAAGCACAAGCTAGTGGAGCGAGGGAGGCCTGTTAAAGCTCCTTGGCAAGCTTGGACGCAAGGTGAGTGCCTCTAACTCACACTATGAATAATTGTGTTACAATGTAACTTTATTGGTTATTGAAACGTTTATGAATGATTTAATGTGGGTTCAAAGTAAGTTTGAAAGAAAAGAAAATTTTAAGAAAGTTAAGCTTAAAAGCTCTAGTCAAAAGTTTTCACAAGAAAAGTTATTTTGTGTTTATAACACTTAGTAGAAAAGAGTTTTCGAAGGTCATGCGTAAACCCTTAGAATCAGAGACTTTCTTGGGCTACAATATGCGATGCAGAAAATTTTGCAATGTAGTTCCCAAGATTAGATACGGTGTCTTGTGCTACGATTTGCGATGCAGAAAATTCCGCACGTAGTCGCTAGAAGTTATAGATAACCTCGTACTACGTTTTGCGATGCAGAAAATTTCGCACGTAGTAATCGAGGAGTTTTCAGTAGCATCATGGTTGGTGTCAATTGAAAATCACCACGTGATATAGAAGTTAGGGATACGCATGGTGCTTTTAGAAAGAAATGGGTTATGTAGTGTTTTCATGTATAACTAAATGAGTTATAATTATTTAGTTAACAATAGTTAAATTTCGTTAATTGCTTTGAGATTTCATTTTCTGTGTTGTATTGTATAAACCAATTTCAAGTACTCGTGCAGGCGATTGAAGCAAATAAATTTCTTCATCAATATAGGTGGGCGTACAATCGAAGAATGCATCATATAACTTGCTTTGTATTTTGCTAATGCACACTTCATTTTGCATTTCGAAATACATATGTGGAAACTTGTATGGGAATGTCTTTGTAATGTAAATTGTTGTAAATATTTTTATGGTATGAAAGTTAGTTATCATTTATGGTTTTGTGAAAATGATGAAATAATTATTGAGATGCATGTTTGTGGAAAAGAAATTGGGTTGTGATTGATGAGATTTGGAAGTGTGATTTCCTTATAGGAAAAATTTTTGATAACCTTATATTTGCAGCCGTTATGCTGTCGGATTTTCGTTAAAATGTTTTTAGATTTTGAAAATGAAAATGGTTACTTTTATGGTTTAGTTAAATTTCCAAATCAACGAATTGAATGTAAATTGTAACCAACCCAACTAGTTTTCAACAATAAGACTAAATGAGATTCGAAGCAAAGTTTAAACGTGCAAGTTTAGGGTTCGATCCGCGGATTTGTTGTACCCGCTTAAGAGGGTTTAAAAGGAGTCCGTTGGGGTGCCAGACAAGGCCTACCAGATACTAGCCTAAAAGGAATCTGGTTTGGGTCGCGTCATGGTGTATTTAGAAATAAACGAGTTTTGTGATATTTTATGTAATTACTAAATGAGTTTATAATTATTTAGTTAACAATTGTAAAATTTCGTTAATTGCTTTGAGATTTCATTTTTCCATGTTGTATTATAAAAACCATTTTCAGGTACTCGAACGGGCGATTGAAACAAACAAGTTCCTTCGTAAATATAGGTGGGGCGCGAAATTGGAGAATGCACTACTTAATTTGCATTTTAGTTTGTTCAATACTTTGCATCTTAAAACAACCATGAGGAAACTTGTACTAACATATTTTGTAATGTAAATAGATTGTATATATTTTATGAGATGAAAGTTTTAGTTAACATTTATTATCTTGTGAAAATGATGGTATGATAATTGAGATGCATGTTTGTGGAAAATAAGTTTGGTTGTGATTCATAAGATTTGGGAGTGTAATTTCTTTGCAGGAAAAATTTTGGTAATGTTGTATTTGCAGCCGTTATGCTGCTGGATTTTCGTTAAAATGTTTTTAGATTTCGAAACAAAAATAGTTACTTTTATGGTTTTAGTTAAATTTTCAAATCAACGAATTGAATATAAATTTTAACCAACCCAACTAGTTTTCAAATAATGAGATTAAATGAGATTCGAAGCAAAATTAAACAGGCAAGTTTCAGGGTTCGCTCTACGGATTTCTTTTAGCCATTTAAGAAGGTTTAAAAGGAGTCCGTTAAGGTGCCAGGCGAGACCTACCAGATACTAGCCTAGAGGGAATCTGGTTTGGGTCGCGTCAAGCAGGTTCCACACAACAAGGCCATTCCATTAGTGAAAGTATTGTGGAGGAATCATACTGTAGAGGAGGCCACATAGGAGCACGAGGAGCAAATGCGTAGTCAAGATCAACAACTTTTTAAGGCAAGTATATTTTAATTTCAATGGTTGCATAAGATTATATAAAGAGTCATAATGTGGGTGTCATAGGCTACGATTTTGAATGACCTAGGCGAGATGTAAATTTCAAGGACGAAATTTTTATAAGGAGGGGTGAATTGTAAAACCCAAAACTTTAGTTACTAAAAAATAGTTATTTTTTCGGATGAATAGTATTTTCGACAGAACATGTCAGAATGAATAGTAATTTTTGAAAAACAAACCTCGTGAAGCGAAAGTTCTAAAATTAATATTAAAATTAATGGAAATTGAAACGGAGCGAAGATGAATTTATTCAAAGAGATTTTGAGTAATCCAGAGTTTATTGAATGAAAATACCGTTTTTGGAGAATAATGAGTATTGATGATTTTATATCCATACAAATTTCTAGTAGTGTGAAATGTAGAGATAAAATACCCAATTAAAGTATTATATGATCAATTTGAAGATTTAAGGGCCATAAAATATTTTTAAATTTTATTGAGGCTAGAATGTGAATTGAATTTATAAGAGGGCCAAGTAGATATTTTCCTTACTCAAGTACACCTGGATTGTATGTGAGTATTACATGGAATGATATCTTATAAAGAAGTACAATCCATGTGAAACAAAATGGGCCAATAAGAAATTGACACTTGGAATCCACTAACTTGAAAAAATCTATATAAAGAGGAGTTGTCTTGGAAATGAAAAAAAAGTGCCGAGAAAAATTAGAGAGAGAAAGGTGAGGCTTTCAGCCATTCTTGAGAGAGTGTGTATGTGACTGAGTACAAGACATATCTAAGTTATTCTGATCTGTTGAGAGCCAGTTGAGAGAGTGTAAGAGTGAATCAAGAGAGGGACGCTACAAGAGAAGTGGAGCTCGGCCAAGAGGACGTCTCTGCCAAGAGAAAGAAGTAAGGTAAGCTTGCTATCTTTGTGGATTTTGAGTCGATTTGGGTATTTTTAATGTCTGCAAGCTATTGGATTAAAGGGGAGCTTGCGATCAAAAGTGTACAAGAAGGGTAGTAGCCTTACTTGTTAGTTTGGAGTGATGATAAGTGATTTTTGAGCCATTGATGTTGCATGCGAGCTACGGTGGAGGATTCGCTCACTTGGGATTGATTTGAAGAGGTAAGTGCGAGATCTCTTATTTCCTTATGTAAATTAGGAAGCGTAATGTTAAGTTTAAAATAAGTTTTGATGATGCGAGCTACCAGGTAGTAGTCATAAGTGTCTTAAAATGTTAAGCCATAGTTTTAGTTGTGCTGTTAGTATAAAATCTGGAAAGAAGTGTTAAGAACTTTATATGCATGAGTTCGGGCTGATCTATGCTAGGATAGTAACTCGCTAGCGAGCTTGGCGAGTTGGGTATTGCTCACATTTAAGGTGAGCTAGCTAGGGTAGCAGCTCGTAGGGACGAGTTGGCCTATGCCCAGTCCGTAGCAAGCCTATCCAAGTTGAACTAAGTACAGCAGCTCTCGAAGGGTGAGTTAAGTTAGAGCAGTAGCTTGCTAAAGGCAAGCTGGGAGGAGCTCGCTGTCCAAACCAAGTGAGCTGGGCAATATCTCCCAAAGAACGAGCTAGGTGGTACCTCGCAGCTCGGGTCTAGTTTGTTGCATCTTGGAGTGCAGTGTTTAGTATGCTGAAATGTTGAGATCTTCAAATGGATTGTTATGTCTAAGAAATCACTCTAGTATTGAAGTGTAGGTGAAGCAGCGAGCTAGCAAAGGACGCAGAAGAGTGGTTATACATATTGGAAAGCAAGTAGTGAGTGTGGATTTTCAAAGTTTTATGAGTTATACTAGTTGTTTATTTACAATTTCAATACCATACTTATATTCAAGTTAATATGTTTTTATCGAGCAAGTGATTAACATGTCTTTAATTTTAATATATCGCATGTCAGTTTTGAATTTATATTATTAATGTTTATTTACTTTATTAGTAAAAAAATTTATATATTTATGTATATGCCAATAAGAGACATGCAAGAGATTATTTTTCAAGCTAAATCAAGGTGTTTCTACAATAAAGAGAAAAGAAAGTTTTAAGTAGCTTGAAAAGAAATTTAATGGATATGGTTTACCCTAAGGCCCAAAGATTACTGGCCGAAGTACCATATGCGTGTATGACAAGAGGGGGTTGGATAGTGACTAATTATGGGGGTTTGAGTCAGAGTCAGTTAGTCGCCCTCTGCACATATACGGTAGTGTAGGTCTGCTTGATGTTAGGGTGGGTATCGCGATCTTTGAGGTTTCTCATCTGCGACTACACAGAGAGATTTTCCCTAATCTTAGTGATGTGTGCAAGTTCTGTTATTGTTATGTACAGGTACCGTCACGAAGGATAAGTTTCTCTGGGTTACCAAATAAGGTAAGTTTTAGAAAGAGAAACACGTTATTAGATGTGAGATTTCGGAAATTGAGAAAGCTATACTATGAGAAAGATTTATGAGCATTATTATCATTTTCAAATGAAATTACTTTTATATATTATGTTCGATTTATATTCTATCAATTCAAGTTAAAGTATTAGTTTTCTCATAAATATTTTTGGAGGTGTATTCATATTTTGAAAATAAGTTTCAAAGTTGATAAGTACCCACTGACTAAGTTATTACTCACCACTCATTTCCTTGTTTTATAAAAACCCTCCCCAGGTGCAAGTGCGAGTCAGAGATCAGAGGGACCTCCGTCGGGCGTGCACGAGGGCTGATACGCGACACTACTACACTAGTTCGTTTGCTTCCGCACCATCGTGTATTTGCATATCTCTTAAACACAATGCATGTTTTATAAACTCTGACTTGGGAACACATACTTTGCGTGTTCGTATTATATTTTGAGAACCATATGTGCACTTAAGTTTTATTTAATTGTCATGGAATTTAAATTATCTTTTGAATGAAATCGTAATTGTGATTGATTGTGGGATTTGAGAGAGGGCCTGAGGCCCGGAAGTTGGGAATGAGAAATATTTGAAGTGCATAGATCTTTTTTCATGTTCTATAGGGTGGATTTTTCATAAAAGTAATTGTTATGCTGCCGGAATTTCGTAAACCCTATTTTGCAAATGCTTACTTAGAAATTTGAAAGTGCCACCCATTTTAATTTAAAAAATAAATAAATTTTCAGAGTTTTGAAAAGGTTTTCAGAAAAAATAAGATATTTAGCTTCACAAGAACCTTTTAGCTGGTGAAAGGCCACCATAGGGTTGCCGAGTAGGCTGTCTAGTGTATAAGGAAGAGGGGCCTATCAATTACATGGTCAATTTAATGATTGGATAACCATAGAATATTTTTAGAATTTATGTAAGTGTGAATAATAATTAAATGCATTAAGGGCAAAATGGCCAATTTAGCTTCAAATATATATGGAATCGGTGTGAATATCACATGGAAATAAATTGAATAACCACAATCCATATCATGTAAACTTAGCCAATGGGAGGATGAGAAATTAAAATAAATATATGGATATTAGTTGGCAAACATTAATGGAATTTAATGCATTAGTGATTAAGTTACTAATTTGCCCTTAATTAGTTGAATTATTATGAGATTTAATTAAGGGCATTTTGGTAAAACTAATGAGAGGTCTTGATGGTCATTTATAGGTTAAATGAAGGGCATTTTGGTCAAGAAAAAATGAGCCCTATATAAAGTTTAATTGATAGTCAATGGGTGGTGTGTTTAGATGGCAAAAAGAAAGAAAAATGAGAGGGAGAGAGCCGGTGCAGTTCGACAGAAAGGGAGGAGGAAAACTAAAGAGTTTGATCAAAGTCTTCATGCCAAAATCCATTAATCTTCAACAAGAAAGGTGTTAGGACAAAGATCAAGCAAGAAATTGAAGAAAATAGGTAAGAAAGTTGAGTTTTTATGGTGTTTTTGATGGGTTTTCATGGTGAATTGATTAAATGATGTATTTATGGAATTTTTGGTGTGATTAGAGGTTGATTGCCCTATATTTAATCTTGGATTGAAATGAAAACACAAAGGAAGTTGGGTGACAAGCAAACTAGTAAGGTGAGTTAGGGTTTTTATGATTTTTCATGAAAATTTCAATTAAGTTGATCTTTGGATATATGATGATTGGTTGAGTGATTTTTGATGTGTTGATGATCATGAAAATGGAAGAATGATGTTGGATGCCATGTTTTTAGTTTAGGTCAAGGTTAGGGTTTGATGAATATATGTTAGTTTTATTGTTTTTATATGTTTGTTTAAGATTTGGCATGATTTTAAGTTAGTTTGTATTAAGAAATTGAAAGAAATAAGTTGAGTATTTAGAGGCGTAATTTTCGGCCATGAGAAGAATTTGAGTATCAAGATGTGATTTAATTATTTTGATGTCTTTTCATGATAATATGCATGTATTCAAGCAAATTTGGATGAAAAAAATGAAAAGAAAAGGTGGTGTATGGTGGATATGTTAATTTCAACTAAGGGGGTAGGTTGGTGTCCAATTAGTTCTTAATTTATTTTGATGTGTTTTTGTGAATCTATGCATGTGATTAAGTGAATTTGGATCAAGAAAGCAGAAGGAAATGAATGTGATGATGAATGTATTAGTTTATGTCAATTTTGGTGATTTTGTGTGGATTTGGTGCTTGAAGTGACAATGGGCGAATAAATGCTTATTTTGAGTAATTAGATGGAGAATTCTAATCTAGGATATGTGTGTTGTAGGTGGAAAGCAAGTTAAAGGGTCAAGGGAGGTTAATTGAAAGCTAACAATTAGCTTGTGAGCCATGTGAGTGAAAATTTTGTTTTATGAATCAATAAACACATATTTTGCCATTTTATGACGTTTATGATGTTGATAATGCATTTTGAAATGCAAATGATTTCCTTTGAAGATACTAGTTTATAGATATCTCATGTATTTGATTTAAAAAGATATGTTGTATGCATGAAAGGTTTGAAATGATGATGCTCATGATTTAGTGATTTTGTGCAATATATTTTATGATATCAAGTTTATGGAATGAATGTATTAAATTTTAAGGATATGGAAAAGAAAATGTTTTCAAATGTCAATGGCTTACCCCATGTTACATGTTATGGAATTATGGATTATGATTTAGACCCGACCGGTATACCCCATATGTGTATGGCAAGTGTTGTGAAGGCGTGTCACTAACATTGGGGGAATTGAGTCAGTTAATCGAGTCGTGTCGCCCTTTACACGTATGGGGTATTATCTCACTCGCATAAGCGATGCATGAAAATTCTGCTACATGTTTGTGAGATGCCTCATGTATTGTCACGATGAGTGTCACTAATCGAATCACCATGTGACCATGTGATGATAGCTTCTCTAGGTTTCATTGGTGCAGTTTTAGCGAGAAAAAAGAAATGTTAGAATTTTATGCAATAATTAAATCATCACTATATTTTTATGCATGAAACTAAGTTTTAAAAATTTTCTATAAATTTATTAAGTTTATAGTTTAAATTATGAAAATGTTATGAAATAGCATAAATACTTTTAAAATGTTTTTGGGAGGAAATTTTTAGAAACGATTTTAATAGAAAAATCGTAACACTCATTGAGCTCTTTTAGCTCACTACTCTTGTTTTATGTTTTATTAAAAACCTCCCCAGGTGTAGGAACTAGCGGCCAAGGTGGTCGCTCCCTTAACCCAAATTAGGTGGGCTGACCATGGTTGATATTCTATAGATGATCTGTGAAGTCTTGCATTGCATATTTTTTTTCATTTGGAAATTGAAATTTGTATATAATTTTTGGTTGTAAAGAATTTATGAACTTTACCACAATTGTGGTGATATGATGTATTTATGTAAATGATATGTTTTGATACCTTTGTATATATATTATTGTAAATATTTAGACTATGTTTAAATAATTTTGATTTTTATGCTTGGAAATGTGTTTTGAAAATTGAAATGATTTTACGGAAATAGATTTCTTGTGGCTAGATGATGGTTTTGAGATGGATCGGAAATCCACATAGTAGTGGAGAATATGGTTTGAAATATTGAAGTGTTTTTAAAGTGTTTACAGGTTTTGATATTTTGGGGAAATCTTGAAAAACAGTTGTTCTATTGTTAAAATTTTTAGAAAATCTAAATTATGAAATTTTGTAGTTAATGATTTATATGTTTATGAATTGATTTAAGTTTAAGGGTTTGCTCCACGTTATCTTTTTGGTGATGCTAGCTAAAGTTTAGAAGGGCTTCGTGGAGTGCCCAACGGGATCACAGAAGCTTTGAAAGGGGAAATTTGGGGCGGGTCCCGTCATATCGTGTATGAACACTATAACAAACTTATCCAAGAAATCGTGGAATACCCAGTTCATCAAATTCATGAATGCTACAGGTGCATTGGTTGATCCAAAAGACATAACCAAGAACTCGTAATGTCCATAGCACGTCCTAAAAGTGGTCTTAGGAATATCATCACCTTTGATCTTCAACTGATTATATCCTGACCTCAGATATATCTTAGAAAACACCCTTGCTCCCAGGAGCTTATTAAACATGTCATCAATCCTCAAAAGTGGGTATTGATTTCGCATTGTCACGTTATTTAACTCTCAGTAGTCAATACACAACCTTATACTCCCGTCTTTCTTCTTAACAAATAACATTGGTGGTTCTCAGGGAGTTACACTCGGTCTGATAAAACCCTTATCCACCAACTCTTCCAATTGAACCTTCAGCTCTTTCAACTCGGTGGGTGCCATTTTGTAAAGCGCTCTAGAAATCGACGCTGTATTGAGAATTATATTAATCTCAAATTCAATCTCTCTGTCAGGGGTAAACCTGAAAGATCTTCTGAAAACACATATAAAAACTCCTTGATCACAAGGATATCCTCTATCCAGAACTCACTCTCTATCATGTCTATCATATAAGCCAAAGAACCTGCATACAGTTTCCTCAGCATCTTTCTGGCGATCATGGTTGATAAGTTACGAGATGGAAGCATCATACGCTCTCCACAGAATACTACATCTGATTCCCTCTATGTACTGAACCTAACTTCCTTTTGAAAACAATCCATTGTGGCATGATGCATAGCTAACCAATCCATATCCAAAATGATATCAAAATCACATATATCTAACAAATCAAGCTAACCGAAAAGGCTCTACTCTCAATCACTATATTACCATCTTTGTACACACCCTCAGCTACTAATGTGTCTCTAGTGGGAGTAGCTACTATCAGATTGCACTCTAAAGGCTCTAACTCCTCATTAGCCTGTCTAGCAAAATCCCTAGAAACAAAAGAGTGCGTAGCTCCGGGATCTATTGAAATATATGCATCAATACCAAAAGCTATCACTGTACCTATCACCACATCAGGTGTGGCCTCAACATCCTGCTGCATCATTATAAACACCCTAGCTTGAGCATGTGGTCTCCTTGGCTATCCTCTAGATGGAAGACCTCTACCAGCACCTTTGCCAAATTGAACTAAAATCCTTAAACCTCTCACCTATGGGCCTCTCATATCCTGAGGCTGATCCCCACTGATCTGTCCTTAAGTCGCTAACCTTAACCCACTACTATCCCCTGCGGCTCTCTGTGGGCATTCCTTCATGAAGTGTCCTTCTTGACCACATCGATAACAAGTTGTGATATTCATACGACACTCTCCTAGGTAATATCTGCCATATTTCTTATATAGCCCTGTACCACTTTGGACACCACTCCTACCCTGAAATCTTGATGGTGGCCTCACAGAACTCTGGCTCGATACTGCTTTGTGACTCTGCTGCTTACTACTAGTCCACTTAGACTTGCCTCTAGTCATAGGGCCTTACTGGAACCCGCTGAATACCAATCGGAACCCTAACTGTGCTTTGGTTTCTAAAATCAGTCTCTATCACTCTGAACAGCTCTCTCTACCCGTAAGGTTGCCTCTACAAGCCGCCCATACTCTCGGTGCTTCGCGGCCACCACAAATGTCTTGATCCTTGGGTTCAGGCCCTACTCAAACTTACAACACTTGTTCACTTCATCATCAACTATGAATGGTGCCACTCCGGACAACTCAATGAATTTCTTCTTATAGTCTTCCAATGTCATGTTTCCCGGCACTAAACTATAGAACTCTTCAATTTTGGCGTCCTTGTATGCCCTTAGGTAGAACTTCTCATTAAAATCTTCCTTAAACTTTTCTTATGAGATCGGAATGGTTGCTCTCCTCTTGATTGAGTCCCACCAATCCCTTGCTGAAGCTTTAAGTAAGAACGAAGCAATAGATACTTTTTGTGGATTGGTGCACTCCATCTGCTCCAACACCCTCTCGGTGTTGTCTAGCCACTCTATTGCAATCTTTGGGCCTTTCGATCCATCATAGGCATCAACATCTAGCTTCTGTGTCCTCTCTACAGTGGCAACTAGTACGCGTTGCCTCAGTCCCTGAATAACCTAAGCTAGCCTCTTAATCGGATCCACATCTGGTTCTACTACGGGTGGCTCTGATTGAGCCTGTACTTGCAAATCATTCATTGAATCATTTACTTGCTCCTCAACCTCTAGTGGTATCAGTGGAGCATCAGTTGCGGCTCTCTGTGTGCAGGGATGGTCAACACGACGCATAGCTAAATTACACTCAAATCATGCTAAATGTCATGTAATGCATGATGTTTAGAAAAAAAATGCAAGGAAAATTGCTTGAATACATATAATGCACTTAAAAGCTTTGGCTCTAATACCAACTTGACGAGCCTCTCTTCCTTATATTACTAGGCAGCCCGTCCGGTAACCCCACGATACCCTTCCAGTCGGAATCTACACCGATTAAAAGGTTCTTGTAAAGCTAAGCCTCTTACTTACTTTGAAAACCTTTTTGAAGCTATTGGAAACTCTTTACAAACGGAAATAGGTAAAAACTTTTTGATTTCTAAGTAATTATTTGCAAAACAAGGTTTACGAAAATTCGATAGCACGACGGCTGCTTTTCTAAAAATCCATCCTAAAAAAAAAAAGGGAACATAAAACATGTGCACTTCTAAAATCATATAAATCTCAACTTCCGGGCTTCAGACCCTCATTCAATTTCACAACCAACCAAAATGCAATTTAATCAAAAGATAATTCAAAATCCATTGAACTAAAATAAGCAAAGTGCATATATCGTTTCAAAAATAATGCAAAAGCACAAGGTATGAAATTTCAAATTATTACAAATCATGCATAATGTCTCAAAAGTTATGTAAATACATGATATTGCGGAAGTAAACAAACTAGTGCAGTAGCATCGCGTCCTCAACCCTTGTGCACGCCCAATAGAGTTCCCTCTGATCTCTGGCTCACACCTACACTTGAGAAGGGTTTTTATAAAAATTTTCCAAAAAACCTATACACTTCTATAGCAAACAAATTCTCAATTACTGGGCACCAGGCCCTTTTTTTTCCTTTCCACAATCAGTCACAACATGCTTTCGATTTGAAATGCAACCCAACATTTTAAATTTAGCAACCCACTAGTATGAAAATAACTGGAACGCATTATGTCATTCCAAAACATTTCTATGTCATGCACCAATATAATTACACATTTACAAAACATGCATTCTGACAAGCCCTTCTCCTTACTTGGCCTGTCAGCCGTCTCACGATGGCCCTCCAACGGATATCTGATCCAACTAGAAAGTTTCCATAAAGCTACGCCGTTTACTTTTCACAACTTTTCTAAATTTTCGTTAAATGCGGAAAATGTGCGGAAATTTTTCTTTTTCTTTTCTTTTTATTTCAGACATTTACAAAACGGGTTTATAAAAATTTGGGCAGCATAATGGTTGTTTTCCGAACATGCAACCTTGCAAATTTAAAAATTTAACACTTCTATTTCAATCAATTCTTCTCTACTGAGCCTTAGGCCCTCAAATCATTTTCCACAATCCAACCACAATCATTTTTCAATTTGAAATCTATAAATGCATTTCATTTCCATTTAACATAAAAATATAATTTCACTCGCCAAAAATTTAATTTTATAAATACAAAATACTATATACAACCCAAAATATAATTTACAACATATTCACCAAAAAGTTGCATGTAATGCATGACATACACTTTCAGTTATAAACCTATGCAGTGATATCTTTACGTCAGGCCACCTATGCGTCTGATGGAGTCTCTTCTGATTGGTGGCTCGTACTTGCACCTGAGGAGGATTTTTCAAAAACATATGAAAAAACTTGTGAGTTTAAAACTCAGTGAGCGGATAACTTTTAATCAAAAATTTTCTTTTCTAAAATATATATATCCTCCCAAAATAATTTTTAAAACTAAAAATTTTCTTATAACTTAATTAAAATTACAAAACTAATTAATTCTTATAAACTTTTCTTTATTTCTCGAAACTGGTAATAAATTTCTGATTTAATAAACTTCACATCTATTGACGTGTTTTTCTCTTTTATCTCATCAAAGGCAACCTAGGGAAGCTTAGCTCTATTGTGACGGAATTTCTCATTGCCACCAGAGCTCGGGAATGCTACCATGTGTAGTCATAGATGTGGGGAACTCTAGGGTTGCGATTCCCCCCCAACATTTGGTAGATCTACACTACCATATACGTGCAGAGGGCGACTCACAGACTCAAACTCAATCCCCCAAGTTAGTGACTATCCCAACCATCTTGCCATGCACACAATGGTACTACAACCAGGTACGCTGGGATTAGAATAAATCAAAGGCATCTAAAATCTCTTTCAATATACTAAAAATTCTTTCTTTTCTTTCAACTCATGGTTTGAAGCTAAAATTTTATTTTTCTAAGGCAAAAACCTAACGTACGTAAACGACTTTAGCAGGTCTAATTATTGCGTGTAATTACTCAAATATAATAGATTGCTTTAATACTAAAATAATTAACATGCTAAAGTTTAAATAAATCACAATTATAAAATTGATGATTAAAACAAAAATGATAACTTTAACAATCATAAAATGAGGAACTAAACAACAATTGAATTAATAAATTATAACTCATTAAAAGCTCATAAACACTTTAAAGATCATAACCACTCACAACTTATTTCCAAAACTAGTTACTAGTTCACCACTCTTCAAAACCTCCATTTGATCTTCTTGCTTCCAAGTCACCTACAAGCACATTCCACCATAAATTTCATCACCTTTTTCACTTAAATTCAATGTCAATCACATTTATTCTTCCAATTTGAACTTCAATAATCATTTACAATATAATTCCAATTCTTGACATAATCTTTAAAACTAACATTCCAACCAAAACTTTTCATTCAAAATCATTCAAGTATCCAACAATTCCCTAAATAAATTTTCAACATAATAAGCATCAAATAACCACTTATTTCTAATTCAATATATGAGCTCAATAATTTCACAACTTCACCATATTTCCAATCAATATTTTAACATCCATTCCTTTGAATTTCTTTCTAAAATTCATGTCAATCGACATAAAATCTCATATAATTTTATCCATCTATCAAAACCCATTAAACTTCATAAATTCTTCCAAGTTAGGCACATACTAGTATAGGTCATAACCAAGCTATTCTCTTTATTTCAAACTCAAAAATCATACCCAAATGCATCAAATAATCATCAAAGGATCAACTAAAGCATTATACTAGAAATCCATTAAATTCCATTAAAATCATAACATAAACCCTAACCCTTACCGTACTAATTTCCTTGACCAATAGTTGTTTCACTTCTCCTTCCACTTCCAAGCTTAATTTGATGATGATTTAACTCTATTAATGTCATAAATTCTATCAAAAACTCATTAAATCACCAAACTTTAAAACCCATAAAGATCAATATCAACTAACACCAAAATAAATCCATTTAACTTACCAATTCCTCTTCAGTTTTTCTTGATTCTTTATAGATGATAGCAAGGATAGAAAGTAGGTGAAAACCCCCTTGAATCCTTGGCCTCTTCTCCTTCTTCTTCTTCTTCTTTCACGGCACCAACTCTTTTCTTTCTTCTTCTCTTGGTCTCACTCTCCCTCTCACAGTTTCTCCCTTTAATGGTCAAATAACGCCTCTCATTTCATCCTTTCATGCATCTAACTTTATATACTAGCCTTGCAAATGTCTAATTTGCCCTCTAACTATCTTAAAAATCACACAATTGCCATTAGTTACAAAATAATGCATTTGATTGGTCAACTATTCCATCCCATTAATTACCAACCAAATCACTTCAACTTTTAGTTTCTTTCCAACTAATTACACTTCTTTTTTACTTAAATGTGTCAACACTTCATTGGTCCATTCAAAGTCACATAGATTGTGCTTGTTTAATGGCTATCCTTTCATGCAACATTTTAATAATTCCTTAAACTTAAAATTAAATTCTCATTTAATACTAATAAATTGCAAAAATATTCAATGGTCATCCTATTATCAAATTGACCATGCAATACTCTAATTGAGTGTCTTAACTTTCAATTTCATGCTTTGAAAAAAAATTTAATTAGTTTTAAACTCACTAAAATTCACAACTTTTCCAATAAGGGTATTTTTATCAATAAATCTTCGGAACCCTTAAAATCCATTTAAACGGACTCATTTCAGCTCTATTTCAGTTCTATTAGTCTCTATTACTCATTCTAAAAAATTTCAATTTTCTAGGTCTAACTCAAAATTTACTATTTACTCTACTATTCACCCGAAAATCACTATTTATCCGAAAAACACTATTTTTCCTAGGAAAATAAAATTCACGGTTCTACAATTCACCTCTCCTTAAAAAAAATTTCGTCTTCAAAATTAAAATAAACATACCTGACTCAAATAGCTGTGGATATTGGCTGTGCATTTCCTCATCGTGCTCCCACGTTGCTTCCTCCACAGAACTTTTACCAATGGAATAACCTTGTTACGAAGAACCTGCTCCCTTCTGTCAAGAATCTGAACTGGTACCTCTTCATATGATAGGTTCTCTTTAAGTTCCACTGGCTGCTCTGTCAAAACATGCGAAGGATCTGGTAAATACTTACGGAGCATCGAGATATGAAATACATTGTGTATTTTAGACAACTCTGCTGGCAGCTCAAGTTTATACGCCACTTTACCCATTTTATCAATCACCTCATAAGGACCAATGTAACGTGGACTTAACCTACCACGTAGTCCAAAATGAATGATCCCTTTCCATGGTGATACTTTCAGGAATATCTTATCTCCAACCTGGAACTCCAAATCCTTCCTATGCTTATCCGCATAGCTTTTCTATCGATCCTAGGCGACTTTCAATCTATTTTGGATAATCTTGATCTTATCGGTCGTCATCTGTACAAACTCAAGCCTAATTAACTTTCTCTCGCCCAACTCATACAACATTATGGCGTCCTACACCGTCTTCCGTAGAGTGTCTCATACGGTGTCATACCGATACTGGTCTGATAACTGTTATTGTGAGCAAACTCGATCAACGACAGGTGAGTATCCTAACTCCCTCAGAAATTCATTACACGGGATCTGAGCATATCCTCTAAGGTATGAATAGTGCGCTCAGACTGTCCATCTGTCTGTGGATGAAATGATGTACTGAAATGCAATCGAGTGCCTAAAGTCCTCTGTAGACTTGGCCAAAATCGGAATGTAAATCTTAGATCTCTGTCTGATACAATGGACACTGGAGCCCTATGAAGCCTTACAATCTCATCCACATACAACTTGGCTAATCTGTCCAAAATAATACATATTCCGAATGGGTAGGAAATGGGCTGACTTCGTAAGTCGATCTACTATCACTCATATACTATCATATCCATTTCGACTTCACAGAAATCCTACCACAAAATCCATAATAATATTCTCCCATTTTCATTTAGGGATAGAGAGTGGCTGAATAAGTCCTACTAGTCTCTGATGTTCTGCTTTAACTTGCTGACATATCAAACATTTGGATACATACTCAGCTATCTCCCTTTTCATACCTTTCCACCAGTAAGGTAACCCTCCCCTCCACCCTCCACCCGATTCCCATTCGGATGGGAACCTGAATCGAAAGATGTTACCTCAATAGGTTTATTTATTATTATTTTACATATATGCACTAATTTTTTTTTCGAAAATCCGACAAAGTTTCCTCTGTTTTTCTGATAAAGTCAAAATTATAAAAACCTGTAAATTTCAAAAGAAATACTTCTAAAATACATTCATTCTCTCAACTTCCATTTCGGACCCTCCGTCCGACCCTAGAATCGCTTCACCACACAAACATTTATAAACACAAACTTTAATAAAAATCATACTAATCGAAATTAAACACTAATTAAATGATAAATAAAAATTCTTTTACAAAATTACTTTACAACTAAAACTTTTTCTACGATTGATATACATCCTCATTTATAAAATCTCGTAAATCCGTATACATGTACATGCATTTCCATATACCTTAACACCATTATACAATACTAAAAGTAGAACTACCAAATATGAAGAGATGTGACTAACAGAAAACGTAGCAGATGTCTTCTTGTCAATCCTTATCTACCACGCCCAAATTTCAACCTACGCGTGGAAAATCCAACGCGCTAAGTATTTCTACTTAGTAGGTGTACACAATCTTTACAGTTATCATTTCATCAATAATCTCGTATTATAAAATAAAATTTTCAAAATTTTCAAGCTTTTATCGAACTTCACAAATAAATTCATTTATTAATAATCTCACGTATAAAACACATGAAATTCATTTTCAAACATATCAAGAATTGAACTTCCAAAATGCTCAAACTTTTATTAAAATTCACAAATAAGTCATTTTACCAATAATTACAGATATAAAACAAACATTTTAAATTCCTCATTCCATGAAAATGTCATAGGGCAACACAACCTTTTTATGTTTTCTCAAAATACTAAAATAATACGTAAGAAAATCGCTTTATTAATAAAAACACATTTATATATAAAAAAAAAACATTTTCAAATATAGTTACACGATTTTCATTTAATATTTTTCTCAGTGCCCTTCGTAAACTCTAACACAATACCATGGACTGAAAAACGAGTTTCTCTGGCATCGGACACTCGGTGACTACCTGCCGGATCTCATTTCACATATCACATAAATTTTGGGACCGGACACTCGGTGTCTCGCAAGGTCCATGAATCTAGTATCAATGCATATAAGCGAATCGGTGCAGTACTGCTAATATCACGCTATTGGCATGCCAACTACCAATCCCCACCTACCAATGTTTAGGTTTACTAAGGCCTTATAATTTCATTTATTACCAAAAATTTAACAAAGTAACCATTTCCGTTTCCGAATAAAATTTTCATTAAAAAAAACGTAGCATACAAATTTTCAATAACGTTGTTCCACATTTCATCAAAATATCAAACAGACATTATAAAACATTGTTTGCATTCAATTATTCATCAATATTTTGCCAAATATTACATTGCCCTTCACATTACTAGTACACAATCAAGTCACTAACTTGTCCGTTTCTTTCTAATTCTTTTCCGTTCTTATTCGAAAATCATAAAAATCATATTCGATCAAACTTTTATTTCAATTTATCAAAATAATATCATAAAAACCTCATATTCTCTATTCGACCAATACACACTTTTTCATAAACTTTTCAAAGTTTTAATTATCAAATACTACAAAAATCATTCGTAACATAATTCACATATATTCATGGAATCTATTGAATTAAAATGTAATAAAATCATATACTAGATTAAACAAACCTTTAATAATAAAAATGAGTTTTTAAAATAAGTGTACACCAACCTTTTGGGCAACGTTTCTAGCTCTATCACATCTTCAAATGGAGCTCGCAACTCCTCTTTATCTTCCTTTTGGTTTCCTTGAGCTAATTTCCACACCTAGATTTCAAGAATGCAAAATTCACCCATTTCTTTAATTCTTTTTCCATCAACTAATTTAATTTCAATTAATTCTCATACCATTATATCAACTAAAAAAAAATCAACTATATTTCATTATCTTCTTCTTTAACCGTCCACCCCCCTCTATTTACTCAACTTTATTTTTCTTCATTTCCTTGACTTATGTTCACTCAAATTCATCCAAAACATTTCATACCCACATCAAACATCAACAATTCAACTTAACACACAATTACACTCTATTCTAGCAAAAACTCATTTTCATGAACCACACCCGAATTCTAGCAAAAAGTATGATAGAATTTAATTAAACTTAATAGCTTGTAATAATGTCAATACTATTTCATTAAAATAACTTAATAAAATAAAATCACTCACAAATTTACTTCACCACTAACACCACTTCTTCCAAACCTCCCTTTTTGATGATTTTGCTTCCAAATCCTATAATCACATTCCACCATCAACTTTACATTTAAAAACTCATTCAAGAATTCAACCATTCACTCACATAAATCTTCAACATAATAAATACTAACTAATTACTTAATTTACCATTCAACATATTAACTCAATAATTTCACAACTCCATCAAATTTCCAACAAATACTCTCACATCCATTTAAATTCATTTCTTTGGCACCAAAGTATTCAAACACATCCTAAACAGCATCAAAACACTTCAAAAGGATTGGATAACACTTTATAACTCAATTCTTTACCTTAAACACATTAACACCCAACTTTCCAATTTCCATTTTTCTTACATTCTTTTAATTCCAATCAACTTAAATTCATCCCAAAACCTCATACAACTCATTCCAATATTAAAATCAACATAAACACATGAAAAACACAAGTGGTCCACACACTAGTATACTTGTCCAACAATTCATTCACTTAATTTTTCTTTCCAAAATTCATCTCAAATAAATCTAATATCAACTATAAACTCATTCAAACACTAAAATATATCCAATTACCTAATCTTTTCCAACTTAATCACATACTAGTATATGACAAACTTCATCCATACTCTTCATTTCAAGCTAAATAATCACACCCAAAAGCATCAACAATTCATCAATTTATCAACTAAAACCTTAAACTAAAAAATCAATCAAATTTCATCAACTCAAGATATCAAACTCTAACCTTACCTTTCAAAAATCTTGATCCAAAGCTTCTTGATGTTTTCCTTCCCTTCCAAGATCAAATTGATGGTGATCTAACTCCCTTCAACCCATAAAATCCATCAAAGAACTCATTAAATCAACAATCCATAAAAACCCCTCAACTAGTTCATAAATCAACTCACTAACCTTCAATCTCTTCACTTTGTTTTCTTGAAATATCTTGATAGACTAGAGAGAGAAGGATGGATGACACACTAGAGATCTCTTCTTCTTCTCCTCCTCCTTCTTCTTCTCACGGCTGCAACCTTCTTCCTCTCGGTCTGCACTTGTCTCGGTTCTGCTCTCTTTCAGCTCACAGTTTTTGCTTCAATTTCACGATCTACTCGTTGTTTCAGCCGAATATCTCACTTGGTCCAGCTCTCAAGCACTTCAACTTTATATACTTGTCCTTAGAAAAGTCTAAATTGCCCTTTGACTAACTTAAAAATCACACAAATATCATTAGTTATAAATAAATTCATTTGATTAGTTAAACAATTCTATCTAATTAATTCACCAACCAAATCACTCCAAATTGGTTTCAATTCAACTAATTACACTTCTTTTTGACTTAAATGTGTCTCTAAAGCATTGATCAATTTAATTTCATATGGATTGTGCTTGTTTGACACTTATCCTTTTATGCAACACTTTAATAATTCATTAAACTTAAAATTTAATCCTCATTTAACACTAATAAATTCCAAAAATATTTCATGATCATCCTATCATCAAATTAACCATGCATTACTCTAATTGGGTGTCTTAACTTTTAATTCCATGCTTCGAAAAAAATTCAATTGGTTATAAACTCACTAAAATTCACAACTTTTCCGATAAGAGTATTTTTATCGATAAATATTCGGAACCCTTAAAATTCACTTAAACGGACTCATTTTTACTCCGTTTCAGTTTCTAATAACTCTAATTCAGATTCCGAGACTTATGATGTCCGGGGTCCATTTTTCGAAAATCACTATTCATGCGGACACTATTCACCTAGAAATACTATTCATCGAAAAAATGTTATCTCACGAAACTTGAAGAAATTTTTCGTTTCCTGAAAATCACTATTCACTCAAAAATACTATTCATATAAAATTACTATTCATCTGAAAATACTATTTCATCCAAAAATACTGTTTATCATAGGGAAATGAAATTCTAAGTTCTACACCAAAGATGTTAAAATAAACTAACTTGGACTAGTAGTAGGTATCTAAATCTATTAATTATATAAAAAAAATGAGATAACCATGAATAGTATTGGAATTCAAGACCCCCTAAAAGTTGTTTGAAAAGGAAAATTCTTGTTTACCCTTGGTGTTTGTTTGAAAAGGAAAGAGTAGAGAAGTATTGTAGTTTGATTATAATTGAAAATTGACCTTTTTATCTTGAAAAGAGACCATAATCACACGTATGGTTGGATAAGTGAGATATATGGTTGAATTGGTACACAGAATAATTGAATCAGTATGGTTGAGTATATAGTGTTGAGTTGGGATTTTAAAAGGTTAGTCGAGTCTTGACCGTAAATTTAAAACTCATTCTTCTCATGTTTTTCCCCTTACAATTTTGTTTCTTCTTCAGGCAGGAGAAACTAGTTATAATAAGCATATAAAGTTTATTCCTTCCATAAATAAACTTTTTTATAACTTGATAAAAAAACACAAAAAAATAATTTTTTAATTTTTGTAAAACGGTGCGTTTTGGGATCATAAATCAAATGTGAAAACCCAGATATCGAACCCAAATTTCACCACCTCCTCATCCGCCGTCCTCCACCTCCTTTGCTCTCTGTTGTCAACGCTTTCCCTGAGAACTGGGGTTTTTGAGTTTTGATTTGTAGCGTCAAAGCTTCAATCATTTTCTTTTTCATTTTTTTAAAAATTTTTTTAATTTTTAATTTTTTTTTATATGAAGATGAGCACAGAGATGGACTTAGAAATGGCAACCACTTCTAGTTTCTACGAAGTTATGGGTACATTCTCCATCAAACACCTTTTTTTCATTTTCTCTGTATATATAATAAACATGTAATATGTAGAAATATCTTGTTACACCAAAATCCAAATTGAAATGAAGATAAAAAAATAGACTGTTCATTAGTTATATGGTAGTCCTGGTTTACGTCGTTGTATTTGGTTATTAGCTTCTTCCTTTTGTTTTGTTGGGTTTAACTTGCTATTTTGTGTTGTCCTGTTTATACATGTACGTTGGTTTCGACTTCAGGTGTATTCACAGTCTGACTAACACGGCATTGATTATTGAAAATATCAAACAAGAGGTTGAAAGCATTGACTTGGGGTAAGATGCAATCTGCCTTTAAAAGGAGGTCATCAGTTGATGTTGGAGTTGATTCAATCCGTCGATTAGAAAGTCAGTCATTAAAGGCATGCGAGACAGAGAATGACTCATTGACAGAAAAATGAGGGACAAGCTTTGCTGATTTTGCTTCTCTACTTGATTCGGCTCTTTAAGGTGCATTTGGTGAAATTATGAATATAATAATAATATATCAATATTCAAATATTTTCTTTAGTTGGGAACACCATTTGACTTTTTCACGCTAACATAATTTGTCTACGAATCAAGGTTCTAAACCTGTATGAGTATTTTACTAGTTGAACTATGTCCTGGGAGTATGTGAGTGACTTAATTGGTGCAAATATCATCACTAGTGCTGAGCTGAGGCCTAGAAAATGTAAAACTTATTTCATTTGTGGTATTCTAGTCTTCATTATGTTTTTATTTTTATAAAATTTTTCTGGTTTATTTTTATATCTTTTTCTTGCACAAACTCATAATTGTCTCTCTTAGCGAACACCTTTTTTTGTTTTTGTGCTTTTATTTTGTGGGGAGGGATTATACCAAGGATGCTAGACTTAAGATATGCAAATCCAACTACCTAATGATCTTATTTATTTGAAATCAATAAGTTATCATCTTAAAGTTTCTCTTTTATTTGATGGTGGCTAGTTGACATGGGGCATAGGGCACTTGAACAGGGAGAAACATTTTCCAATCCCTAGTTGGCATGTAATGAAGTCTCATCCTGCCCGGTGCTTAAGCATTTTTCACAATCCACATTATTTACTTTTTGTAATTTGTGTTCGGATTAATATCCATACCTGATTTGATTTTAAGATTTCAAAGATCATGCTAAGATGTTTCTGAGTCAATTAGGTACGTAATATGATATTCTATCAAGTGGGCAAAGCTCAATAAGTATACTTGGTACAACATTGTAGTGAAAAGGACAAAATTGACGAAATTTATTCTGGGCTGCTTGGCAATGTTTAGATATAAAGGAAATTTAAGTTGCTATCTACTTGATTAGAGTATATTCTGTTGAAAGTATAAACCTTTCACGTGTCAAACACCCACTTGGTTTTAATTGTGTAGTTCAGAAAAGAAAAGAAACGAAACATGGGGGGATAAAGGAATTGGACTTAGCCTTCTTATGTGTTTTTATGGATTTGGTGCAAATGGAGTTTGACCGCAAACAGGACAGAACACTGTTTTATATGGATATAAACATCAATTAACATGCTATAAAGGTTTCGTTTAAAGAAAGGAAAAAAATCAAGATGTTGTAAGGTAAATAAAATGATGCTCTATGTATTTGTTTTTCCAATACAACACAAGGCAGTGCTAGATTTGTTAAGCTAGAAATCCAATGTGTATTTGATATATGATTAAGATAATACACTAGTCAGGCTTCAGATTGATCCATATATTCAGTTGAGTAGTTGCTATGAGAAATTAAACGGTTCTGCCCCTTTTCCACATCTCCAGTATTGTCTTATGGAGTTGAGGATTTCCACTGTATCATTTTATATTGTTTTTTGAAGTATTGTACTGCATTATAAGCCAAGTGCTATCTGTGTTTTACACTATTGAAGTCTTGATGTTAATGAGTGTGGATATTGAATATACTTACTCAGTATACCTTAGCTTTGTATAACATTGATTTATGCCATTTGTGAAAATTAAACCATTTTTCCGATGATGGCTGCTTTTATTTAGGTTATTGTGTTTGGTAAAGAGATCCTGTTCTATGTTATATGTTAAAATCAATTCTCCTGGTAGTTTTTTTATTTTGCAGTGTAGATGCATTGTAACTTCTGTTGTTAAATTAAACAGCGTTTTCTACCAAAAATTTATGCCGATTTGTAATTGCACAATTTTTTATTTGGTAGTTGTATCAATAGCATGCTCCATGCTTCTACCATAACACAGAGCCAGTATGCTTTCTGGTTTCTGCTCTTCTGGTTTCTTCTTGATACTGTTGTCAATATATTTGTCAGATGGATTCCTAGATGTACATATATTCCCTAATTGACACATCACGATATCAACTTTTTGGTTCTTGCATTTAAGTGTTATGTGTTCTGCCTTCTTTGGATTGTGTTTTCTTTTCTTCCATTCTTTGAAGTTTACTGTATCCGCAAATCTTGCCTAATGTTAGGTTTGGGTTTTTGTGTGACGATTTTGCTTCTCCTTGCTGGTACGGAAGATCCTCATGAAGAAACCAACCTAGTATGTGTAGTTTACAGTTTCCTTGTGTTACTGAATCTAAAAATTTTGTCTATAACTTGAAATACCCATTAAAAGATTTTAATTCTTCTCCTATAGTTGCAAAGTTTCAAACATGAGTCATACCCTTAGGTAATTTGGTTAATGAATTACTGGAATTTAAGGGTAGTTCTAGCTAACTGTAGCTTAATCCTTCATCTTTATGAAATGAATTTTTGTTTTGTTTCCATACCAAAAAACAATCATTTTGTTAATTATGCTCTGTTTTTCTTTACAGGCCACACAGTGATCCTCAAATGCTTCCATTTGGTGCTCATCTAGTGCTTGTGCTAAGATATTTACTTAGTGATGATATGAAGGATACTTTTAGGGAGGAGCTCTTGAATGTTGGCAATCGCACTATACAGGTGTAAGAAATCATAACCTTGGCTGTGTTAAGTGTGCCTCCCTCCTGTACTAGTTATAATTTTTCTTGCCTGATTTAGAGAAATGGTACATGAAGCTGTTACTCAAGGATTTAAGGAGCAGCAACAGCAAATAGAGGTTTGTGTTCAAGAAACAATTTACGAGCAATCATCTTTTTGTTGACAATTCAGTGCTCAATTTCCCTTTGCATCTCTGTTGCTGCGATTATCTGTGTGTTGGATACATCTTTGTTACTGGCCTGTTTTCTCTAACATTTTTGTGTGACAGATGAAGCTTATGTTAGCGAACATAGCACATGTTCTGAAACTTGTATGGTCATGGATTGCACCTTCGAAAGCTGACAAAAATGTCTTTACGTAACTCTTGACATACATTTTTGTGTCCATAGATACGTCAAGCACGAACTATAAAATAATCGTTCTCGCTGAGGGGGATGCAGGATTTTATGGCCCTGGTGTCTTCTATTTCATGATGAACTTTACAGATGTTATTATTGTATTGACATTTATTGCTTTTAATATTAGGAAGAGAAAATCATCGGTTTGGCTTCCCTTGAAAACCAGATATATGAATAATGAATCATCGATGGAACCTGTATTCCTTGAATTGCATGCCACAACAATTCTCTGCCTGCCTTCTGGTGAATATATGTGTCCAGATGCCACCATTTGTGCTGGATTGATTACTGCGCTTTATTCTAAAGTGAGTGAGTACATTGTGTTAAAGCGCCAATTAATGGTATGTTCATTTGATATGCTACAATTTAGGTGTAAAGTCTGTAAAATATTCATGTTAGAGTATAATGATCTGGGCATCTTGATTCAGATATGTTTTGTTCACCTCCAGCTCATGTTTCTTTGTTATTAAGTATTAGATGGGTTGAATATTCAGTATCTTTGAAGGTTAAAGTGATTGAGTATAGAGGATAAAAACCTATCATGCTTTAACAGGGCTGCAGGAAGGGGAAGCTGAAGTACTCGTAGTAATATTGTAGACTTTTTTTAGGAGATTAAGATAAGACAGTTATAATGGAAATATGGAATACACTTAAATTTGTTTACGCGCCTACATTTTGTCTGTTATATTTGTCTCTAATCAGAATTTAACTTCTGGCAGGTAAATGTCTCCATCTCATCAACGAACAATTACTGCATAGAGGTTGTGCTTCGGTGTTTGGCAGTAGAGGGTGATGGGCTTGGGACAGATGATCTTAATGATGATGGCCTTCTTGGTACTGTTATGGCAGTTGGCTTCAAAGGTAAGGATACAATACTGAAGCTAAAGTTCTTGCATGCTTTGGCTGAAACTTTGTATTGAAGAAGTAATGGACTAAATAAAATTCAATTGTTAATATGTTTATTATTAATGTTATAATGTAATAAGGTGGAGAAGGTAATAAAATATACTCTTGAAAGTGAAACACAAAGGGACTATTGATCAATAAAATAGGTGAATAACTACATGTGATGGTTTTGTATCCTAATTACTGATTGAATTTGTAATTGTGTAATTTAGGGTGTGCTTGTCTGATTTCAAGCAGGAGTTACATTGGATGTATGCTGATTAGATGCTTGGTATTTAAATAAAGAAGGTTTTTTGGAAAGTCTAGCAACATACAATGTCCGAGGTCTCTGTGGTAGTATAAAAACTCATTCTTCGATGTATGCAGGTAAGCTTTTTTCCTCTGATAAGGCCCCATTAATATTTGTTGAATAATTCGAATATATTAAATGTTTAAATAGTGGATATCTTTCACTTCTTTCCCATATAAACCACTTTTCAGCATCATGATTTGTCTTCCTCACAGGTTTCTATTTAGTCAAGTGGAAAGCCATGATGAGTTGATTGAATTAGTTGCCTGCACTGAAACATAGTTTCTGCATTCCTAGTTTGAGGTTATCTTGTTGTTTGTGCATCCCTAATTTGAGGTTTGTGACTATAGTAACTGTTTGTCATTGGATTCAGTACCAGTTCCTATACCTCTACTCTTCCTGTCAACTCAACTTCTGTGTATAATTGATTTGCTATCTTTCTGCTTTTTCTTGGTACACTTAGGTTATATTGACATTGTAGCTAGCTTCTCACATTCTTGAAGCAACATATTATGAGGTTGATATGTTTCTTTTACCAATTTTCTATTTTGTTTTTATCCACATGCTAATCGAGTGGCATATTCTCACTTCTATAAACATGTTTTTCCTGTGTAAGTCTTCTAACCATTTAAGTGGGTGGTTTTCATGTATGTCAGTGTAATCCTCAACGTAGTTCCTCTTCTTCGGCAGAGTCAAAGTTTCCAATGCTGTGCCCGTTTATACTCGTCACCTATTTCATGTATGGTTGATGTCGGTATTTCATTGAGCTTGCATGTCTCGCTTTGTAGGAATTTTTATTGTTTGAGAGGAAATATGCAATATGCAAAATGGAGCTGCAAGAGGAACCTTCTCGCTGACAACAATCTCTATGAGAAATTAAGGTGTACCTGATGCACTTGGAAATCAATGAAAGAGCCACAAATTTGTTTTTCTTTGGATGTGTTTTTGTGTAAATGTTGTAAATTGAACAAATTTTTAGAGTTATTAGTTTGTAGTGAGATGTTTTCCCTTTGTATTTTGTTCAAATGTTGGTTAGAACTTATAAGAATATCAAAGATGAATGATCATATTGGTTCTATTCTCACACTTTATGAGATTGTCGATTTTTTGTATTATGACGGTAGTTATTTAGACCGAGTTTGTAGTGCTTAATAAATTTTTAACAAATTCAGTGGCTAACCTTTTTCTAAGGTTAAGAAAAAGAAAAAAGAAAAAAGAAAAAAAAAACTAATGTATACAATATACAATCTAATTAGCGTAAAGAACATTTTTTTTTTTTCTGTTTTGGATTTTAAACTAATGCAATTCGCTTAGGTAATATTATGGAATTTTAGGTTTTTCTAAGGTTAAGAAAAAAAAAAAAAGAAAAAAAACTAATGTATACAATATACAATCTAATTAGAGTTCAGAACATTTTTTTTTTTTTCTGTTTTTGATTTTAAGCTAATGCAATTCGCTTAGACAATATTATGGAATTTTAGGAAATTCATGAGTTGATTGACTAAACTTTTAATATTTTGAACATAGAAATAGAACTATCAACAATTTATTGGTATAAGTTCATGTAAAAATTGAAAGATCCCTACCCATCCCTACCCATAATTCCACTTAATATAAAATCTTAAAGACAATCAAAATTAATTTAGTTTTATAAATACATCAATCAAATTGTAAAAGAATTCCATTTATTAAGGCATCTTGAATAGGTTTATAGTGTAAAATATCATAAAATGATGTGGGATAAGTTATAGGAATTGTGTGAAAGAAAGCAAAATATGTGTAAAGAAGCATATATATTCTCCATACCATAGATCGCAAAGATTTTGCAGCAAATTTTCAACATACAAATACAATGATGATGAACTAAATTTCTTTTATTTACTCTTAAGTGGTATGAGAGCTTTAAAAGTAAGCGTTCAAAAACAAACTCATACCAATAATACCAATTATGCGCCCATTATATTACTTTTACAAATAATTTTATGTTTTACCAATTATGTATTGACATTATATTGCCATAGGTAGCTAGTTTGTTTAAGGGAATAAATCCAGTGCCAACACTCAAAAACAAACTAAAAGAATATCAAACTGCTAGGCATATTGGTGTAGGGGAAGATTGTTTCGAATACCGAAACGAATAAACTCAAAATAACTTAACTAACATGATAAAACTAAACTCAAAAGTTTTATTTTTGAAGAAAATTCATGAATAACATACTAAGCATAAACAATTCAAACCTATTTGTATTGTTTCTAATACAAACTTCAATGGAAATAGTAATCATAATAAGGAAATGAGATCTTAGCTAATAAATAAAAGATCTAATTTTTGGTTAACAAGTAATAATCTTACCTAATGAATAAGATCATATTCTTAATTAACAAGTAATAATCTTAATTAATAAATAAAGATACTAAGAAATGAAATCCTAAACTTTCCTAATTTGTCTCACATCAAATCCCCTCCTCTCGAAAAAAAAAAAACTCGTCCTTGAGTTTTATCATTGCAAAGACAACTCATCCAGAGGAAAATACTCAGATTTCAACAACATTGAATCCCACCGTTCGTACCTCCCAAAACGCCGTGGTTACCCTTTTGGTACACATGAACCTGGTCGGGTTGATGTGGATATGGTCCGATCTCTTCAAATCTACCTCTGACGTTGTCGAGTTGACTTTTGTCGCTATCAATCTGGCGTCGTCGACCTTTGTCGTCACCATTCCAAGCTATGTGGGCTCCGATTTGGGTAAGGTCACATAGATCTACATGCCTAAAGTTACGAAATGGGTCACGACCCGTGCAGATCTATGTATGGATCATGCAGATTGGAGTTCATGAAATGAAGCGGCATGCGGACCTTGCTAGTTTGGTGGGTAAGGAAGGTGAGGTCGTGATCGGGTTGAAAAGCAGGTTGCATAGGTGTTGTTGGTAGATTTGGGTTATGTGCAGGTTCCAAATAGAACTTCGAGTCACACAGGTCTTGGACCTCTTGATCGTCCTGGTTCCGGTCTCTTTATTACCTATTGTCATCTTTGAAATCCTCACCGGTAATTGTTGTCCGACCACTTGGTAAGTCTAGTTGATGCTCGCCGACAACTCGTTTAAGAGTCAATGTAGCAAGAGCCTATTGAAGATTTCGAAGCGTTTTGTCCATCCCATCAAATCGTTGCTCAACTCTATTGAATCACTCCTCGATAATTGCGAATCAGCATTTGTTGTTAGGGATTCGTTGTTCACTTGAACCAATTTCAACCATCAGCTGAAGGCAGACCACTCTCTGATATCAGTTGTAGTGTAACAGAAGATTACTTCGAATATCGAAACGAATAAACTCAAAATAACCTAACTTACATGATAAAACTAAACTCAAAGTTTTATTATCGAAGAAAATTCATGAATAACATAATAAGCATAAACAATTCAAACCTATTTATCTAATACAAACTTTAATGGAAATAAGAATCTTAAAAGGGGAATAAAATCTTAGCTAATAAATAAAGATCTAATTCTTGGTTAACAAGTAATAATCTTACCTAATAAATAAGACACTATTCAAGTAATAATTTTGCCCAATAACTAAGATCCTATTCAAGTAATAATCTTAAGTAATACATGAAGATCCTAGGAAATGAAATCCTAAACTTTCCTAATTTGTCCTACATCAAATATCATGTAGGCTATTTGCATCAATTTACTCTAAGGATGCTAGAGACTGAGGTTAATTTACAAAGAGAATAGTTAACCCACAAGCACAGCAACCAGCAGTTGGATATTCACGATTCTCAATTGGTCAGATCAAATGTCAGTGTTCTTGAGCAGCTGCAAAAGGCCAAGCATAATTATGTGTAGATCAGTAATTTTAACATGATAAAATCTTTACCGGAATAATAATAAGAAATTCAGAAATGATTAAGCAAAAGCCACCTTCTTTCAGAGTCTTTGTAAACCCCAACCAAAGCTTCAGCCTTGCGATAGAAACTATCCTTCAGTGATATCACTATACTCTGAAAACCACTGCCACTGCCTTTTCAGCATCCTGATTACTTCTTGCTTCTCCACATGGTTTTGAACGGATGAATCCGGCTGCGTTGGCGACATTTAAATTATCCAATGCCGCATCAACCTCATCCAATATGAAAAATGGAGAAGGTTTGTAGCTGAAACTACTCGTGCAACGAAGGGGGAAATCAGATCACAAACAAAGGATCGCAAAAGACAACTCAACGCAGCTCCCTTCAACAAACTTGTTGGCTTTTCTATGCATGTACCAATTCATTCAAATTAGCTACCAAAAAAGGTCATGGAACGTAGAACCACTTACAAGCCTCACAAAAGGGAAAAAAGTGCATAAAGTGAAAAATAAACATAGCAACTAATGAAGAGAGAAGTTCATGACCTTAACAGTACATGATTTGTGACCCACAAAGGTTCTTCAAAGGGCCAAGTTCCTACTCTAACCCCATGTACTTGTTAGCAATTTACCTGGCTCTAGTCCAGATTAGAAAAACTGGTTAATATTTGACAATTAGTCCAGCCTCAAAAACAGAATGATAGAAGTATATTTAAACCAAGTGCTAAGTACATTTAAACCAAGAGCTGATGGACAAACCCTTGATGCATTAATGATGAGAACAATTCAATTTCACATTGATCAAATACTTAGACACACCTGTGGATAGAGAACATTAATGCAAGTGCGGCAACTGTCTTCTCCCCACAGATAGCTGCTCCCTATCACAAAAGCGCTTTGTTGGTGGCATAGCAGTGTAGTCGATTCCATGTAAAAAAGGATCATCCTCATTTTCCAAGCTCAAATATGCTGTCCCACCCTTCTGTTCATGTGTATCGCTCTTTGTTAGTTGTTTGTAAATCTTGTTGATATTACCAGAAATATCATTAAAAGCATCCATAAACAACCTGTATCTGCATTCACCAAAATCAAAGTCACAAGAATTGTAATTCAAATACCATGACGAGATATTATGCTTTGATTAGTAATGTTATTTAAAGTGTTGAACAAATGAGATTAGCATCTGCAGGCATAAAGATGATGTTGCAGACCAACAAATATGCAGATTTTACAATCCAACTGCTACAGCAATGCAGCTTGGTGGAAATATAATCAAGTAAGCTATCCCTGAACAAGTAAATATAACTTTTGCTAGACACATTCTATCTAATATTTTATAAAGTGCAAGTTACTTCTACCTAGGGGTTAATAAATACCTCCTCTCCTTAGCTTTATTGTATTCTTCAGCTGCTTTCTTCTCTTCCTTTCTGGCATCTTCAAATTCTTTTGTCATCTCTTTTCGTTCTTCAACAGAGCCTCATATTGCTCAAGTGCCTTCAAATTTGGAGCTGTCCTTTCAATTTTTGAAATTAGGGCATCAATCTTTTGCTTGAATTCAACTTCAAGTTTCTCATGCTCTGGTTGTGTTGAAGAGTCAGTTTCCATTGGTTCTACAATATTGGGAAGGCTTATATGTTCTAATTCACACTTATTTACTATTTCCTATTTCTGAGAGGTCAACAATTGAATCTGCTCCTCCTGTAAGATCGGCAAAGAGATGCAATTGCTATTTTTTCTGACATTGCAAAAACTTACCTACTTCTCTAGAATGTTCAGATAAGGTTAAAAGGATTAAAGGAGAATAAGACCACAAACCTTTGAATTTATCAGACAATTCAGCTTCGATAATTTTGTATGCACTCCAGAAGCCTCCTTCCATTCCTGGATCTCCTTCTCACACTTTTTTGACTTGGATTTCACTTCTGTTAAAACTGGAAGAGATGTTTATTTATTTATTACAAAAGAAGAAAAAAAAATCAAATTATCCACATCAAGGTGAAAAAACAAAACAAGATTAGCAGCTGACCAACACCTAAAAAAGGCATTTGAAGAGCAAGCCTAACTATTTCAAAGGGGAACAAGACCTTCAGAAAGTCTCTTCAATATGAACATGAACTTTCAATTTCATTGACACTACTTTCAGTACACAAGCTAGACACCTAAACTAGTAATAATTATAACAATTGCAAATGTACAACAGCAAGTCATACAAATCATAGTAACTATAGCTTTCAAACCTAAACTGAGGAAAACAATTTTTGAGATATAATAGTACAACAGCAAGTCATACAAATCATAATTACTATAGCTGTCAGACCTAAACCAAGGAAAACAATTTTTGAGATATAATAGTATCAAGAAGTGTTTGATTAGCTTGTGGACTGTGTGTTCACCGTTTCCGGTTAATAGAATTCTTTTAGCTTTGTGTTCTATTAAATGGATACAATTTTACACGTCTTCATTCCATTACAGTTGTTAACAAGAAAAATCAGTGTCTATATCGATGTCTTCAATTATACTTTATATAGAGTCCTAAATCCTAATCTAAAATGAAAAATATTAATATAGGAAACAGCGTTTTATAAAATTTTGTTTCAACAGTAGTATGAAAAGATATTAGTTCTCTAGGTGGGTTGATAGGTGCAAGTGTGCAGGCAGATAAGAGAGATGACTTGAGGCTCAAAACAAGACTAAGTTAGTTGAACGACATAGACAAAATGCTTCATTATTAATATTATTTTTCAAGCTGATGAATGTTCATAATGTCAGAACTCAGAAGTATTTAATTACTGTTGTCTATGTCTTTACCAAGAAACTCTTTTTAGGGTCTAACAATAACTTAACATTATAACAGAGTTAAATTTACCAAGACATCTTGGCTTCAAGTCCATCACATGTATTTTATTTGTTATCTAAATTTGTTCAGCTTTTAAATCGATTGGCTTGGCCCATATAACAAGCTCGTTGGTCTTAAATATTAAATGCTTAAAAAAATTTTGTTCAGGCTCTTATCTATAGTGTGAAAATTGACATATATTTGTTAGTAGCGGTGCTCGAAACTACCACCACATGTATAGCTAAATGGGTTGCTGTTAATCACAGCAACTCGCTTGATTTGTTGCTATTGAAATTATGAGAACAGAGGGAAAAATATGTTATAACTTTTTTTTTTTAATGCATTTATGCAATTATATTTTTATATGCGCTCTCTTCTTTATACATCAATACCATCATAGTTGTAGTTTTGTAAAACCTTCGGCTTGCAACTTAAGTTACTAAGGCCTTGTTTGGCATGCTTTTGGAGGGTTCAAAAGCTCTTTTAGAGCCTGAAAGTGGCCTTCAGGCTTGTTTGGATTTTATTTGAGAAGAGCTCTAGATGTTTGGAAGCTCTTTTGACAAAAGCACCACAAGGGGTCACAAAGATTGACATAAATGTGTTATCTCACTCCAATCCACAAATAATAAAACTTAGCAAACCACACACACCCACCTACATTCACTAAGAATGGTAACATGATTCCAAGAGACCCACCAACTCATTACACACACTGTTAGAAAACCTAGATCCGAGTGAGAGATCATAGATATGCCGCTAGGTTTTCCAGAAAAAGCCTAAAGGCAAGACTTTTTTGTTTTCCCCTCCTACGACAATTAGTTCTAAGTTTTTGTTTTAGTTTTTCATGTTTATTATTTTATTTTTAATTTAATTTAGTTTAGATTGTAAAAGTTTAAAAACCAGATAGTTGAACAAATAATGATATCCGGTAAATAAAATATTGATAATTTAATTAAGGGGTAATATCGAAATTTTAAAAATATGTAAATTTGTGGGTGTATATGTAATTTTAGAGAGGCGTAAATATCAAACTCTTTTGAAGTTTGATGTGTTATCAGGCCTGGAAACAACATTAGCCCCTATGTTTGAGCTGTGTGATCCTTTTGGATCACGTTGTTGGATTATTGGATCACACTTTTTCGATAAACCCTATGGGTCCAAGGAAAAAGGTACCTCATCAATTAATGCCACTCCAATATACAAACTATTAAATTTATATAAGTTGATATTTTCAATTTTTCTTGTCATTCCATGGATAAATTTAATTTGTATCCTAAGGTAACTCATTATATTTAAAGAGTATTTTAGATTATTTAATCTTCAGTAATACTGTTCAGTCTTCAAACAAAACAACAAATGACTCTTAAGTATGTTCTCACATAGTTATTGGCAAGGAATAAACTCCTATTTATATAGGTTAAGCAAACCATAAAAGGCAAGACACAAAAATCCTGCACAAAATAGGAATGAAACAATGAAAATAGGATTTTTTTTTTTTTTTTTCCCGTTATAGTGTGCATATGTAAAGTTACCAAAAATCCTAATGAAAATTACTAAAAGTATCCTTATATGAAAAATTATCAAAAAGACTCTTGAACTTGATCGATCATGACAAGGTCATGAAAAGTGATAGAGAATGGTGCAAATTTTCACGGGTTACAAAAAGGACTTTGTCCTGATGATTAGAAAAAATAAAAAATAAAAACAAAATTTTTCAAAAATATGTTTTGATCAAAATCTTTTGAAACCCTTTTTTAGAGGTATTTTTCATCCAAAAGTATGATACATGAAAATGCATGAACAAAACATACGTCTATTTCTTTCAAAAAATTAAGAACTCATGTCTATTTACCTACATTTAAGTAAAAATACTTAAATTGAAGGTATTATGAAGGAGGTTCTTCCATCACAGTAAGAATCTTTCGTCATAGATGCTCTCACTGTGACAGAAGGCTCTCTTGTAATGGACAAGCCTCCTGTTATAGTGGTCCATGATGAAAAAGTCTATCATCACGATGAGAACATCTGTAACGGAAGAGCCTCCTGTCACGATATTTTTGAAATTGTGATGACAAAGGTTACTATGGGTATTTACTTACACGAGCATTTTGGGAATCATGGGATATTAAATGCAATTTATTTGTTTGAAGGGTTGAAAACAAATTTTCTTTTGAGATGGGATAAAAAGAATTTTTACATAAATAAAAGATATTTTGTCATGAAAAAAAACTAATACAATTTATTTTCCCTTACAAGATGTATGTCAAGATAATATCCATGAGTGTCAACAACATGGTTAAAGAACATATAAAACTAGTAATTGGTCTTATGATTGGTTGCTAACCAAAATAATCGAATCAAAAATTAAAAGATAGAAATATGGGTTAGTTGATTACATGTGTGTTGTAAAATTATGGGTCAGACTTTTGGTTTTACAAGAAGAATAATAAGCCAATTTAACGAATCACAGATCTGGAAGACAAAATTGGGCCAGAGTTGGGCCCGTTATTCTACTGTTGCGTTTTGGTGTCTGATTTAATTAATGATTCTAGAGGAATAGACATCAACAGAATTAATGTTGTATGCACATCAGCAAGTTTCGGCATTCTTGGGCCTTCAACAATGGCTTTCTTCTTTGACCACTTTAAAATTAAATCAACCATCATTAGGTGCAACCCTTTACCCTTTACTTACGATTCCCGACTATTCTAAATTGCCCAAAACATCTTTCACAGAAGCAATCTTTAACTAGTCTTCTTAGACCCCCTCTAGAAAATAAGTACTTAATAAACTAAAAGAAATATCTAAGTCAATGAAAGCCTTTGGTTTGGCTTAGAAGGAAGTACTTGATCAAAATTTTAGACACATTCTAGTTTCAAACTTGGCTCAAATTGCCAATCGTTACAAGGTTCAGATGGTTTTTCCTAATACAAAAGTATTGGTGCCATTTGCATTTTATAAATGTAATCACTGGATAAAGGTATGGTCAGAAGTAATGGTTTTAAAGTTGGATACCCGTAAAGACCTATGACCATATTATAATAACAATTTACGAGCATGTACAAAGCTAATAATCATGCATTATTTTATCAAATGAGAGATGATGAAGTATAATCAAAATACATGGTATCACATGTATGGAACGAAGCTGTAAAGGGTCCCACAGGGGCCATGGCCCCCTCACAGCCAAAGAAATTCATGCATGTAGCCAATAAAATCCACATGTTTAAATGTAAATTATTTTATTTTATATAATCCACATGTTGTTCTTTCAAAAATATATATATATATATATATACAAAGATTGTTAATGAATTTTTCAAATTTTTAATTAAAAAAAAAGATCATATACATTTTATAAAAAAAAAAAAGATCATACACATTTCAAAGTACAGTAATCAATAGAAAATCATTGGATACATACAACTCTCATTACCTTTTTTTTATTATTACATTTAAAGTAGGAGACAAAATCTACCATTTTTAAGATTTAAGTTTCTTTTTTTAAAAAAAAAAAAAAAAATAAGGTTATTGTTCACTATCAAGTTATTATTAAAATTAAATAAAAGATTACAAAAAGAACAATAAGGAAAGCCTAAACAAACGAAAAAAGGGACGAGGAGAGTCCATACAGATGGAAAAAATGAAGCAATTAGATACTCCTAAAGCCAAAACTAATAAAACCGATATTTGCTCTTGCTAATAACGTCATCCAAAAGAAGAGGACACAAAAATCCAAAAGGTGTCCACCTCTAGGTTGGATGAATAATTGAAAGGGATCGAGAGGCTAACACATTCGTCATAGATTTTCCCTCACGGATAAATGTGGTTCACCCTGAAACCTATACCCTGCAGATAGTCAAGACGTTGCTCCCAAGTTGATCGCTAGCTCCAAGGAACTTTAGAAGAGGGAGTAAGAAAAAGAGATAGTATATAAATAGAATCACTTTCCGGTCAAAGCTTATTTCAACTAAACTTTCAAGTGTACTGAATGATATGAATAGCAGCTGTTAACTCTACCTTAAAGGCAAAACTTATTCCTAACGGAATAGCAAAAACACTCTCGAAGGACCCATGAGAGATTTGAAAAATTCTCGCATAACAAACTAAACCAGGAGATCCAAAAGCAGAACCATCAGTAGTGACCTTGATCTATCCCGAAGAAGGAGTAGACCATATTACCTCTATAATACGAGGAGCTCTAGTAGGCCTGACAGAAATATGAAGCTTATGCAGAGCTAGAAAGTCATCTACTAAGTTTCACATAACCCTAGAACTAAGCGAATCTACCTCACAAATGAAGTGCCAAATAAAAGAAAAAATCACATGAAAGGAAAAACACTTACTCTCGAGAGTGGTAGAATTTCTAGTGACCCCGATAACCTAAAAAATTACACTGATGCTAGTCTTTTAAAGGTCTTGAAGTTGAGAACAAAAGGTAGTAGACATTGCAGCTTGTCATAAATTTCTAACCGTACTAGAAAGAGAAATGGCATGATCGAAGGCAAAAGATAAGGAATACCAGATGTTAACTTCAAAAGGGTAATTGAGAAACAGGTACTCCAAGCTCTTCTCCACAGCCCAACACAAATTACAAGAAGGCAGCAAAGTAAACCTACGATGTGAAGAGTCAAATCAGTGGGCAATCTGTTATGCATGATTTGCCAAACCATTATAGATCTTGATGAGGGAGTGAAAGTTGGCCAAATATATCTAGCCTAATGAAGTTGGGGCTGTAAAAGAAATAAAGAGTTATAAGCACCGGTAGTAGTCATTTTTTCATTGAGGGAAAGAGTCCAAACTCTTGAATCAGTTGAAGTACCAATAACCACCTGCTCAAAATCATGAACTAAATTTGGGTGCGTCTCATGTACTATGAGAGGAAAATGCTAACTATCATCATAGTAAACAGCTTTAATAATGGTTAAAAGTGACAATTCCGAAAGCAGCAAATTAGAAATTGTGTCTTGGAAAGGACCATTTATCTAGTTATCTAACCATAAACAAATTTTTGAATAATGGCCCACTAACTATTTGGACTCAAGTACTAGAGAGAGATAATGAGTTTTCATACCAGACCAAATGGAGAAAGAGAGATATCTCATCTTAGAAAGAAGTATAGGAGAAAGACATTTGGCATGAAAAAACTTAAAAATTGCAGAATCCTTAATCATGAATCTCTAAGTAAATTTTTTAAGTAATGCATCATTAAGAACATATAAATCGCATAAACCCAAGCCAGCCTTATGCTTAGACCTACAACAAGCTTTCCAAGAAACCAGTACCATTTTCCTTTTGTCAATAGAGCCAGTTTAGAAATTTCTGATAGAGGAAGTGAGAGAGCAAAGGATGGACAAAGGCTATTGATAAATCTGGAAAGTATGAGGAACAAACTATATATGACTAATTGAATAAAACAAAGTCTATCAAACATAAAAAGAGTAAAACCCATCCAAGAATGAAGCTTAAGACAGATTTTATCAACCGAAGACAAGAACCATCACCTATGGAAAGTGTCGTAAAAAAGAGGGACACCAAGATAGTTCATTGAAGATCCCCTTCTTTTCATAGTGCTAAGCGAAAGGATATCCTCTAAAGTGAAGAACAAATTTCATCTTTAAAGTAGATACAAGATTTCTACCAGTTAACCTACTGATCAGCTAAATTATCATAAATTTAAAAAACCTCTATGATCATCTTAATATTTGAGATTAAAGCTTGACAAAACAAAAGGATGTTATCTACATAAAAGAGGTGACAAGGAGGTTGTATACCTCTTAGACCCAAAATATCAAGAAGTAAGCCAAAAGAAACCAGATGAGAAAGATATCTACTCAAGAAGTCATTAGCATGACAAAAAAGTAAAACGGATAGAGGATCTCCCTGACGAACTCCATGACAGCAAGAAAAATATTCTTCAAGAGATCTATCAATGAGAATTGAAATTCTAGCTAATTTGCAAATAAGAGAGACTTAATCATTGAAGCTAGAGGCTAGCTAATCAAATCAAAAGCTTTGTGAATGTTAACGTTCAAAACTATTTGTCCTCCACAACTAGTATTAGAAAAGATATTGAAACATTCAGAAGCCTTTCCAATACAATCTCTAATTCAGCTTCTAAATACAATCTCCAATTTGATAGCTAGGGGAAAAAAAAAACATACTGGTTCAAAGAGATAATGTGAGAGCATATCGGACTTAATTGGTTTGTCAAAATTTGAGTGATAATGTTCAAAATGCAATTACCCATGGCGATTGGATGATACTGATCCACCGAAATACCCTCAGGAGATTTGGGAATCATAATAATGAAATTCAAGTTAATAATCGAAAAAAGAATATCCATACGAAAAAAATTCCTAGACAACATTAACCACATCTTGCCCAATAATATCCCAACAGTGAACATAGAACCTACCAGCAAACCTATCAGGCCTAAGGGCACTTATTGGATCCATATCAAAAAGTGTGTCTCTTACTTCCTAAGCATAGGAAACACGAGTAAGAGTAAGGTTTTCCTCTCTCGAAACAAGTAAAGGTACATACTGTTGAATCGGTGATAGATCGACACTTAAATCATCAGCTTGGTGGAAAAGCTTCTAGTAATAGGAAACAACATGATCAATAATACAATGGCGATCAAAAATAATGTCATTCCTTATTTAAAGAACCGATAGATATTTCATTGCTCTTCTTCTTCTTAAAAGAGAATGAAAATAATAGGCGTTGTGATCCCTATCCTGTAGCTACTTCACATGACTTTTCTCATAAACAAAAGTTCTTTTTGTTTCAGAGCTACATCCAACTCAGATAAAGCGTCAGTCTCCATATGAAAAATTGAATAAGAAAAGTCCTAACCAAGGCGCTCTTGAATATGCATAACTTTATTTATTGCTCGAGAGATGCGAAGAGAAAGATCTCTAAAAACCTTTCAGTTCCATCTTTTTAAGGCAACCTTGACCAATTTCTGTTTTCAAATAACAAATACTTATGGGAGAACCCAATAAAGAAACATTCCAAGTAGACTTAACCAAATCTAAAAAGGTATCATGTAACGTCCACATGCTCCGAAATCTAAAAGGATGAGGTCGTGAAGAGTTAGGACCATTACAAACAATCAAGATAAGATAGTGATCCAAATGTAGTCTGGGTAGCGTGATGCTATAGACATTTATCTTGGAGTCGAGAAGAGAAGATGAACAGAAGGATCTATCCATCTTCGAAAGCGAAATACCTCTGGATGAAGATCTGACTCTAGTGAAGAAAACATCCTTGCTTTGAATTTCTTGAAAATCACAAGCTATAATAGTAGTTAGAAAATCTTATGTGGAACATTTATTGATTGTCCTTGTGGTCTTATGATAACCCATGACAACATTAAAATCTCTAGCTACCACCCAAGGATAATCAACATTAGTCATGTCAAGTAGGGAGGTCCAAAGGGAGCAAAGTTTAGCATAGTTGACACTGTTATAAACAAACGTAAAAAGATACAAAGACCTGTTGAAATAAGCTGAAACCGTAGCTTGCTGATTTGAAAGCATGTAAATTGAAGCATCCAAAATCTTAGAAGAAACAAACACCCATAAATTCACGGGGGAGTGATTACTCATACCGAGAAGGAATACCATCCAAGGAGCAAAAAGGCTCAATTAAACAAAAGAGATCCGACCTATGACAAGTGCAAAAATCCCATGAAGCTTGTCGGGTACATTTATTAGAGACACTCTTACAATTCCAATATAGGACTTCCATTTGATAACAACCTTCTTAGCTACCCTTGTCTTGGGCAAGAAGTTCACATTTTTCTTTCTGTGTTTCCTAGAGGGGACAAGTTCCCAAGCACTCCCTTTATTGAATCCCAAGAAGAAGGCCCATCAGGTTGTGGGGGAACTACTACACCTTGGCAATTAAGTAGGTGACATCATTCGAACCATCATCTGAATCTGTGTTATTAACAGCATCATCATCATCATTGCTATGAGCATGGTCATTTTCCAAGACATTAAAAGAAGGACCACAATTATTATGTTGATCAACACTAGTTAAGTTCTTAGGAAACCTATCCACCAAAGGATCATTTTCTGTCATGATTGGTCGATTTTTTGAGGAAGTATTATTTTGGCCATTCGTCGAAACTATGATGAAGCATATGTCAAAACCTGTAGCTGATCAAGTGCTGGCTGAGCTGAAAGCATGTTTGTAGAGTTATCATTATCCGTACTAGGAAGATTATCCTTCTCCAGGCTCGTAGATTTATTTACTTCAATCTCCACTGGACTAGCTTTAGAACGATTAACCTATTTCACTTTAAGTTGCTCTTGAGTCTTGTTTTTCTCTTTATCTCCTTTTTTGTCTTTTTCAACCAGGCCATGTAAGCATCAATAGGAAGGATGATGGCCTATTGCAAGACAAGTTGTGCAAAAAGCTGGAATATTTTCATAGTGGATGGGGACAAAAAGCAATTATCATCACTGTTTTCCACCATAATAGTGTCCTGAAGGAGCTTTGATAAATCAATATCAACCAAAATAAAGGTAAAGTGACCTAGGTCTCCCTCCAAAGTGCCTCTATCAAACGCAAAGAAACCTCGATGGCTCTCACGATTTTCATAAAAAGATGTTTATGCCATAATTCCCAAGAAAGTTTATATAATCTTATCCAAACCTGTGCATTTGTCATTCATTATGAGTAGGGATTAAAATTCGGAGCCTAAGGCTGAAGGTGGAGCACACCCGGTTTAAGAGATAAAGTTCCCATAACTCAAACTTTATTCTTTTCCACATCAGAGTACAATAAAATTTGATAGAATCTCCTCCCCAAAGAAATAAGGCACCATTCAAGTGAAATATTCCATATGGACTGAAGTTTTTCTTTTAGGGTAGTTAATTTCCATGGCTCCTCCCTTTTGGAAAGAATAATAGGACCAATCACAGAATAATGACAATAATTTATTCTGTCTTGGTAGATAGTAGCATTCACACGGACTGCCATGTAGTTTTCTTTTTTACGAGAAATTGACGAATCTGCATGGGGAAGTAGGCATATTTGGGTGCAATGTGATGCTGTCACTTGATATAGCAAAGGCCTGTGCATAAGATTTACCAATTTCTGTTTTTGTTGTTGATTCAGTGGCAATAGGTTAAACACTATGGACCTACCTAGTGGCATCCCCAGATGCCATAATTTCTGAAAAAGGTCTTCTGAGAACATTCAAGCAATATTTAAATTGCAGAAAATCATGAACAATTGGAAGATTAGTAGGGAAGAGAGCTGGCCTGGGAGTTAATGTGACAGCACAACCACAGAACAATAGCAGTGTTGCATGGAAAAAACCAGTCCAAGCACAGCAGAAATGTTCCCTAGCAGCAGGTAATTTATCAAAGAGTTGGCGACCCTCGCACCAATCTGCAGCCACCAGCGTCTCACCAACCTGCAGTGCGCACGTCCACCACAGCAGCTCGACCAGCAGAACAAATGTTCAAGGAGATCGAACAGCAGCTGAAGAAAGCAGACGATTGGCTGAACCAAAAACAGACCAGACCAGAGTGTGCGGGAAGAGCAGCGCTGGAACAGACCAGAAACAGCGCCGGCAGGCTGTGGGAAGGGGCGATGGAGCAGCAAGTTAATGCAGAATAGTGCAGACCAGATGCGACGGACCTGACCTGCAGAGATGGCAACTCCCACAACCCAGAAACCACCACACCACAATCGCAGGAACCAGCAGATGTATGAATTCCAGGTGAGTATGTTTCTCACATGCATATCATCGAACACCTGTTGTGCATCATCCAATCTGCTAATAGAGAAGAAGATAAAGCGGTGAAGTTGGAGTCTGACGGTGAACTTAAAAACCAAGCAAGACCAAAACACTTCACAATTAACAGAACACAATCTCTCACAATCTCACACCAGATTTAGTTTCCTATCATTTCACACGTTACTACTTAGTTTAATCTGTACTTTCGTTGTCAAAAACTTGTGAGTTATATTGGTTACTTTGTTAAATGAATAATATGATTTTAATAAATTTATATTATTGGTTTTGTAATTTAATTATTTAATTATTTAAATTTATTCCAAGCTATTATGTATTAATATAACTCAGTGATTTCTATTGAAAATTGTTTTCAGTTGTATGTTATAAGATTTGTCTTCATAATAAGATGAAAGATTACTTATTTATAAACTCTTTAATCATGTTTATTTAAAGGAAAATCACTTAGAAATTTAGTGTAGAATTCATTATATTCAAATTTGAAAAAGTGACAAGTTTCATTTTCATTTACAAAGTTAAGTCATTTATTAAAATTAAAATGTATATTATATTTAATTTTTTCTATAACACCTCTTGTTAAATATTAATATTTTTTTGAATTATTTTAAAATTATATTTTTTGTCTGGCCCCGAAACATAAATTTTGACTTTGTCCCTAATCGCATGCTAAGGATTGAGTGCCTTGGGCTATAAGATAGTGTGCTACACACACAATGCACATTTTTAATTTTTTTTTTATTAATTTAAATAAAGTAGATAAGCCTGTGACTTTTTCTAATCAATTACTTTTCTTTCAATTTTCTAATAATGTCAATAAAGTACACTGATTTTTCTACCCAATTACTTTTCTTTCAACTTTTTTTAGACAACTTTTCTAATAATTTGAATAAAATAGATAAGTACGTGACTTTTCTAGCTAATTACTTTTCTTTCAACTTTTTTACATAAAACTTTCTTAATTTCAATCAAATAGATAAGCATGTGACTTTCTACCCAATTACTTTTCTTTCAACTTCTTTTTAGAAAAAATTTTTAATAATGTCAACAAAGCAAATAAGCATGTGGCTTTTCTACCAAATTACCTTCCTTTCAATTATGTTTTAGAGAACTTTTATAATAATTTCAATAAAATAGACAAGCAAGTGACTTTTTTACCCAACTACTTTTTTTAAGACAATTTTTCTAATAATTTCAATAAAGTAGATAAGCACGTGACTTTTCTAACCAATTACTTTTCTTTCAACTTTTTTTGATACAACTTTCTTAATAATTTCAATAAAGTAGACAAACACGTGACTTTTCTACCAATTACCTTTCTTTCAACTTTTTTTAGACAATTTTTCTAATAATTTCAATAAAGTAGAACTTTTCTACCCAATTAATTTTGTTTCAACTCTTTTTTATATAACTTTTTTAATAATTTTAATAAAAAAGTAGACAAGCATGTAACTTTTCTATCCAATTACTTTTCTTTCACTTTCTTTTTTTTTAATAGACAACTTTTCTTTTAACTTTCTGACTAAATTCAACGTACAATTTGGCGCGCGCACACACACACATATATATACTTATATATATACACTAATTCGGCATCTTATCCATGCATATATCATTAAAATTTATAGAATTTTATCAAAGTTCTTGTATATTCTTATGAGATTAACACAAAAATTTGTCTTAACAAAATTAAGATAGAACTTGACTTGCATTAGTATGGATTAAGGGTGAGGTATTGCCAGCCGGGAGACTACTCCTCACACCGACATTATAAATAATGTTTTAATTACAAAACTATTCATATTTAAAATCACTTATAAAGACATGATAATTGAAGGAAATAAAAATAAAATTATATTTCGATTTTATAAATTTTATTATTCATAAAGTGGATTGTTTCATTGTTTAATAATTTTTATAAACAATTAAATATTTTTCTATCAATCTAAATTCATGTATGAGACTTAAATAAATCTGGATGATAAAGTTTTATATGTGTTTTTTTCTTTATTTTTTCTTGCTTTGTTTTGTGTTTGATATTGGATTAGATAAATTGGATTTTTGAAAGAAACATATTTTCACCATACACAGATAAACACATTTGATCCAATAAAAAAATGAGATCTAGTTCTTACGACTCTTTTTTACACAATCTTTTTTTTATATATATATATGAACACAAGCAAGTGTGAAGAATAATGATTTTTCACGTTTTTTGGCTAACATATTTTGAAGTCATTGATGAGAATGAAAGAAAAATAAAGGAGGACATTGAACTAAAAATAAAAAAGAAAGAAAAGAATAATAGAAGATGATGACTTAGAGAAGAATGAAAGAATAAATAAATAAATAAGAAAAAGGGAAGAAAGAAGGAAAGTAGGAAAAAGGAAAAATATTTATAAATGTAAATTTAATAACTTTTATATATATCTAGAGAGAGAGAGAGAGAGAGAGAAGGAGTTTTAGGGCTATTTTAGATATTTTAAAAGATGGATAAAGAAAAAAATGATTAATTGGTTTTTAAAAAATGATTAATATGAAATAAATGCACAAAAAATTGATTTCCATTAGCTTTTTTTTTTTTTTTTTAATCTTTAAACTAATTTAATTTTCTTGCAATGTCTTTCAAACAAAAATTCATTACATGAATTCAAGATAACAATAATAAATATTCTTTCATTTTCAAATTAATATATACGTCAATTGAATCCAAGAGATACATTATGCAAATAATCAATTTGCGGTCCGGAAATAGAGTAAGTTATTTCATTTAGTCTACCATTAATTTTTAAGTCAAAAGTCAAGTTATGACAAACAGTCAAACATTCAAAAACTATAAAAGCATGTAGTAGAAAAAATAGTGCTTGAAAAGACAAAAGATTGTATAAAGTTTGACGTTTGTTGTTGTTGTTTTTTTTTTTTTTTTTTTTTTAATAAAATAAAGTTTGATGTTACTGGGCCTTACTTTTCAAACCATGTGGATCTATTTCTAAATAAAGTGTGTTAGGTGGCTATGTGGAATTTTGGTTGAACTTTTATTGATATGTTATAGGTGCAGAGGGGGCTGCAGTGAATCACTACTTGACAATTATTGAAAATTGTTTATGTGTAGGAGTAAAGATAACTTGCAAGGTAACACAACCCTATATTAAAACATAAGATATGAGTGTGAGTTTTTTCTTACAGGAGTAGTCATCTCCCAATTGTGAGAGTAATCATCCAGATTAGACTATCAGTGATTGATTTTAATAGATCTCAATAATTCTCTAATCTATAAGTTTCAATGATTTAATAATGTATTAATAAGATGAGATTAGTCAGTAATAATAACAAAGGTGGAAAGAAAGGGTCATGAGTGCCATGATCCCCCCCGTAATCAATGAAAATGTTTTGCATTTTTAATAATTTACTTTATGTTAATTAAATATATTTTTACTAATTTTAAGCGACCTATTTAAATTAGTAACTTTAGCCACTTTGTAACCAAATCCATTAATTAATACACTACAAGAAACCAGTCTAACCATACCGAGCCGAGCGCCCGACATGCTTGCAGTCGGTATGGCTATTTCAAGATCCATACCGGGCTTCAGCCGGTATGGATATAACAGAACGAGTCGACCCATTTGTTTGGCCTGAAATATCCATATCGAGCTGCCCAATATGGATATTGAATATCCATACCAGGTCGCAGCCGATATGGATATTCAATACCCATACTGGGTTCTGACTCAGTATGGATGTTAAATAACCATACTGGGCTCCGACCCGGTTTGGATATTTAGTATCCATACCGGGTAGGTGCCCGATATGGAAAACCTTTTAATTTTAAAAAAATTAAATTAATTAATTTGTATTAATATTACTTCAAAACAATCAACGTACATGATGAAAATCAAGATAACAAGCATGGAGGATTACGAGAAAATTAGACAATGTGACATTTGACGACTGTTGGGCTTAATCTTGAAGGCTTTGTGGGCTAATTGAAGGCAATTGGAGTTAACTGGGCTTTAAATAATATGAGCTGAAATTTGTCTTAATTGTAATGAGTTTTTAAATTAAGTTAGAATATTTAAGTTTATGTTGGGATGGGATCCAAGGAAGCAAGCAAGATTTGAGTCTAAATGATGAGATCCAAGAAAGCAAGCAAGATTTGGACTTAAACTACAATGGGTCACTTTTATGTTATTCAAAATATCTAACAAGCTTTGAAGATTTAGAAGATCTTGAGAATTTAATGCATATCTAGCAAATCTTGGAGATTAAAAAAATCTTGTAAATTTAATGTCACTCAATCTTTCATTTAATAGGTTATTTTATTAGGATTATTTACTTTCCATATTGATTTTATTTTCCTAGACTTTTAAGTTTTACAATTTAGACATTTTTGTTTGGAAATTAATTATGTTCCAAAATTAGTTTATTTCTTTGCTTATAAAAGCCTTGTAGCCCTAAAAAAGTTGAATGAGGTGAATGAAAGTGCAGCCCACTATGGTTAATTGAGAGAGAAAATTTTCTCTTTTGTTCTTTATGAACATGTGATCTTATCAAGTTATGTTTGTGGCGATCAAACCATGATTTATCTCCCACATTTTCATCTATGTCATGAGAGTGACGTCAATATCATTCTTTTATAATTTTGGTTCTTAATTGAGTTCTAATCATTGGGTCAAAGTTCTTTATAACTTTGGTTCGTGATTAACATATAATCAATGAGTCAAAATTAATTTAAATATTCTAACTTAATTTTAAAACCCATTACAATTAAAATAAATTTCAGCCTATATTATTTAAAGCCTAGTTAACTCCAATTGCCTTCAATTAGCTCCCAAAGCCTTTAAGATTAAGTCAAATAGTCCTCCATTGTCTCATTGTCCAATTCTCTCGTAATCTTTCATGCTTGCTATCTTAGTTTCTATCAGTACATAACTGTTAAAAATATATATTATTTAATATTAATACAACATTTTAATTTCCATAACCTAAAGTTAAACGTACATTATAAAATATTATATAATAAATACTCGGCACATAATGCTAAATTACAATATATTTTACCGGCCAAGCAATAAAAGAATTTAATGTATCTTTTAGAATTAGTAGCTCATTGGTAGGTCGAGGTAACGAAACACTAACCATCACTTTTTTGATGGAAACGTGCCAATAATCTAAACCAAGCTCGATGTGATGAACTTTTGCATAGGGGTCCTTTGACTAAATTCTTCTTCCACCACCGTTATTCCTCGACCCATCCAATCTAATAATTGCAATGGTTGTTGTTCAATCCAACAACTTGGTTTGAGGAGCCCCAAGATATAGACTGTGTGCACAAAAATTCTTGTATTTACTTCTATCAACAACTTTAAATAAGTACCTCTATTTATAGCTAAAATTAAATTTAAAAATAAATAATATAACGTTCACATATAATTTACCTTAGCTGAAGGCTCAGCAAATTGAGCACTTTTATTAGACCCCATTGGATTTGAACTACTTGAATATTGTGTCTACGAAAAAAATAAATAGCATTGTTGTGAGGAAACATAAATATCGAGGATAAAAAAATATAAGTACCCTTATTTGCCATTAACAAACGCAATATTTAAATCAATACACATAAACTCGAAAAATTTTATACAAATTTTGACAGAATTTTCCCTATCTTTCGAACTTACCTAAAATTTAATTTCCCTGTAATTTATCAAACTGCTCAAATCTTTCACAATTGATCTAACCAAAACAATATTTCTCAATAGTATGGTTCCACAAACAATATATATATACCATTTAAAAACATAGAAATCTCAAAGAAAATGAAAAAAATAGTACACCCACTTGTGAGAAATCATGGAACGAAAAAAATTTATATAATAAGTAAAAAAAAAAAAAAGATAGATGTAAACAAATTTTAAATGTTATGGGTCGTTTGCCGATTGTGTGGGGGGAATATGTGCTAATATTTGAGTTTGATCTACGTTCAACAAATGAGTCATGAGCAAGTTTGTCAAATTAGTAATTGTTTGCTTTATAGCTGTCATCTCACCATCAACATGTTGTTGATATTGAACGAAGCTTTGTTTACCAACCACTGATGCTTGCACAATAGATGGTGTTACACCATGACCCATTCTTCGAACTCTACCTTGATGCTCCTTATCCAAAACTTATGAAACAACATCATCTCTAATTAATTATTGGGTTTGTTGATGAAACGACTTTATTTGTGCCTATAAATGATGTCACATGATATTAACATTAAAAACGCAAAAAAATTGTAATTCAATTAACACAATAATTGATTAAATTAATGTAACATACAATTTTATTAGGGGTTTCCTCATTCACTACACTCTCATCTTTGTGCTTGTGACTGGCTATCCATATATCAACTCTATCGACTTCGGGATCCTCATTTGCAGCCACTTTTTTCATTCTCTAACATTGATATTCATATATACAAAAATATATATAGGTTCAAAAAACATATACTATACACGTGTAATATAATCATCATAGTATATTAAACTCTTACCAAATCTTCTTGTAGACATGTCATTCCTTTATGATTTGATGTATGTACGATACGATTCTTCTTTGACAACTCGTTATAATGATTACTAGTTTCCTAAAATATAGTATAATTTTAAGAAAATCAATAAAACGTACGTGTTCATGTCAACATAAGAATATTAATGTATACTTACCGTAAATTCTGGAGACAACCGCTAATTGACAAATGCAATCTAATCCTGATCATTAACATTTGCTGGTTTTAGTATTTCATATTTTCTGTGCGCATCAAGATGAGAGGAATATCTCTAATTTGTTTTGTTATTCTGCCTTTATAGTGTTTCCAACACTCATTCATTGATTTTAACGTTTGAACTTTCATGGATTCATCACCACCAAGTCGTAACTGTAATTATAAGTTTGTTAAAAGTATTTATGTTGTAAAAATAAATATATAACTTGATATTATAAATAAATGAAACCATTATATACTTTTACATTCTCTCACACTATATCTTTTAAAGATTGTGGTACCTTATCCCAGCTACTATAAGTTATAGGTATCTTCTGAGCTGCAATGGCTCCACAACCTGAATTATAGATCACCGAATTTTCTCCAATTGGTTGTCTAACTTCATTAATTTGTATCTCTATGGCTTTGACCTTTACCATTTTCTCATAATCTAAACAGTTGGGACCTCTTCCTTTTCTTTTCTTATCTCTATTGGAGCTACCAGCAAACTGATCAGTCGATGTTCCTTTAGTCGACATCTGACAATATTATGAAAATGATATATATTAGTAGCCAACACATGGATAACATTATCAATATATAAATAACACATATAAATAAAATTCCATTTCATGAAAATTTTGACAGAGTTTCCTATGTTTCTTGGCCTTACCAAAAATATAGTTCACCTGCAATATAGATAACAAAGTAATTTCATAATATATCCAACCACTTTAGAGACTCTATCTTTCCGCAAATATAAATACAAACAATACATGTTCACACATATTGTACTATAAAATATGAAAATATGATTAAATTCATTACTACCACATGTTTACAATCAATTCCTCACAATCAATCCAAGCATAATCCTCACTATCATCCATACTAGCATCAAATGCAGACACATCTACTGGTGTAAATTTCATATAAGTATACTCATCAAACTTTTCTAGATCGTGAAAACCTCTTGGAGGTGCTCTTAGGACAACATACCAATTAGAGTTATCATTTTCCTTATAATAGAACATTTATGTTGCTTGTGAGGCTAAAATGAAAGGATCCCTATCTCATTTATTTCCACGTGAATTAAAATTAACTAGTGTGAACTCATCTTCCTCTCTAACATCACTCACACTACCCATCTAATTACATCTGAACAATGGAACAAGAAATGCTAAAAAATCCAACAAAAGTATTTCCGTTAAAACTCCATAGTAAACCATCTTCTTGACAACTTGAGTGCCGTCTCTTTCATTAAATACAGTTTCTGCTTCAAGGGAAGCACCACTATCTTGTGTACTTTTCTCATTATATTTTTTATGCAGTAGCATTTCCCGTTCACAACATAGCTTGAATAGCATGTGACTTGCATACTTGGTCTAAGTGCAAGACACTTTAAAGTTGAAGGCATATTCATGGTATTTGATTCATTGATGACTTGTTTTGGGAGATTATGATTTAGATTATCAAGTATAAAAAAACTAAGGTCAATACATTATATAATTAACGTATAAGAGAGTGAATTCACTTTATTTCTGAACCATGTTGGAAATTCTCTAGTATGTGTCATTTGTAACAAAGTTGGTCTACTTAATAGATTAGGATCTAATTGTTGAAGCTCTTCCAGGTGCATGCTAATAAAACGTTTATATAAATAAAAATAACATGACCAAGTAAGTATAACGTTGGTAATTTTTACTAATATTCACATTATATTCAGCTTCAATTTAAACCACTTACTTAATGTATGATTCCACTAATACACTATTCAACAGTATATACATATGTGTAATCCGTAGCATGTTTGTAGAAATTATTTTTAATGTTGGTGTAGATGTAGGATGACAGGACCCTTCCCAGACCTTATCTAAGCTCTTGTCTGGAGGATCCTGCCGGGCACTTCAACGGACTTATCGAAACCGACTTGTCGGATCGAAGAAATCCGAGAAGCGAACCCTAACTTTCTTCAACCGGTTTACTCGTTTGGTCTCAAAAATTCAGTTTTCTTTTAAACTAGTTGGGAGTGATAAAATTTTTCTCGATTCTATTTCAAATATTTTTTATAAAATTTTCGACAGCATAACGGCTGCATTTTTGATAAACCAAAATTTACCTGTCAAGAAATTTACACTTCGACTAAAACCTCAATTCCTCCCAACTTCTTTATTCCCAAACATGCACAAATCATCATCATTTTTTTTGTTTTACAAACATGCAACATCAACACCCAATTCTCTTTTCATAAGTACGAACTCATGTAGAATATATCTAGATGCATCATATATATCAAATGCATGAATATTTACAAATATACAATTTCAAAATATGAATATTTATTTCTCAATTACATATCCATCTCATCCATAAAGTTTTACATCATCACATATCATAAATCGCCCACCTATATATATACAACAAAATGATGACGACCTGTCGTCCGCGGTGGCACACAATTAAATATAAATAGCTACAAAATAAACAAATAAGTTAGTGCAACGAAGATATAATATCACATACACTAATATGACAATTTATCATTTGTTTTATGATTTCTTTCAAAACCCCCATGTATATCCTTTAAACATTCTAACCATCACGGGCGATTAAAACTAACGCCAACGTGAAGCTTACTGAGGTATCTCAACCACTACGTTACGGAATTTACTGCATCGTACGTAGGGCGCTAAATCTTATCACTGAGCAACTACAATGCGGAATTTTCTGCATCGCAATTGTAGTGCTAAAACTCTGGGCAACTACGAGCGGAATTTACTGCATCGCTTCGTAGCGCTAACTGTTAATTAACCAACTACGTGCGGAATTTTCTGCATCGCAACGTAGCGCTTATATTTTCTAGGAAACTGAGCAACTACGGACGGAATTTTCTGCGTCGTCTCGTAGTGCTAATTTCTCTATACTCTGAGCGACTACGGACGGAATTTTCTGCGTCGTCACGTAGCGCTAACTCTCATAACCTCTTAAGGCATATACATGGGTTTTATAATCAATTTCTTCAAGTGCAAAAGCACAAAACTCACTAGTTTTACATCTTCTGAAAACTTTCTTAGTTCATTTTCTCTACATACAACTCATAATCATTTTCTAGAAACATATGGATTACATAGGAATCCATACGCTTAACTTTTAACTATATCATTATATATTATTTCCGATTTCCTTTATTACATAGCTACTATAGTCATTTATCATCATCAAGAAATTGCATGACCATTTAAAAAGCTATTAAGTGGCGAACCACTTACCTCGAGGCCGCATCAAGCGTCTCGACGAGGCTCCTGGACGCCGCTCACGTGCTCGTCACCTACACAACATGATCTCATCATTACTAGTGATAATTTGAAAAGTTGAGAATCTCAACTTCAAGGTTAATAATCTCAATTAAGACCCATTTTCTCTATATAATCTCCTAACTTGTTTCTAACTCAACCGAAACTCTCTAACTTCGATTTCTTTGTAAAAGTTTTACTTCTAGACCCCTAGGATCATCCCCATATGTTTCGTTTGGTCTCCAAAAGCTTAAAACAAAAAGTCAACTTTTTTAATTATACGGTTGACCACGAAAAACAGAATTGAAACCAGCCATGGTTTCACCTCCGTTCCTTTTTCTAGCGTCTCCTTATCACATAACTAAGTCGTCCGTAAAGTTTCGTCGAGAAACTCCATCGTTTGCTATGTCAAATCTAAGGAAAACGTCCGTTTTGGACACTTTCGGGCGCAATTAAGTGCCCGTTTTGCAAACTCTTGGTTTTGAGTTAGCGACGCTAGTTTTTCTTCCATAGCTAAGCTTCATTTAACTAATAATGATGAATCAAACTCAAACCATGCAATAAAAATTACATTCGGATAGCCATTTCACTTCTCAAAGCTCTAACGGCACTATATTGGGCATAACTTGCACAATTTTTATCGGATTCGATCCGTTCCAAAACCTATGGTTTTCTATGGTTCCTAGGCATCATTTGAGGTGTAGAACATCCCCAAATAAGCCAAATATGGTCAGGTCTCTTATAGCTCAAGATTTGAGCTCGGGTTCTCACATTGTCAATTTTTCCTCTTTTTCAACTTCAACAATTTCTTAACTTATCTAACCTCTTTTATACTTGAAATTGGTTTCGAAACCATCTAATTTGCATGTCTAACTACTGCCCTTCAAGTGTCTAACACAAACATAAATCTAACTTGGTCATTAGAGTGCTCAAAATTCACTCAAAACTTTTCTCAATCACTTGGTGTTCCTAAAACTCTACTCTCGGTTTTCATTTTGAGGGATGGTGTAACAGCCCATTTACATCAAGCTATGGCATCAATTACGCCCAAAACTCATCCTTGATGATTCTATAACAATCTCCTAAGGTTCTAACAAGATTTACAAGCAATCTAATCACATAAACCAACAAAAATTCTGCAGTAACTTCTCAGCAGCACTGCTAAAATTTTCAGCAAGAAAAGATTAAGAAACTTGTTTCTCTTACTTGGTTCTTTGTTTGGGGAGTTGAGAGAGACTTACTAGGGACCCTAAGAGGTTGATTGAGGGGATGGAAGGCTGGTTGGGAGGTTGTTTCTTCCCTGACCGACCCGCTCGCTGCACCCCGTCGCTACTCTGTTCCAGCTCGCGTCTGGTGCCGTTTCTGCTCTGTTTCTGCTCGTTTTCTGCTCGACCAGCAGCTGGTGCTTCTTCTCCTTCGTGTCTCCTCCCTCTTCTCTTCCTTTGCTGCCCAGTTTGCTGCAGTTCACGGCCTCTGAATCCTCCTCACGCGAGCTGCCCGAAATCGCGACCTGCACTGTCGCGCGAGCTACTGGTGCGCGGGAGTCTGCTTTGGTTGCTGCTGCTGTCTTCTTCTTCCTTGCCTCCAGCCTTTCCCTTCTGGTCTGCTTCTCTTCTCCCTTCTGGTCTTCTCTTTTGGTTCCCGGCAGCAGCCCCTGCTCTCTTTCTCTCGACTCCTCTCGGTTTCTCTCGAAGGAAGGCTGCTGGTGACTGAATGGGCTGAAATTTTCTGCTGAAAATTCAGCCCTAAGTCTTGTTATTTATATTGACCATCTTCTAATATTTGCATCTTGTCCCATTTCTTTTCTTTAATTCTCATTCAACTCATCATCTTCTTAGTGCTCTTTCACGATTACCCCTCATGGTCTCCCGTGTCTATTTCGCTTCTATTCGATTCAAATTCTCGTCTCGCAAGAATTTATTATTATTATTTTTTTTTAAAACGTTAAGCTTATTTCATTAATCTTGACTCTCTCTTTTTAATCGAATTTTAATTCGATTATCATTCACTAACATCTTGAATTTCTTGACTTAGATTTTCGTTGGGACGTTACTAAACTTTTTAATACGACGAAATTCGTCGCATTCTAAATGAATAAATTTTGGAGGCTAGGAAATTAAATCAATTAAACGTAGAGAGTTATATTTTATCTTTCTAACTTGATTCCTAACGTTGGGACTTTAGAAGTCAGAGCGAAGAGTTTACATAGGATGTCCTTCCACTACATTTTGAAATACAATATCTTCATTTCTATTGTGTTTCTCACCAACATCTGCTACTTGTGGTACATACCTACTACAAAATTGCATGCATTCATCGGCTAAATAGCATTCTGCTATGCAACCCTATGATCATGCATGGTTTCTTACATATCCTTTTAACACCTTCATAAATCTATAAAATGAATATATAAAAGTAAATGAAACGTGTAAATATGATTTAATCTTAATTCATATGTGAAAAAGAGTATAAAAATAACCTTTCAAAAGGGTACATTTAACGATATTGAACCGGTCCATATAAGCGAGCTTCTCTTGTTAGATGAATTGTAAGATATACTATTCTATCAAAGAAAGAAAGAGGGAAATAACATTCTGGCATACATATAGTAACTGTAACGACCTCTTCTAATGCATCTAACTCATCTCTATCTAACTCTCTTTGATAGATTGCATTAAAAAATGAACACAATCGAAGTATGACAATTCTAGGCCCTTTAGGCAAGAGACCCCGTATTGCCACTGATAATAAATATTGCATCAATACATGATAATCATGAGACTTAAGCCCAACTATCTTGCATTCATTCAACGAAATGCATTTAGATACGTTTGAAGCATAATCATCATGCATCTTTAAATTAAACAACCTTTTACATAATTGTTGTTTTTTTTTATCTTTAATAGAGTGTGTAGTGTTGTAAACAAATATAGTTTCTCTCCATTCTCTTTCACATGAAGGTCTGACCTAATCCCAATATCTTCAAGATCCCTATGAGAATTAAGATCATCCTTAGTTTTCCAATTGATGTCCAACAACATACCAACAATACTCTCACCAATGTTTTTTCAACGTGCATCATGTCTGAATTATGATGCAACCATAAATCCTGTAAAAATGGATGATGGTTAATTTAAGGCATAGTAAGATGTAACAGACTAAATTACATTATCTTAACAATTAAAAATCTTACCTCCCAATACGAAAGATCAAAGACTATCGATTTTTTTTACATATAGGATGTCATTTTCTCTTTCTTTTCCCTTTAACTTTCTTTTCCCAATCATTTTCAACTTCTACACATGTAAGTCGAACTTGTTTACCATCAAGAATCTTCAGAGGATCATCCATTTCTTCTTTCCCATTAAACCACGATATCTTCTTTCGAAAAATGTGATTCTTTGGAAGAAATCGCCGGTGACCCATATACACATGTTTACTATTATATTTTAATATTTGTGAATATACATTCAACCTACATATAGGACAAACATATTTACCTTTCACATAACAATCTGCTAAGTTTCCATAAGTAAGAAAATCATTTATAGTCCACATTAAGATAACCTTTAAGTTGAAAGTGGACTTAATAGATGAATCATACACTTGTGCTCCCAAGTGCCATAATTAATTCAAATATTCGATTAGTGGCTGCAAATATACATCAATATCATTCACTGGGTTGTTTTTTTTCTCGAAATCAATAGTGTTAGCATCATATTTTCTTTCGATATACACTTCCATGGAGGTAGATTGTATGTAACTAACACCACCAGCCAATAACTGTAGGTTGTACTTAGGTTGCTATAAGGATTAAATCCATTCATAGCTAAAGCCAACCTCAAATTGTGTGACTCTGAAACAAAAGATTGTCATTTCCTATCTATAGTCTTCCAGGCTTCAGAATCAATGGGATAACGCATCTTTCCAACTTGGCTTGTATGGGTAGAATGTTATTTCAAGTTGTTAGCCATTTCAATTGATAAAAATATTCTCCTAAACCATTATATGATGGAAAGTATTAAAGTACTTTAGCTGGTACTCCCTTATGAATCTTTTCGATAACTTCATTTACTTTCTATCTATAAGTGCCATATTTTGGACATTCTTTATGATGCTCTAATCCTTTTCTAAATAAACAACAATTATTGATGCATGAATGAATTTTCTCATACCCTAAATCAAATACTTTCAATAACTTTTTTATTCAATACAATGATTCTGATAGAACATTATTTGATGGCAACATGTCTCGAATGATGTTAAGAAGTTCATCAAATCTCTTATTGGATAGACCATAAGTAGCTTTATGCTTATATAAAACTACAATAGCTGATAATTTTGTGTACTTTGTGCAACCTTCATCAAAGGAGTTTCAACATCTTCCAAAGTAACATTGATATCTTCATCTCTTACTTCAACATCAGGTTCAACATTACAATGACTTTCCAAGTTTGCATCATTATACATTCTAAATGTATTGGAAATGTTTTCAATAGATGTGGAAGTTTTCAAGGGTTCCCCATGCATGGACTAAGTTGAATACTAAGGATCCATCTCATTAATGACTAAGTACTCATACACTATCTTAGTGTCATGATACCTCCCATTGAAACATTTTATAAATAGATAAGGGATGAAACTAGTATTTATTGAATATTTGTTTACGACCTCAACAAAGTTTTTATCTCTCTCTTTATATTCTTTCGACACTCTAAAAATTTCAAAATTACAAAAGAAATTGTTAAAAATATTGCAAGTTTAAATCTTATGTCGTTATAAATTGAGTTTAGAAAATTAACCTTGAAAATTTTAACCACTCCTTATCCATTTGAAAGGCTATAACACTAAAAAAAAAAACATGTAACAACATAGTGTTAACCTACATTAAAATTATTAAACTTTGAATAAAAATAAAACAATCATATTCACATAAGCATTCACTACATTAACATAAATTATAATCACCTTATATATTAGTTATCTATATCCCACAAATTCATACATTGTTAAAATTCTAATCAAACAATGCTCCCGTACCAACCAACTCTCCCTAAACATATCTACAACTCTCCTTCCCATTTCCAGAAAACTAATAAAATTATTACTCGACAACATACCACTTCACTTCATGCATACTAACAAGACTTATACACCAACAACACTTTCACTTCCACAAACAACACAACCAAAACTTAATTTCCCCTCCATAACGCTTTTAACCCCCCCCCCCCCCCCCCCCCCCCTCCACCACCATAAAAAATCACCATCTCCAGAGTAAACCTTCAAATTTTCCCAAAAACACATTCTAGGTCAAAGCAAATTCTCTTAAATCACCTACACCAATAATCAACTATCAGTAACTTTTCCCATAAACAAATTGAAAAAATAAATATTTCTTTATGCAAGCAAAAATCAGTTTCGAAAAACAAACAATACAAAACACAGCATAACCACTAACAAACATCAACAAACATGTACAATAAACACAATAAGATATCAAACAGAAGAAAAATAAGAGTCTTTGAAGTTGATGATACCGTTTTGGATTGTATAGACAACTCGAGGAGCTGCTTCCGGAGGGAGATATAATTTTCGGGCACTGCTGCAACAGAAAAAAATAGTGTCAAATAATATGCAAAAAATAACAAATAAAAGTGACCGCTGGACTGCCACCGCCGCCGGCGATGGTCCGGTCGTCGCTTTTTTCTTGCAAAAATACTAAGAACAACATCACCAATAAAGGGAGAAGAAGAAGATAAGAAAAAGAAGACAATGAGAAGAAGAAGAGATGAAGAAGAAGAAAATAAGAAGAAGAACAAGTGAAGATCTAGCGTACCGGCAATAAGGAGGGATGGCGACGATGACGACAAACATCGGATAGAAGACCAAGCGAAGGTGGGACGACTAGGGTTGGGTGGAGAGTTGATGTGAGAGAAAATGATAGAAAGAGAAAGAAAAGAAAAAAATGAGGAAGAAAGAAGGGTCTCAAGGGCGGGTAAGGAAATTACCTAAATTATCTATGTCGGGTGGGTAACCCGCTCGTCATGGGTAATCATTTTTTTTTTTAAATTTTAAAATAACTCGATTTTCCATACCAGGCGCTTGACCCGCTCGGTATGGAAAATAAGATATTTATTTATTTATTTGTCTTTATATTATATCCACGTCGGGTACCTAATTCGCTCGACGTGGATATTTGACACAATCCATACCGGGCAAGTCGGGCGCCCGATATGAAAAATAAAAAAAATAAAAAAATTTAAATGCATTCTAGAATATCCATGCTGGGTACCCAATCCGCTTGGCATGGATATTTGATACTATCCATATCGAGCGCCCGAATGCCTAGTATGGATACTATGATTTTTAAAATTTTTTTATTTTTATATTAATTTGCATACCGGGCTCATTGTGCCCGGTATGGATACTTTATAATAATTTTTAAAATATTATTATACATACCAGATTTTTAAGGCTTGGTATGGATCATTAATATCCATATCGAGTTTTTAATGCCCAGTATGGATAAGCTGATATCAATTTTCCCTTTTCTTGTAGTGATAGAATAATTATAAACCCAAGTTGATTCATTTGATCACATTTCTCTTGGCCTATAATCTATTCTACTTAGTTGCAACCCTTTACTTATGATTCCCGACTATTCTAAATTGCCCAAAACATCTTTCACAAAAGTACTCGCTAACTAGTCTTCTTAGACCCCTTCTAGAAAACAAGTACTAATAAACTAAAAGAAAGATCTAAGTCAATGAAAGCCTTTGGTTTGGCTTAGAAGGAAGTACTTAATCAAAATTTTAGACAAATTCTAGTTTCAAACTTGGCTGAAATTTCCAATAGTTACTAGATTCAAATGGTTTTTCCTAATACAAGAGTATTGGTGTCATTTGCTTTTGCAAAGTGTTGTCACGAGACAAAGATATATTGTCAAAAGTAATGGTTTTAAAGTTGCATACACTCAAAGACCCTTCACCATATTATGATAATAATGTACAAGTACATGCAAAGCTAATAAGCATGCATTATATGTGTGATCAAATGAGATAATGAAATATAATCAAAATATATGGGGTCATAGGTGTGGGCAGGGCTGTAGAGAGCCCCACAAGGGCTATGGAACGGCCGCCTCACAACCAATGAAATTCATGCATGTAGCCAATAAAATCCACATGTTACATGTATATTATTTTATTTGATATAGTAAATACAATGATTGTTAAAGAACTTTTCTAATTGTTTTAACTACAAATTAAGATCATATACATTTCAAAGTATAACAATCAATAGGTGGATGCAGACAAGTCTCATTACTTATTTATTATTATTATCATTATCATTATTATTATTATTATTATCACATTTAAAGTAGGAGACAAAATCCACCATTCTTAAGATTTAGTTTCCTATTACTATTTAGTTTAAAGATTTGATAATCTCACTGGTTGGGTAACTTTACCCGACAATTACAACCGTTGGATTGACCATACTAACTTAATATGATTAATATGATGTTAATAAATTTATATTTCCAGCTTGTAATTTAATTATATGATTATTAAAATTTATACCTAGAAAAAGAATGGTGTAACTCTTTAAGTGAAAAATGAGGTTCTCTTAAGTGTTAAAGAATTTATTATTCTCTAAGATGTAATTGGAATTTGAGTTGCCAAGATTTGATTTTTTGTAAATACTTGTTATTTTTCTCACTATAGTGAAGATCTGCAATAGTTTTGTGGATGTAGTTTATTTTGGGTAAACCACATAAATTTTATGTATTGTTTTGTCAGTTTTTTATTTTTTTTATTCAGTTATTATTTCCGCATTATTTTATCGATTCATTAAGCTAGGTTTATTTCCTAACAATGATTAAAGTAAAACGACATAATAAAGAATCCAAAAGTAAAAGGAACCCTTTTTCTACATAATGGATATGTATTGTAAGTGAGTATAATGAGATAAAGGATAAGAATAAAATTATCATAGCATTCAAATTTCAAGGATATTTTCTATATTTCGAAATGGGTAAAAAACTAACCATTAATTTTAACATTTTAAAATGGATGTACAAAATAAATTCATGACTTTGATAATGAATACTATTCATAATTATTATGTTGTTTTATAATATAATAATTATGAATCTTGGGAAGCCTTTAAATTGTTTTACTTTATTGAATCTTTGTTATGAATTTAGAGCCTCCAATGATAACTATATTTATGGCTCGTGAAACAAATTTTTGAACTTGGGAAGGGATCGTTTTGCATTATTGTTATATAAACATACTAAAATTATATTCTTAATTTTGGTATACGTCTTCTTTTTTCAATGTTTTGTAATTCTTTTATCGAACTAGTGTTATGAGTTTCAGATATACTTTCACTGGATGGAAATCATTATCTCCCATTAGCTTTAAGATTTTGCTTGGAATTGGATGTATGTCTCTTCCATTGTATACCTTAATTTGTGTAATTTGTAATGTTCTGCTCAGTTTTGCTGGGTTATGTTCTGTCATTACCTCTGTTTCGCTCAAAGAGATTTTGCAGTAAATCTTTACAAAATATCATTGAAAGATTTTGTGATTCAATTAAATATGTTTTGACATGTAAATTAGTTAATATTTTCAAGTGAGGGGATCTCATGTCGGTACCTATCTTCCAAATTCTGGCGTATGGCACCATACATAGAGGTTACAGCTGTTTGGATCTAAATGTGGGTTATAGCTCTTGGGCAAGAAGATTTTATTTACTGCTTTAACTTTGATATTGATGTGTTATTGGAAGCTCTGTTTACAGCAACATACTGTTCTGGGAGTTTGTATTAATTTCTATGTGGAGAGTGCCAGCAATGCTCATAGGTGCACATGCATTACTTGGTTTTCTTGCAGAAACTTTGAAGTAGCTTTCAGAAACTACTGATACCCTTGAGGACTATCATTTTGAGAATCTAAAGAGTTTCAGGACTGGGTATGCTTCACTTTGTGCCTGTGTTGTTTTGTCTAACTTTGGTTAGTACTTATGGCCTGATAATTTTACGTTCACACATTGATATTTAAATAGAGTGAATACTACTCTTGTGATGCAACATATCACAACTGGCTTAAAATTGAAGTAGTGACTGCAAACGTGTCTCCTCTTGAATTCTCATTAGAGGAAAAACAACGAGCCATTGCTGCAGCCCAAGAGACACTGAATTTGTCTTTGTTATTGCTTCGAAGTAAGTAAAGTTCATTTTTTTTTCCTGTATACACAACGATTATGTGGTTAGACTGAGGAAGATGTTAGATTGGGCTGGCACGAACTATAAAATCATCATTCTCACTGAGTGGGTGCAGGACTTTGTGGCCGTGGTGTCTTCTATTTCATGATGAACTTTATAGCTGTTATTATTGCATTGACATCTATTGCTTTAAATATTTGCTGTAGGAAGAGAAAGTCTTCGGTTGGCTTGCCTTGAAAACTAGATATATGAATCGATGGCACCTGTGCTCCTTGAATTGCATGCCACAACAATTCTCTGCCTGCCTTCTGGTGAATGTACGTGTCCAGATGCCACCATTTGTGCTGCATTGATGAGTGCGCTTTATTCTACTGTGAGCAAGGACGTTCTGTTAAAGTGCCAATTAATGGTATGTTCATTTGATGTGCTACAATTTATGTGTACAGCGTGTAAAATATTCATGCTAATAATGATCTGGGCATCTTGATTCAGATATGTTTTGTTCACCTCCGGCTCATATTTCTCTGTTATTAACTAATGGGTTGGACTTAAAAAAAAAAAAAAAAAAAAAAAGCGCTAATGGGTTGGATATTCAGTATGTTTGACGGTTAATGTGATCGAGTACAGAGGATAAAAACCTATCATACTTTAACAGGGACTGCAGGAAGGGGAAGCTGAAGTACTAGTAGTATTGTAGATATTTTTGGGAGATTAAGATAAGACAGTTATAATGGAATAAACTTAAATTTGTTTATGGCATCTACATTTTGTCTGTGATATTCGTCTCTGATTAGGATTTAACTTCTGGCAGGTAAATGTCTCCATCTCATCAAGGAACAATTACTGCATAGATGATCTTAATGATGGGCTTGGGACGGATGATCTTAATGATGGTGGCCTTCTTGGTACTGTTATGGCAGCTGGCTTCAAAGGTAAGGATACACTATTGAAGCTAAAGTTCTAGCATGCTTTGCTTGAAACTGTGCATTGAAGAAGTAATGACTAAATAAAATCCACTTGTTAATATCTTTATTACTAATGATGTAATGTAATAATAGGTGTAGAAGGCAATAAAATGTACTCTTGAAAGTGAGGCACAAAGGGATTATGGATCAATAAAATAAGCGAACAGTTACATATGATGGTTTTGTATCACAATTACTGATTGAATTTGTAATTGTACAATTCATGAGGTGAGCTTGTCCAATTTCAAGCAGGAGTTACAATGGATATGTGCCGATTAGATGCTTGGTATTCAAGTAAAGAAGGTTCTTTGGAAAGCCCAGCAACATACATTGTCTGAGGTCTTTGTCGTAGATGCTGTCTACCAAAACTCATTCTTTGATGTATGCAGGCAAGCTTTTTTCCTCCGATAAGGCCCCATCAATATTTGTTGAATAATTTGAATATATTAAGTGTTTAAATAGTGAATATCTTTCACTTGTTTCCCACGTAAGCCACTTTTCAGCATCATGATTTCTCTTGCTTACAAGTTTCTGTTTCACTTATGGAGTTCGGTAGTCTAGTGGAAAGCCATGATGAGTTAATTGAAGTAGTTTCCTGTACTGAAACAGGGTTTCTGCATTTGTTTAGTCAGCAACAATTGCAGGTAAGCCAATGCTTAGCTGTCTTATTGTTTGTGCATCCCTAGTTTGAGGTTTATGACTATAGTAACCATTTGTCATTGGATTTAGTTATATGTAAGAAATTTAGTTCATCATCATTGTATTTGTATGTTGAAAATTTGCTGCAAAACCTTTACAATCTATGGTATGGAGAATATATAGGCTTCTTTACACGTGTTTTGCTTTCGTTCACACAATTTCCATAACTTATCCCACATCATTTCACGATCACATTGGGCTAATCAAGATGCCTTTGTAGATGGTATTCTTTACAATTTTATTGATATATTTATAAAACTAAATTTTGATGGTCCTTAAGAATTTATATTACATGGAATTATGGGTAGGGATCTTTCAATATTTAGATAAACTAGAACCAATAAATTGTTGATAGATTCTACTTCATATTCAAAAAATCAAGAGTTTAGCCTATCAACTCATGAATTTCTTCAAATTCTATGATATTGTCTAAGCGAACTGTATTAGTTTAAATACGAAAAGAAAAAGAAAATAATTGTTTTAAAGTCTGATTAGATTGCACACTGTATACATAAATCATTACAAACTTACAAGATTTAAGCATCGTCATATTAGACAATAAACAATTGCCCAATAATCAATTAAAGAAAAATAATAAACAAGTGAACAACTAATTTAGTTACACCAAGATCCAAATAAAGGTTTAGTTTTGTACTATTCTTCCTTTAATATGAGGATAAAATCTAGATTGTTCATTAGTTATATGAGATTTGTGGTGTGAAATTGTTATCTTAAAATATAATCAACGGGATTCACTTTGATAAAATTGGTTGTGTTTAATTTGGAGAAATGCGGGCTTTGAAAACTTAATTTTCTTGCATTTTCTTAACATCTTTACTTACAGAAATTCACTTGAAGTCCAACAATCATCACCACATGATCAATCAATCAAGCTATGACGAATACATGGATCCAGATTAAAGTGTTAGCTGTTTCTGCTGTCTTGGCAGGATCTGTATACATGTATGGCTAACCCTATTTGACACTTCACTTTATTGAAATGAAGATAGAGCAAATATAAACATTTCTTGTAATCTGTTATTCTTTTACTGAAAAGATCGTCTTCAAGTGCTTTAGAGAAAAAAATTAAACAAGTTTTAAAAAATAAAATCTTATTGGCACGGTCAAATTTGTTGATTTCCAAAAAATATTTGTTTAATTTTTTTTATTTAATTGGAGGTTCGAAATTTAATAAAACCTCAACTTTAGTTATGAAACGAATCTAACAGTTCTATATATTTATTTTCGATCTTATTAATCAACTTGTTTTACCAATAGACCTTAGTTCTACATTTAAAAGCAAGGTTTGGGTGTTTAATTAATTTTTTATTGTCTACATCCAAGAATTTTTATTTATTTAGTAGGAAAATCTATAAATCTACTTATAAGAAACAACCTTTAAATTTCGATCGTTGTATCGGATGGAACATCTGAAGGAAAAAAAAAAATGCACCCCTACCCTCCCCCCCTCTTCTCACATTAAATTACAAAATAAAGAGCTCTCCAAGAAAAATAAAAAATCATTTTCAACCACTGAAAAGTATAAACAAAACCTGCTCAAAATTCAAAATTAAAAAAATACCCCTTTCCGTATAAAAATTGATAAAGAAGTATTCTTAAAACTCCTTGGTCACCAAAACCCACAAGGAAGCCAAACAATGGATTCGAGTCATAGTCACAGTATATTCTTCCACTCATTGTTGGAAATTCAACTGTTTTTTTCTTGTCAAATCACCGTACAAGAGGTGAAACTACATTGCTCCATAAAAAAAAAAAAGAAAAATCCCAACAGAAGGATTGTTCATAATAAGGTCACAGAAAGCTTTTGAGGCCGCCCTGTGAATGCTGATTGAAACTTGTTATATGCCTAAAATGGATGACGTTTTTGTGTGCTTGTACTATAAAAGTATATCTAGAGTTCTATTCATAGGCTTTCTAATTGAATTAAGTAGTAAAAGTCTAGAGCCGACAACCATAAGAGCAATTTGAGTCTTGTGACCGGCCTTTTCATGTGAATTTAATGAAGAGTATTGCATATGCAGATCACCTCTCACTTGATCTTGGTAATGACTTATAGATGAAGGAAGTCTTGGACAAATGAACAGCACCTCTCAGCCCTTAGTTGGACCAGAAAGCTGGCCCGTTCAAGTTTTGAACCAGCAACCAACAGAGCTTGCTGCTCTTCTTCATAAACTCCATTCAGGGTATTCATAGTGTACTTTCTGTTGGTATATTAGGTTTTCCCTCCTGTAATGATTATAACTGATATTTTCGTCTTTCTTGCCTGATTTAGAGAAATGGTACATGGCGCTGTTACTTGAGGACGTAAGGAGTGGCAACGGCAAATCAAGGTTTGTGTTCAAGAAACAATTTACTAGCAATCATCCTTTTGGTTAGCAATTCAGTGCTTAATTTCCCCTTACATCTTTGTTGCTGCAAGTATTTGTGTGTTAGATGCATCTTTTGTTATTAGCCTGTATTCTATAACATCATTGTGTGATAGACGAAGCTTATGTTAGGGAACATACCACACGTTCTAAAACTTGTATGGTCATGGATTGCACCCTCAGAAGATGACAAAAATGTCTTCAGGTAACTCTTGAGATACATTTTTGCGTCCATAGACATGTCAAAGTCTTGTTCTTTCAATTGTCCATAAGTATTCATAAATCTAGATCTCTCAGTGATTGCCCGGTTTTAATTGCTTATGGGTCAACATGTGGGCTAAATTGTTGCCATAACTTGAAATGCCCATTCAAATATTTTAATTCTTCTCCTACAGTTGCAAAGTTTAAAAGCATGAGGCATACCTTTATGTAATTTGGTTAATGAATTACTGGAATTTAAGGGTACTTATTGCCTAAGTATAACTTAATCCTTCATCTTTATGAAATGAAATTTTGTTTCATTTCCATACCAAAAATCAATCATTTTGTTAAATATACTCTGTTGTTCCTTACAGGCCACACGATGCTCATCTAGTGCTTGTGCTGAGATATTTACTTATTGATGATATGAAGGATACTTTTAGGGAGGAGCTTATGGATGTTGGTGATTGCATTATACATGTGTAAGAAATCATAAACCTGGTTGTGTTAAGTGTGCCTCTTTCTTTAAACTGTGCTTACAATTGATAATTTTATTTTATTTTTCTTTTAATTTGTAGAAATATAGGGCATGTCTTTACTGTTTATGTCTTTTACAGTTATGATTCATTGCAAAGTTGGTTGTAGTGCTTTTATTGTCTAAAAAATTTCTCATTTGTATATGTTTCATGTAAGATGAGAGGATTAGTTCTTGTGTTATGAAACACTAGTTACTTTTTTGGTAATTATGATAAATGGCAAAGATGATGACAGGTATACAATGTTTCTATGTTCAAAGCAATAGGAGGGAGACAGTTGTTGCTTATTGACGTTATGCTTTTTGTTGGATCCTTCATCTCTTTAGTATCTTTTCTATTTTTTTTTTCTTTTTAATTAGGCAATGTTGATATATAATTTGCATATGGGCACATAGAAATATAGTTTTTAATATAGGATGCAACAGACTTATGGAAGGTTGGCAAAATGGTTAAGGTTGTGAATTGCTCACACAAGGTTGTTTGAATCCCTGTATAGATACCTACACAACCAAAGACCATAGTTTCTTACTTTCAAATGATCGTGGGGTTAAGCAAAGCTCTAGTTTTGAACTATGTCATATCATTTCTGAAACTCTTTTCAATAAATTTCTTTATGTGAATTGATATTCTGTAAATCTCTTTCTATATTGATCAATCTTAATATATAACATCTATAATCTAAAAATTTACACCACTAATACTTAGGGAAGTCTGTCATACGTGGCAAAGATATTTAACACATACACAGAGCAAGAGATAACATCTATCATGCATGTGTTGAGCAACTCAATGACTCTCCTGACATCTGTCATATACATGTTGGACAAATTTAGGACTCATATATGTATAGCCTATCTAACCATTAAAGGGAAGAATATAACTTTGGTGTTCTAAAAATATTTTTTATTTTTATTCTCAAATTTTAAACGATTTCCGTATACAAGTATACATAATTCTCTATCTAAATATATATAATTCCAACTAAATACTTTTCTCAAAGTATAAATCAGTTTTTTTTTTTTTTTTCTTGAAACATAAAAATAATATTAAAATATTTTGAACATTTCTTATAATAAACTTAAATTGAAAACATAAAATTTCGATTGAAATTTCTAAAACATATACAATGCACATATACTCAACAAATTCTCATTTGGAGACAAATATAATGTTCTTTTTGTAATATACTCAATAAATTCTCATTTGGAGACAAATATAATGTTCTTTTTGTAATACATATTTTAAAATACTTGTATCACTATAATAACTCAAAAGCATATTATGTAAACATAATCAATAATATGTAAAACCAATTAACTAATTAAATCATTTAATTTCAATAAATAATAAAAAATTGAAAATAAATAAACATAATTCAATCAATTTAATTAAAATAAAATTATCTGCTCTCTTATTTTCTCTGCTCAAATCTGTACAAGTTCTCAGGACTGATTTTGATTGCTTCTCTCCCTGAATCCATTCCTAGCTAAAGTCATATGAAAACTCAATCTAAAATTTATGAACAGCTAATACATATATAATATATTCTCAAACTTCCCAAAACTAATATCACTTATGTGTAAACATCCCTCTGTAAACCAACTGACAATGTCCCGCTGTACCCTTGCTTTCATTGTTTTCTTTCTTTTTCACGTCATCACCTACTGGCCTGGTTCTTCTCTTTCATCTCCAACCTCAATTTCCCGTCACTCTCATATGTACATATATTTGCTTATAAAAGCATAACACTGCAGCCTATATTCATATTGAACCAACCTAGATTTTTTCTTGTTTTCCCATTTTTTTTTCCTCACATTTCATACATCTCAAAACCTATGTTGTCTCAGCTTCAATCTGCTTCTTTTATCTAGGTTTATCAAGTGTTGAAAAACCTGTAACACTCTTGATGTTCCAGCCCTCTAAATTGATCAAATTGGAACTCCATATTCTGTCAAATAATCCGCCACAACAGCCCCTGTTTCGTCCAGTCCTCTCTCTCTAGATTATGCTCTATTTCTTTCCACCATTTTACAACCTGTCTTCTTCTTCTAAATCTATTTCTCTTCACATCTCTTTGTCTCAATGAGAACAAGACAGACAGCTGCTGCTACAAGCAGCTGTCTGTCAACAAAACAGAGGACGCTGTTTTAAATATTAATCCAATTTTTGTTTTTAAACACAGGCGGGGTGCCTTTAGAAGTTGTTGAGAGTGTATTTACGGATGATGGGCTTGGTTATTGGGCCTAACACAGTTGGGTGTATCTAGAGGCCATTCTCCTTTTAAATGTAATTGGGCTTCTTGAATTGGTGGATTTCAATTCATGTTCTTAAAAATTCCACTGGAGTGGTCCATTTAATATTTATCATTGGCCCATTATTGATTGAAAAATTAAATAAAAATGGACCTTACATATATGAATTAAAGGGACTAATGTATGATGCGGAGACCTAGGATGATGAACATTTATCATCTATGTGATATACGTTCACGTTTTTTGCGATGCATACTCAGACTTTTCCACAAAGAAAAAATGAAATCCTAGAAACCTTATCTTTTAATTGCAAGTCAATAATTTATGATTCTACACCAATAACTCATTAAAATTCACAACACAATTCCCCCAAAATTGTTATCTAAACAAAACTACTCACCAAACAGAATATAAAACAACATAAATCATTATCCTGGTAGTACTTATCATCAAATAATGCTAAAAAGACTTGTCATCATCAAATAATGCTAAAAACGTGTTTGTCTCAATGAGAACTTTATCATCAGAGCAGAGAGCACAACTCTCTGTTTCTGTTTTAAATATTAATCCATTTTTTTTCTAAACATGGGCAGGGTGCCTTTAGAAGTTGTTGAGAGTGTATTTATGGCTTGTGGGCTTAGAGATTGGGCCTAACACTGTTGGGTGTCCCTGGAGGGTATTCTCCTTTTAAATATAATTGGGCTTCTTGGGCCGGTGGGCTTCAATTCACGTTCTTAAAAATTCTATTAGGTTGGTTCATTTAGTATTTATTGTTGGCCCATCATTGATTAAAAAATTAAACAAGAAATGGACCTTACATATATGAATTAAAGGGACCGATGTATGGTGCGTGGACCTACCATGATGAACACTTATCATCTATGTGATATATATTCATGCTTTCTATGATGTATACTTAGAATTTTCCAGAAAGAAAAAAATAATAATAATCCTAGAAACCTTATCTTTTAACTGCAAGTCAATAATTTATGATTCTACACCAATAACTCATTAAAATTCACAACACAATTCCTCCAAAATTGTTATCTAAACGAAGCTAGTCACCAAAGAGAAAATAAAGGAACATAAATATTTATCCTGGTAGTACTTGTCATCATCAAATAATGCTAAAAATACTTGTTTGGTCCACGTTCAATTATTTTTCAACTTTTCTTCAAAGATCCACTTCTAGTTCAATTTCACTACCAATTAACATCAAATGATTTGACACTTTGCTTTATATTTTTTTGCATGACACAAATTGTCCAGATTAATTATAGGGGATATTTCTAAAAAAAAAAAAAAACCCTCCATGTTTGCTACAAATGTGAAAAGACACCTTGTAGTTTTGTAGTTGGTAATTTTACACCCTAACTTATAATTAAATCATCAAATAGCAACCCATCGTTAACAAATCTGTCCTCCTATTCTCAGACTCGTTGTCCTCCCCTTTGTCCGTGCTTCCTTTACGAATGGCCACCAGGTGCCTTTCTCTTCGTTCTCCCTTATTTGTCAACGCCTTTCCCTTCCCCTTCTCTCATTCCCTTTCTCCCTCTAGTCACTCTTCTCCACTTTCTTGGTCTCGTCAATGGCCATCAGCTTTATGCGTGTTTGGTTCAATTTGATGGTGTCTTCAAGCGTTTGATGGTTTGAAGTTGAATTTAATAGAAAGTTTTGATTTTGTGATAAAGTTTGTTTGTTTTTTTCCCCTCTTAATTAGTGGTCTTTTAGTATAGTTAGGGCTTATTTGATTAATTATTTTTTTAAAAATTTCATTTATTTGTTGTTAATGAGGTGTGATGATTATGGATTGATGTGTGATGATAGGATTTAGGCATGTGGTGTATTGGTGCTTCCGATTTTGAATGTTGTTTTTGTATGGGGTTTAGGTTTCGAATGTATAAGGGTGATGGTTAGGTTAGTGTTTGGGAAGTGATTGAGGGGTGTTTAGGGCTGTTTAGCAACTGCCTCAGGTGTCCTCTCTGTTTCTTCATCAAAGATGAAGAGTTGTCGATGAAGCAACAAAGGTCACCCAAGTGCCCTTTTTGTTTCTTTAGATTTATTTTATTTTATTTTTTGCTTTTATTTTTATTAATTGACGAAAATTTATTTTTATTTAATTAAGCAAGGGTAATTTTGACCCTTCACATTCAAACCTAACTTTGTTGATAGAATTGTAATGGAATTGTAACGAAGGGGGTTTTTTCCAACTAAACTAAAACTATAGGGTGCCTTTCACATTTGTGACAAACAATGGGCCTTTTTTTTTTTTTTTTTGAGAAATAGCTCTTTAATTATAGCTACCCACATCACATTTTCATCACAGGTAGGCACTTCTTGCATATTAATTGACAAAAATAGGTGGCTTGAAACACACCTAAAAACTAGACATTATTTTCCTTTAGATGCCAATGATATAAAGACACTTGCCTTCTCCTAAAAGCAATTTGATAGCTTAGCTTGTATTGAAAGTGACTTGATTTCTTGATAATTAGATAATCTGATATATCATAATCTAGGATGAAATTAGTACGGGGAAACCAGATAGTTATAAAAATTGGATGTATTTTGGTTTCTTGGCATTTACATTTTTGTACAAGACGAAGACTTGGTGTAATTTTGTCATATATAAAGGTTTATTAGGCTCTTGATTGGTTGTTTTCTTGATAAAATTGTTGGAAGAATTTTCCATAAAAAATAGTATGTGTTAGGTTTTCATTTTTATGGGAATTTAAGAGATGCACAGATACTAACTAAATCTCTTGATTTCTAAAAAAATAAAAATAAAAATTTGTTGTCAAGGGCATTTTGTATTAAAAAGTTAGCTTTTACATAGACGAGCTTAAATTTCCAAAAATTAACATGTGAAACTTTTGCATGTGACAACTTAATGGTGGGAGAATGGGTAACATTTAACATGATTTTTGTTACATGACTTGAGCAAGACATGAAAGTAATTGAATTAGTTGAAGTTTAATTGTATTCAAGTCAAGTTCATGACCATATCCATTTATCCGACTTGTATAAGTTCAATTCTTCAAATGGTTTAAGCTTAAAAAAAAAAATTAATATACTCGTTTGTTTGTATAGTAAGGTGTATAATTTATAAATATATATATATATATATATATATATAAATGAATTAAAGGGACTATTGTATGATCGGTAGACTTATCGTGATGAACACTTATCATCTATGTGATATATATTTATGCTTTCTATGATGTGTACTTAGACTAACAAATTTTGACATTAAGAACAACCAAAAAGAAAGTGATGGTTTAACTAAAAAAGAAAATAATTTTTTAATAGATTTATTGTTTTTAGAGAGAAAGACAACATTAGGCACAAACACGTGAAGAAGGGGTATTAATTAGAGGAGTTGGGTTGCCATCAAAATATAAGTTGGTTGTGTGGACCACTAGCAAAGACTTATACCTCTATCAAAACAGTTTCTAACTTAGGACCATTTGCATTTCTTTTTCTCAACACCATTAGTTATTGTTGAGGTCCCACTTAAACAAATACTCAGTTATCTATATTCTTGGCAATTAATAAGATTAACATTTTAATTTTGTATGAATAGATATTAATTAAAGAAATTTAACCAATCATTTGTAATGTCTCAGCCGGTTCTATACTTCATTAATTGACTCTAAGGCATTTAGACTATACAATGGACAAAAACAGTTAGAAACTTGAAATGAATAAAGAGGCAATCTTTTGTTTCTTTAAATAAATTTTATAAACTGATAAACTAATTAAATAAATCTACTGATTTCAAGTATAATGTAAAAAGGGTGAAGATAGTGATAATAAACATAGTATCCATGGCAGTCACTTTTGGGTTGACGTGTACCCCGGTGTTAGATGAGATGTCTTCTCTAATTAGGTGTAAATCTTTAATAAATTAAATATTGTACTTGTTTTTCAAAAAATAATAATGTATTTATTTATTTTTTTGAAACTAAATAAATATTTTTTTTCTTTTTTTTGAAAAAAAAAAACATAAATGTTTATTTCATTGAAGACTGTTACAATTTGATGGCTTATAATATTGTATATCTTGAATGAATATGCACTATCTTGAAGACTTTAGATTAAAGGTATGAATATTGTCACTTGGCATAATGATTTGTACACCCAATTCATAAGTAAATGCATTATTAAAATTTAAAAATTTAGGTTTTACTATAAGCACCCAAATATATTTAAATAATAGCTTCCATTCATATTAAATAATAGCAAAAATCGGAATAATAATCAAAATGATATGAAATCGGAATAATTTGGAATCAAAATAATTTGTTTACTTTAATTGTAGAAATTGGAATTGAAATTAGTAGTATTCCTATTGAGCAGTTGGCATTACTTTGAATCAGAATAAGTCAATATAAATTACAAAAATACCCTTTTAACAATATTTTATACCCCATAAAAAAATTAACATTCTTAATGATATTATTGTAAGCACATTGTGTATCTATATTTAACTTTTTATTTTTATTAATGTTAATGAATTCCAAACTATTCATAATATATGAAATCACATTATATACATAAATATATATAACAAAAATGACCACCATATTCTTGTTTGAGAAAAAAATATAATATTATGGAATTTTTGTTTAAAAACAATGAAAAAAGAAATTATAATGTGATTTCAGATTATGCATCAATTTTAGATTAATAAACTGCTGCTAATCTCTTCAAAAAGTCTTATTAATAATGGGTATAAAAGTATTTTTTATTTGGAAAAAATAATGAGAATGAGATTTCCAAATGGGGTTAGGGGGAATGAGATTTCTATTCCACAACCCTAAATTTATATGAGACCCACCATTTTATTCTCATTATGAAATGATTTTAGAGCAAGTAAATATCATCAATCATTCTTATTCCCCAATTTTTCTAGTAAACACACATTAAATGTCTATGAAAAAATTAAGGAAGATTTTAGCAAGTGGCGTGCATCAATAGTCACTCAGACTTTTAGAGAGAATGATAACATTAAGTACAAGCATGTGAAGAAGGGATATTAATTAGAGGAGTTGGGTTGCCAGCAAAATATAAGCTAGCTATGTGGACCACCAATAAAGACTTTACCTCCATTAAAACATTTTCTAAATCCGAAACCACCTATGTTTCTTTTTTTCAACACTATTAGTGATTGCTAAGACCCTATGTAAAAAAATTATTTAGTTATCAATTATTCTTGTAATTAAAAGATTAATATTTTAATTTTTTATAGATAGATATTAATTAAAGAAATTTAACCAATCATTTATAATGTCTTAGCTAATCTTATACTTCAGTTGTAAGGCCTGAATCTAAGTGAACTTAGAAAATAAATTGAGTCTAAAATAAAATAATAAATAGGCCAAATTTTTAAATGCAATGCAAATAATAATGAGATAGCAAGAAAGTGGGTGAATTGTTTTATAAAAAAAGATAGGTGTGACATGATGAATTAATGAATTGAAGAAAAAGACAAAAACAAAAAGGAATAGTAAAAATGAAAGAGAGTTAGCAAACAAACATACAATTCAAAGAAAGGTGAGAGTGAGAATCAGACAAAATGAGATGTGGACAGGTGTTGGTTGGTTATTGCTCACTCTTTTAATGCCTATTTTTTCAGGTATTCACTATAGGTTCATGTAGATTATACCATATCATGAGAAGGGCTATTATGATGAATAATATGTATGCATTATTTTTAATTGACCATCTTTTTTAAATATGTTTTACAAATATTTTTACAAATAAAATATCTTTTCCAGATATTTTGTGAATATTTTATATATTCAGCATATGAGTCTAATAAGGGAAAGATAAAGATTTTCAAATTTTTCAAATTATATTTATCAAACGAACTTAAGATTTACAATGATTTTTTTAAAGGGCTTTCAAAAACTCTAGATTTCAATTAGAAATATCATAGTTTTCATGGAATTTTCTTGGACTTAAGAGAAGAGCATGATGGGTCCTTGTCATTACTACTTGACTCTAGGTATGTAGTAGAAACAAAAGTAAGAAACTTGAAATGAATAAAGAAGTTTAGTAGCAACAAAAATAAGAAACTTGAAATGAATAAAGAAGCAATCTTTTATTTCTTTAAATAGATTTTGTAAACAAATAAATTATAAGAATTAAATAAATCTAGTATTTTGTTATACAATGTAAAAAGGGTGAAGATAATGGTAATAAACATCGTATCCATGACTATCACATTGTGATAGACTTTGTAACACTCTCCACCCGATTCTCATTTGGATGAAAACCCGAGTCGCAGGATGCTACTTTAATCGGTTTATTCGTTATTATTTTACATAAATGCACTATAATTTTTTTTTTCAAAAATCCGGCAGAGTTTCCTCTATTTTTCAAAAAACTCAAAATTATAAAACCTGTAAATTTCAAAAACAAACACTTCTAAAATACGTTCATTTTCTCAACTCCCATTTTGGACCCTCCGTCCAACTCCAAAGTCACTTCACCACACAACTATTTATAAACACAATATTTAATAAAAATCAAATCCATCAAAATTAAATACAAATCAAATGGTATATAAGAATTTTCTTTATAAAATTATTTTATAAATCACAAACCTTTCTCCATCATTAATATACATCATTATTCATAAAATCTTGTAAATTCATATACATGTACATGCATTTCTATATACTTTAACACCACTATACAATACTAAAAGTAAAACTCCCAAATATGGATGGATGTGACTAACAGAAAATGCGATAGCTGTCTTCTCGTTTGTCTGTATCTACAACGTCCAAAATTTCAACCTACACGTGGAAAATCCAACGCGCTAAGTATTTCTACTTAGTGGGTGTACACTAAATTTAAATTTCATCAATTTCAAAGATACAAGATTTTAAAGCAGAATTTCACAGTTATCAAATATTCATAATAAATCATAAAGAGATCAATTTACTAGTAAATGCATATATATAAAATGCCTCAAAATCATTTTCCAAATATAACTTTACAAAACCAGATTTCACCATTTTCACATATTTGTAAGGAAACGAAATAAAAATTAAATTCAATTTCGTAGAAAATTATCGTGTTGTCAAATAAAATTCCCCACATCTCAAATTTTTATTATTGCATCAAAATTATGTTATCATAACACAAAATTTCATAATTTTCAAGCTTTTATCAAAATTCTTAAATAACTCCATTTATTAATAATTGTATGTATAAAACACATGAAATTTATTTTCAAGCATATTAATAATCAAACTTCCAAAATGCTCAAACTTTTATTAAAATTCACAATTACGTCAATTTATCAAGAATTGCACTTATAAAACAAACATTTTAAATTCCTCATTTCACAAATACCATAAGATAACACAACCTTTTTACGTTTTTCTCAAAATACTAAAATAATACGTAAGGAATTTACTTTATTAATAAAACCAAATATATATAAAAGACGTTCTCAACCATATCAACACGATTTCTTTCAATTTTTATAACAAATCTCAACGAAAGTATATACTAATAATTACGTACATAAAACTCATAATAATCGTTTTTCAACATAGTTACACAATTTTCATGTAATATATATATATATATATATATATTTTCTAGATACAAGTGATAAATTATTATTTCACAATTTTCGAACTTTTATAAATAAATTTGTAAAGAATTCAAATTTTCATTCACTGCACACATAAACACATTTATTTTCATTTTCAAGCATGCCAACACGATTTTTCTTTAATAGTATTTAACACCCTTTGTAAACACTGACACGATACCATGGACTGAAAATTGGGTTTCACCTTTCCTCCGGCATCGGACACTCGGTGACTACCCACTGGAGCACGTTTTACATATCATATAAATTCTGGGACCGGACACTCGGTGCCTCGCAAGGTCCATGATTTCATATCAACATATATAAGCAAATCGGTGTAGTACTGCTATAGTCACCCTATTGGCATGCCAACTACCAATCCCTACCTACCAATGTTCAGGTTTACTCGGGCCCTCATAATTTCATTTATTATCAAAAATTTCATATTTTCATAACTTTCATTTCTTAACAAAAATTCTTATTCGGAAAAACTCTGAACACTTTTTCAATCAAAAATATATATATTTTTCTTATCTATTCGAAGTATCATTATAAACATCACAATACATCATTTTTCCTTTAACGTTACTAATAAAATCTCATCAAAATCGTTGTGCCCTTCTTCCGATATACATTCGGTCAAGGCACTAACGTGTTCGTTTCTTTCCATTTCTTTTTCGTTTTCATTCGAAAGTTATTAAAATCACAATCCAATATCATTTGATAATAAATTGTCAAAATAATTTCACAAATCCTTTAATTTCCACATTCGGTCAATACTTTTTCTTTCACAAAATTTTTCAAAATTTTCATTATTCAATGCCACAAAATTCATCATAATATCATTTGCACATAAAATGCCACAAAATCATTCATACTAAAATTCACACATAGTCACAAAATCGATTTAATTAAAAATTGAACAAAAACACATATTTTTTCCCAGACTTTTCAAAATTTAATTATCAAATACTAAAAAAAATTCATTCGTAACATAATTCATAAATATTCATGGAATCTATTTAATTAAAACATAATAAAATTATATACTAAATTAAATAAAATCTCTATTAATAAAAATGAATTTTTAAAGTAAGTGTACACCAACCTTTTGGACGCTTTCTATAGCTTATCCACTTATATAACTCCTTTGATTTTTTTATTATCTTATATCCACCTTAAAATCACACAAAACTTAATCTATAACTCATAGAAAAATAAATTAATTTTTTGAAATCAAAATCCTATAAAAATAAACTTATTTATCTAGATAATCGTACACCCAAAATATTTTCTCTTCTTTTTTCTTCCTCTCGGCTGCTCCTCTATTTTTTTTTTCTTCTCTTGCTGTTCGCAGAACAGCTGCTTCTGCTCTCTTTCTTTTATTTTTCGAAGACGCATGCCTATATATATACACTAGTCTCCACCGCCTCTTTTTCTCTTTTTCATTATTAACTTTTTTTTTTTTTTTTTTTTTTTTTTTCCGATTTGCTGTCGAATGCACCTTCTCTTTTTTTTTTTTTTTTTTTCATTTTATTTTATTTTATTTATTTATTTTTTCTTCTTTCAATCGACAGTCACACATTATATATATATATATTCTTTTATTTCAATGGAACCCACTCCCTTAAATTTATATTATTATTAACAAAACAATCACGCCAACTATTGACTTTTCTTATCTATATATGTAAATTTTCACTTTTATCCCTATGACCTTTTTCCTTTTAGTCCAATCTTCTTAATTTCTTTTAAAAACATCCCTCGATAAGATATTTATTCACAAATTTCTGTATTTCTAAAACTAAAATCAGACTAAATTAATAACAATAAATTGAATCTCAATTAATCACTTGGGTCTAATTAGATTAGAGAGTTACAGAAATACCATTGTATATATAGTTTACAATTAAATATAATCATGTTCTTTTTAACATCCCATTCTTGATTTTTGTTTTTGTTTTTGTTTTCCAACTCAATCATCTACCGGTCACAATTTAAATCCCAAAATATATCACACAACCTTTTAAATTCATACTCAATTTACAATTCTCTTATGTCACATGTCACATTTTCATAGTTGCTTGATCCACATGTTTATCATTTCTTATATCTTTTGATTTAACTTTTCTGACCGTGACCTATATTCGGACTGCGTACATACCCTTAGTAACCTCCGTGACTCTTAAAAGTCATTCCATGCTCGTTTGAGCTCTCCGTAAATTCACTAAATCGTCTCTAACGATTTCTGGATTGATTCTATTTCCATCCGAATCACCTTGGAAAATATCGTTTAAGGTTCTAAAATACTTCATAAGCATTTTAACACTCATTTTTGACAGTTCTCTAAATTTTTGAATTTTTTAAAAATCTTTTCGGATTTCTGATCGGATCCGAAACTGCTTCATTTTACCTCAAACGAACTCATTTTTGATCCGTTTCAGTTTCCTTAGAGTCCATTACTTATTATAGGGCTTTTTTATTTTAAGGTCTGCTTTTTGAAAAAAATTTACTATTCATACGGATACTATTCCGTCCGAAAATACTATTCATCCAAAAATCACTATTTATCCCGAAAATACTATTTATCCCGATATATTTTTATTTCTCTTAAATAGAGAAAATTCGGGATGTTACAGACTTGCACCCTAACATTAGGTGAGATGCCCTCTCTAATTAGCCATGATAGAAAAGGGAGGAGTTGCAACGCTGGAAATGGGATAAAAGAATGGTTCAAATGGTGGTGAACGTGGAGGATGAACAATGGCTTCAAGTTGAGAGAAGATGAGCTATTGGTTTGACAACCATAGAGGATTTAGTGATGGCCATTCGAGCTTGAAGATAATGATTGCAAGCTAGTTGATCTTGGTGGAAAAGAAAGATGAGATATGAGTCGATGGTTGGACATGGGAGCTGCACTTTGATGAAAAAAAGAATGGCAACTTCACGACTGGAGGTTTGGATGAAAAGTTACAATTTAGCCATGGAGGTTTGACAAGAAGAAAGTTGCTAATTTGGTGTGTTGGTTTGGAGATCTAGGTGGCCTTCACCAACAAGAAATTTGGGGTGATTTTTAAAAATGTAGGTCTTTTGCGGAGACCTAGTGGCTTTTATTTATTTATTTATTTTTGTGATGAATTTTTTTTGTTTTAAGATGAATTTGGTTTTGTGATGGATTGGTTGAGGTTGATTGATGATGAAGATGATGAAAGGGTGAGGTTGATGAAGAAGAAAAAAATGAGAAAGAAGATAATGGTTTTGAACCAAATCTTAAACTTGAAAATTTGGGTTCTAGGTTGATGATATGAATTTTTTAAAAATCTTTTTCAGCAATTTTTTTAATTTCTATTTTTAAATTAATCACCTTTTTATTTTTTATTTTGAAAGATTATAATCCAAATCTTCAATTGGATTTTTTTTTTCATTTTTATTTTTTTGGCAATAATTTTTTATATTTTTAATGTTATTTATTTTGATTTTTTGATTTTATATTATTTATTTTAATTATTTGATTTTTTATATTTTACATTTTAATATTATTTATTTTTTTTGGGGATTTTTTAATATTTTAATATTATTAAGTCAAGGGTAAATTCGACATTTTGACTTCTTCCTAACATTTTCATTAAAAAATTGATGGTTTTTGGATAAAAATCAAACCAGAGTGGGAAAATGAAGAATTTTACAAACTCTAACGATTTTTAGGGATTTTGTCGGTTAAAATTTGCTTTAGAATGTTGAATTAGAAAACTCATTTTAACTATTTTTAAGCTACTATTCAAATTTGCTTTAATGGGCATGAAACAATAATCTATTGGATTCTATGCTATATATCTAAATCTTCAGTGTAATGAAAATATCCATAATAGGTGATTTTGATTTTTTTTTTTTATTATTCTGTTTAATACTAATCACAAATTTTAAATATGTTAGACATGGTTATAGGCATAGAAATTAGGTTCTTGGAATGTACTACTGGATTCCTAGCAATTGGCAATATATTATGAGTGTTGATAATTGACAAACTAACTTTTAATGGATTTAATTATAGAGTTATGAACAAATTTTGATTCCACTTATTTGTTTTCAAATTTCAAACTAGAAAATTTGATACATGGACTTGACTATAACCAATATAGATATTCCACCTAGGAGTGTAACATTAAAGGTGGAGATTTATGGATGGATGATGATGATGGCAAAATTAGTGAAGGCCATACAATCAACTGTTTTTCATATTAACAACTTGAATTTGAAATATTATCACATTAAATGAGTCCTCTTACTATTAAAATACAATGGTGATGATGACTATATAACATACTCTTAAGATAAATAATTTACATTATTGAGTTACGAAATAGTAAGCAAAGCTTTCCCACAACTGGATTTTACTGGAATTGATATATCAAAGTAGTGACTTGCGACACAAGTCACAAATATCCAATTCCACATCTCTTATTCCAATTCTGAAACATCAAACTCCTGCAACTGACAACTAAAAAAAACTCCAGAAAAGTTACTGCCAAGTTACTGCGATGGGGCTTCTAACTCTATATTTTCCTGAAACCCAAGTCAGAGATCCAAAAGATGAATCGGAGGATGGTGTAGTTCGTACTTCAAGTCCAACAAAAGTTACCTTGTAACTCAGTTTGTGCCCACGATTCTTGAAGTTTAAAACCATAGGCTCGACTGTCACCGACACTCCACTAGGCTGCTCCACTTGGACTGCATAAGAACATGCAGGGGTCCCTACATTTGTCACAGTCCGCTGATGTTTCATGGTGATGTTTTGAGCATTACCATTGAAAATCACTGCAAAGGAAGGGTAGTTCAGGTCACCAGGCTGAAAAGTTGGTTTCTGAGGACAAGTAAAATTCCCTTCTGAAAATAAATTCATTTGAGAAGAGGTGTAATTTAGGCTGCATAGATAGTTTAGATAGTCTTCCGTGGTTATATCGTAGATTAGTCCTGGATCAGCAGCACTTTCTGGATCAACATGGCCTGAACCAAAGGCAAATGGGGTAGCCAACAAAGAGTAGCTAGAACCAGCATCACCAATTGGAGCATTTTTGTTGTCTAGAGTGTATGCTGTTGTCATTAAGGCTGATTTGATTGCAGCTGGTGACCAATCTTGATGGGCTGATTTGAGAAGTGCGGCTAGGCCACTAACATGGGGGCAAGACATCGAAGTGCCTGAAATGATATTGAACGGAATACTTCTCTTGTCGGTTTTGAGCCCACTTGGGCTAGTCACTGGTGGCCAGGCAGCTAGTATGTTCACTCCAGGTGCAGTCACATCTGGTTTGATCACATCCGGTCCAACTCTACTTGGTCCTCTTGATGAAAATGCTGCCATAACTGGTGCAGTTTTACCAAAAACTGTCCCTTTGAAAACAATTGAAGCTGTTGGTTTTTTCGTTGAGTTCACATACATTTTGACGGTATTACCTGCTGCTGCTCCTAATGCAGCAGCTGGCAATATGTGAGGATCGGCAACAAGTTCTTCGTTGTCAGTATTTACTATTATCATTCCAGCTCCATTTGCTAATTTTAGTATCTCTCCCTTTTCAACATTTCGGTTAATTCCAGTTTGGCAAACAACAATCTTTCCTTTCACTAGCTTTTGATTGAGTGAACCATCGATACAGTACTCAGCTCCTGGGCCGCCTGCAGTTCTGTTATACACAAGTGGCAGTTGCTTTGTGGCTTTGCCAAAGTATAAAGATGACCCTTCAAAGACTTGACCATTGCCAAGCTTGACAATTGCTGGGAAGCTTCGGTCCATGTAGCTTGCAGCCACAGTCATGAGCCATGGTGCGGTGTTGTCTACAGTTGATCTCGTTGGGCCTGAATTGCCAGCTGAAAATGAAACAAAAACCCCATTGTGTGTCGCCCCAAATGAAGCTATGGCTTTCGGATCATCGTAATAATGCACAGAAGGGCCTCCTATAGAGATTGACAACACATCAACCCCATCAGAGACAGCTTTGTCAATGGCAGCACATATATCAGCGGAAGAACAACCACGTGGCCAGCATGCTTTGTAAGCAGCAATTCTTGATGTGTATCTCATTCCAACTGCAGAGCCTTTTGCCAAGCCAAAAAAGCTGGCATTTGATACAAGATTACCAGCAGCAGTTGATGCAGTGTGGGAACCATGACCGTCTACATCTCGTGGTGATCGATAATCTACTTTTTCATTGATTCTTCCATGGGCAGCTTCATAGGCTTCGTAGAAGACTCTTGCACCAATGAGCTTTTTGTTACAATTTGATTTTGAGAACTTGGTGCCTTCCTCACAATCACCTTTCCATTTTGAAGGCACTGAAGATATGCCTTTATCTTGGAAACTGATGTGTTCTGGCCAGATTCCAGTGTCAATAACTCCAACTATCACATCTCTAGCCAAGTTTGTGGCAGACCACAGTCCTTTGCCATTTTCTAGGCTAAGAAACTGCGGAGAATGTGTGGTGTGAAGAGTTAGCATTTCATCAGGGGTGGCAGAGAGAAAACCATCAACTTGTTTTAGCAGTTGAAGATGTTTTATAGATGGGATTGGCTATGGTACAAACAACAAAGTTGTTTGTACCATACAAACACATTTGGCTGCCAGTTGGCAGCCAAATAGTGTTTATTTCAACCTGCAGCAACCGGTTTCAACCGGTTGCTGCAGATTAGAAATAATAATTTAATAAAAAAATATTTAAAAAATATTTTAATAATAAAATAATATAAAAATATAATATTTTATTATAAAATATAGTATTATAAAAAAATTATAAGTATTTTAAGTTATTATTAAAATTTTAGTATTAAATTAAAATAATATATAAATATAAAAATTTATTATAAAAAATATTATATTATATTAACCATTTTTTATTATTAAAAATTAACATTAACGTCAAAGTTGTTGAGCTAACAACTTCAACGTTCTTCTTAACAAGTTCAGTAACGTCAACTTGTTGAGATCAACGTCGAAGTTGTTCTATCAACAAGTTTGACGTTAGGACAACGTCCGAAGTTGTTCAAACTTGATAAAAACGGAGGTATGACGTCAGCAAACGTCAAAGTTGTTCTATTAACAACTCCAACGTTATGATAACAAGTTGGGTGACGTCATCTTGTTGAGATCAACGTCGAAGTTATTCTATCAACAAGTTTGACGTTAGGACAACGTCCGAAGTTGTTCAAACTTGACAAAAACGGACGTATGACGTCAGCAGACGTCAGCAAACGTCAAAGTTGTTCTATCAACAACTTCGACGTTATGATAACAAGTTGGGTGACGTCATCTTGTTGAGATCAACGTCGAAGTTGTTCTATCAACAAGTTTGACGTTAGGACAACGTCCGAAGTTGTTCAAACTTGACAAAAACGGACGTATGACGTCAGCAGACGTCAGCAAACGTCAAAGTTGTTCTATCAACAACTTCGACGTTATGATAACAAGTTGGGTGACGTCATCTTGTTGAGATCAACGTCGAAGTTGTTCTATCAACAAGTTTGACGTTAGAACAACGTCCGAAGTTGTTCAAACTTGACAAAAACGGACGTATGACGTCAGCAAACGTCAAAGTTGTTCTATTAACAACTCTAACGTTATGATAACAAGTTGGGTGACGTCATCTTATTGAGATCAACGTCGAAGTTGTTCTATCAACAAGTTTGACGTTAGGACAACGTCCGAAGTTGTTCAAACTTGACAAAAACGGACATATGACGTCAGCAGACGTCAGCAAACGTCAGCAAACGTCAAGGTTGTTCTATCAACAACTTCGACGTTATGATAACAAGTTGGGTGACGTCATCTTGTTGAGATCAACGTCGAAGTTGTTCTATCAACAAGTTTGACGTTAGAACAACGTCCGAAGTTGTTCAAACTTGACAAAAACGGACGTATGACGTCAGCAAACGTCAAAGTTGTTCTATTAACAACTCTAACGTTATGATAACAAGTTGGGTGACGTCATCTTGTTGAGATCAACGTCGAAGTTGTTCTATCAACAAGTTTGACGTTATGACAACGTTTTTTTTTTTTTTTTTTTTTTTTTTCCGCTTTCTTAGGATTTTTGACCCAACTACTTATAATTATCTATTTATTTATTTATCTTTGTTTTTGTGCAATTACAAATTAATTAAATTACCCATTATTTTGGATTTTGATTTTAACATTTTGTATTAAGTAATTTTTTTTTCTCAAACAATACTAAGTATAGTTATTATTATTATTCATACGAAATAAAAATATTATTATTGCCATATAATCCACACCCCAAGGAAGAAAGAAATTTATAATAACAACCAAGCAAATGAGATATATTTTAATAAAAGTGAAAATTTCAAAAACAACCATTATTATGTTCTAAATTAATAAATATATCATTTTATTTTAAATTAGTTATTCTTTCTAATTTTTTAATATAATAATTTTAGTTTCACACATATCCAATCAATAAATTCTAACATTTCAAATTTTCATAAAATTTAAAATGCACACTTTCCACTGGTCATGGATGCATGACCGCACTCACATCCTAATGCGATTGCATACCTACTCTAATTTGGGTGCATGACTCCATCATCGTTTCAGCACAGCCATACACCCATACCAGTGCATCTAATCATGCTTACCTCATGTCACACACAAGCATGATGGAAGAGCTTTTCATCATACTTAAGAGTGACAGAAAGCTCTCCCATCACAGTTGTCTTAGGCGTGACAGGAGTTCTTCAATGATAGTGCATAGCTGCACCATTGTTTCAGCACGGCTATACGCCCATAATAGTGCAAACCTTGTATTGATCATGGACGCGCAGTCGCGCTCTAATAAAGGTGTAGCCGTGCAACCACTGTTTTAATGTGTTCACGCACCCATACTAGTATAATCCAATTTAATTTTTAATTTTCAATTTTAAAATATAGTTAAATATAATAACTTAAATGGAATTATTTTATATAAAATAACTTTAAATGGATTAAAATATTATTTAAATATATAATTTTTTATAAAATAATTTTGTTAAATTTATTTCTTAAAAATATATAAAAGTATTTTTTATTTTATTTTTTATATAAAAAGTTACTCTTACAATTTAATTTTTGAACATAACGTATGATGAAACTAAAATATAGTAATTTTATTTTTTGTTAAATTAAAATCCTTACTTGTTATTGAATTGTAAATTCATTCAGAATTGTTTTTGAATGTGAATTTAAAATGTAATTTATTTATAATTTATTTTTTTAAAAATTAAAAATTATTATAGTATAATTTTAAAAATATGATAACAGAGGAATCGTGATGGGAGACTATCCTAACATGTTTGGCTCTTGTCATGTATAGAAATGATAAGATAGCCTCTCGTCATGTCTAAGTGTAATGGGAGTCTTCCGTCACACTTGCCTTAGGTGTGATGGGAGGCTCTCCCGTCCCATCACGGTCAAGGCTTGCACCACTCATGGGTATGTGGTTGTACCACTGTTTTAGTGTGGTCATGCATCTATACCAATATAATCCAATTATATTTTTTATTTTTTATTTTAAAATATTGTAAATATTATAACTGAAATTGAAAACTGTCTTATCATGTTTGTGTGTGATGAGACGCTTTCCTGTCACGTCTTAGGCATGATAGGAGGTTCTCCCGTCACGCCAAATAGGAGGCTCTCTCATGACCTTCCTGTCATTTATAGGCATCATGATAGGGCCTTTTGTCAAGACTTAGGTGAAAATAAAGCCTCCTCTCATAGCATAAGTGTGGCAAAAAAACCTTTTATCACACTTATTATTTTTTTTCCACTTTTTTAGGAATTTTGACCCCACCATTATTTATTTATTTATTTTCGATTTGGTGTAATTACAAATCAATTAAATTACTCATTATTTTGGAATTTGAATTTAATATATTGTATTAAGTAATTCTTTTTTGAAATAGTATTAAGTAGAGTTATTAATAATAGTACAAGATGAGAATATTATTATTGTCATACAATGTACACCCCGAGGAAGAAAGAAATTTATAATAACAACTAAATAAAAAACCTTATTAAATGAATGCGAAAGGTACAAGTCAAGAAACTTGACTAGAAAATTTAAATTCATTTGATCAATTTAATGTCCAAAAAAATATATAATCATGAATAAAATATTATATAAATAAATTGATGAAATTTACATTTTTTTCGTAAATTTAATTTTTTTTTTATCACCATAACATTGAACTTGTTCCAATTTAAGTTTCTTTATTTTCTTTTTTAATCCAATTTAATATTCTATTTTATATTTTACAATATAGTAAAATGTAATAACTTAAATTAGATTATTTAAAAGAATAATTTATATTGAATTAAAATATTATGTAATTATATTTTTAAATAAAATAAGTTTATTAATTTTGTTTCTTAAAATACATAAATGTATTAACCTTTAATTTCCATAATTTCAGAGATATTTCTGTTAGAATTTATTTTTACATTTATATATTCATCTAAACAAATTAATTGCATCTAATGTCTCTTATTAACCAAAAAATCCTTCAGCATGATAGAAGAACCTCTCATCACATTTGACTATGAAGAGCCAAGAGAACCTCCCGTCATGCTTGACTCGACCAGAGAACCTTTCGTTATGTGCAAGGCAAGCGTGACGAGAAAATCTCCTGCCACGCTTAGAAGTGATGATCGTGATAGGAAATTGTCCCGTCATGCCTATGTGTGACAAGAGATAAGTGTGACTAAACAGACTTCTATCACATTTCTGCTATTAATATTATAAGTTCATTAAATTAATTTTACATTTAAATCAAGTTAAAACTTTTTTTAAGCTACAATTTTAACGTTTAATAAAATTTAAAGCTTATTTTGATAACATCACATTATCTTTGAAGTTCTTAAATATTATTATTTCATAACTTCAAAAATTTTCTTTTAAAAGAATATATAAAATATGCAATAAAAGTTTTACTTGTTAACTGGAATTTTACTAACACCATTACTTATATCAATTTTAACGACGATATGAATTTCAACCCATAAAAAATTAATATAAAAGAAAATAATATTTTTTCATTTTTATGCTAATAAACTTAACCGCAAGATTGTAACTAAATTTATATCACCCCCTCACACCAAAAACCCATTCTCATAATCCTTCAAACGCCTAAGAATAAACATAAGAACTACATTAAACATTCTTAAACCAAATGAAATAACATGTGCTTCTGTAATTGCTGTGTCAATATTTAATTTAAAACATCCTTAACTAAATGGTTTCCAATGGATAAGAGCTAAAATACATGGAATCTTCATGACTAGATTAGAACTATAAAAATCCACAAGAAATGAATATGATTAGCTACAACATCTTTAACTAGAAGAAAAGAAAACAATGAACAACCCAATTCCTAGCTGGAAGAATGCAATCACATACAAACTTTGACAACAACTAATACAAAGAGCTTCATGATCACATCTATTTGATCTTTCTTCTTTGCCCTTAGCTGCAAAAACAACATTAACAATATTAAAAATTGTCAAAACACGTACATCCAATATCATGGGGATATGTAGAAGAAATTAAAAATTAAAAAAATGGCACCTGATTACTATGTCAATATGTTTTTCCTATAGCTGGCAGCACGAGAATGCAGCCCCGCGCAACACATAAAGGCAAATAATGAAAAATGTCATAACCACTCCTAAAGGTAACTTTTATTCTTTTAAATTCGATCCCTACAACTCAAAACCATAACAAAATGTTATAATTACTATTCGAAACTGAGCAAAATGGTTTTCTAATGATAAATAGTCTGCTTATTACCAAATCATCACAAAAACATTTTCCAAACACAAAGTTAGGCTTAAAGATCCAATTGCATTTGTACATTACCACCAAATTAATCCACATTTCTAATAATCCTCATTCATTTTCACAATGTTTTATAACACCCGTGTTAGTACTAATAAAATTAAACCAAAGGGCAAAAAATAACTTATAGTTTAAATCCAAAACCAAAAAGTTCATACCATTTCAAGTTCATCAACTCATAAACAATCATATGAAAAAATATATATATATATATATATATAACCAGCAACAAAAACTCATATAAAGCAAATCTTTGCTCTTTCGAATTGGTCTATGATAATAAACAAGCAAATCAATAAACACCTACTATAGGAAAAATATATATCATTCTCTCCACACCTATAGCAGTCATACTTGGCAACTCTCAATACGATTACCCATTTCCACAAGATATCATGATTAATTTGTTGCAGTATAGCACCAAAGAATACCAAACCCAACAATAGAGATTGCTTTCCAGTGTTTACCTAAACTAGTCAATATCATAAGCCAAAAAGCAGACATTACTATTAACACAAATGTATGCTTATTCTTTTCGCAACAATGTGAATTATAACATTTGTTTTATTCATAAATAATATAAAACAAAAGAGGAATTTCAAAACCATAGCATTCCACTTACATTTAACATCAAACACGCTAACTGACACAAGTCTAGATGCATTCGATGATCAGGTCAAGATCAAATAACAGGTGCAACTACAAGACCAAAAAAATAAGCTGAGCAACACATAAGCTTGCCTTCTCACTATCCATCCATATCGTCAAAATGTGAAAAGTGATCTCAAGGTATGATCCATATCTCAAAGGGAAACGTGGCAGTAAAAGGAACAATCGAAACAAAATATTTGGCTTCATCAACTAAATGGTCAGGCATCCACCCTTAGCAAATCTTTAAAACCAAACATCATATCAAATCTTCAAAACAACTACAACATCATATCAAAACAAAAACAATGTAAGAGTACTCACAGATTCATTGATTGGGCCAAAGATCTCATCACCTTTTCCTATATATCTATATATGCAACATATATCATCATAAATGTGTAATTGTACCTGCATAAAAGGATATTTTTGCAAGTATTCTTTACTATAAATATGAGAAGCAGGAAAATATGGTCCAAAAAATAGAACCCACGTGATATTCTTATCAACGTTTATAGCCATCCTTTCGATTTTACGCAATATATCTACATACCAAGAACAAAAAAGTGAGAGAATCAAGAACAATAACACAACACCAAACCAAAATAGAAAATATTCTTCAAACCAAACAGATGTTTTCATAACTCATAAATTGAAATCAGAAAACTAAAGCTGATTATAGCAAAAGCAATCCCCTCCAACACCCGAAAAGAATTTTATAACAAAACACCAAAACAAAAATCCCACACTTATAAAGTTGAATCAAAAAAGGACTTGGAGGACCACACATACCAGAATCGACGTGTCCGAGCACGCCTTGTCGAAGCTCTCTCCGCCAGCCGCCACCTCGCTTCCCAGCAGCGATGGCGAACACGACGATTTCTGTGCTCTGAAGCACGTGCGCACCACGTCGCACGCGGTGTCGTTCGAAACCACGTCCCACAACCCGTCACTAGCCAATATCAAACACTCCTCTTCCCCCGTCCTCTCCACCACCGTCACCTCTGGCTCCGATATCACAAACGGTTTCAAGTAATTGTCGCCGATGGCTCTCGACATGGCCAGGACGCCAAGGACACGTGGACCGTCCCAGTATATTACACGTCCCCCAGCGGCTTCGATTCTATCCAATTCATCGGGGCGATCAGGCTGAGATTGAAACAAAACCCGAAACACAAAGAAAAAGTTAGTTAAAAATTCAAATGACACGTGGAATTTTCACGCCGAGAGAAAACAAAACAAAGCTAGCCAGCTAGCTGGCTACTCACCTTGTGATCAGATGATAGAGGAACGGCTACGCCGTTACGGCCGAGCACGACGCAAGAGTCACCGCAGTTTGAGACGATGATCTTGTCAGGCGTGACGACGGCGACGACGGCGGTGGATCCGACGGCGTCGCACTGCGGAGTCTGGAGCTCGCAGCGGCAGTTGGAGACTTTTGAATTCTCCGTCCACTCCTGGACCTCCTTGTCCATCCTGTCGAAGCTCAGCTCCATCGTTTGTTTCCACTCGATGTCGCCGGATTCTTCTTTGCTGCGATTTTCAACTTCCGCTCTAACTATCTCCTGTAGCCGATCTTTACACTTCATCGCCACCTAAAACGAAACAACCACAAGTCGATTAATGATAAAAACAAACTTTGAAATTTAAAGAGATTCGAAGCATACATGAGAGCAACCGTGTCCATCGAAGACGCCAAAAAAGTGCGTTCTGGCCAGAATCTTGCTATTTTGTTTACAAAACGACGGATGTATCGACACCGCATCTTCCATGTCTCGTCTTCTTCCACAAACAGAAGTGAATCCATCACCGGACCCAGTTTTCTGGTTTCGATTTAAACCCAAAAATCAGGTTTCAATGGAACCCAGTTTCTGGGTTCGGATATATGAAGAAGGAGAGAAGAAAAAGAAGAGAAGAAAAGGCAGAAGAAAATAATAAAAGAAGAAGAAGATGACGAAACCCCTTATGGACGGCGACCACCATCAAACACCTACCCACAGCCACCCATCAAATGTATCCACCACACCCAAAAACCACCCAGCAGAATCACCCACCACCACCACCATCAACATCAAACACACCCCACACTCACCCATCAAACACATTCGGACGGCCACCAACATCAACCCAAAAACCACCGACCCACCACCACCATCACCACCACCAAAATCTAGATGGCTTCCATCGATGAAGGCGAAGATAGGGAAAGAGAGACTTGGTCGAGAGAGAAAGCAGATGGAAAGAGAGAGAAAGATAATTGAATGGTTTCTTTTTTTTTTTAAGTCACTTTCTCTCTCTTTTGTACCCATTTAGCCGGTTACACATTCCCATCCTTTTTTTATTATTATTATTTTTTCCAATATTCCTAACCGCTGGATCCAATTCTTCATCATCCAACGGTTGGATGATCTCCTTTTCTATTGTACGTATGATACAAACAGCTTTTCTTGTTTGTATCATAGCCAGCTCCTTTATAGATAGCTTCGCTGCAAAACCAGAAATGACAGTTTCATAGACATAAAGCAGCTCTGGAGGTGATGTTTCTTGATCTTGATCTTCCTCTTGGGGTGAGAAATCGTTGACAGAATCGAGCATTGCTTGGTAAAAGTCTCTGTAGTTGCCTGCAGGAGCATGATTTGCTGCCACCTTGTTCTTGTCCATGTGAATTATATATACCTGCGTGTCTATTGAAGCAACTGATGTTGTAGCCATGAAGACAAGCAACAACAAAGATGTCCAAATGCTCATGGTGGCTGAAAAAAGAAAAAGAGAAAATGTTAATTCATTAGTCAATTTGAATGCTAACAACAATAACTATGAACAAAATTGGACTAACTAGTATATAGTATTTTCTAATGAAAATGAAACTATAACTTAGCAAAGAAATATGTTCTTCTTCTCTAAGAATGGAACAAATTGAGTGCAATTACATATTCATATATTCTACAGCAAACATGAATTAATTACTATTTGAACAAAAAGAGATATATTTATACCTCTCTCTTGTCTCAACAATAAGAGAAATTATAAAAGAACATGCAACTGAAACACAAGGAGTGAACAAATCGACAAGAACTATATATAGACCAAAAGCACTTGAGTCGTACTAAGGCTTCATTTGAAGTAACTTTTACTTTTAACTTTCAATAGTAGAAGAAGCGAAACAAAAGCCTAAGTTTTTCAATAACTATTTAAATAATATACTTTAAAAAAGCTTTTGTCTTTTAAAGAGCTTTTCAAACTATTTGATTAGAAACTTTGAATATTTTAAAAATGGGAAAATTTTATGTAAAAAAACTAAAATACCATTAATTATTTTATTTTTATTTTAATTAAAATTTAAAAAATTGAAAAAATTAAAATATGTAATTATTGAATGAGTAAAAATTAATTATAAAAATAAGAAAAAAATCTAAAAAGTAAAAATGAATAAAATTTCTAAAAAAATAAAAATTAAGAAAACATATATAGTTAAAAGTGAATTAAAAAAATAAAAAATTCTTTTGTGTAATGGAATATTCTACTATTGCTTATCAACTTTATGCATCTAGACTATTCAATACACACTCTCCAAGTTTATCTCGAGAGTGACCCTCGATGCCAACATTCACTTTAATTGAAGAAAGAGAGAGAGAGAAAATTGAACACCCCACCGTTTCATTTGTCATTGTTTTTTTTTTTTTTCTTTTTTTGTCATTTTCTTTGCTCCTCTCAACAACAGAACTTGGAAAATTCTCATCTCAATACCTAGATTTGCCTACCATTCCTCATCCCTCATCTATGCATCCTCATCACTCTTCTCTTCCCACTCACAGAAAACTCCTCCACTTCTAGTCTGTCCTCTACTCCTCAATACTCCACAACGCCAAAAACCAAACAACCACAAAATCAATCAAACACCCCAAATCAAAACCAAAAACACAATCAAAATCCAATCTTTTTCATTTTTCCTCACCAACTTAACCTGGACCTGCATCTAGTTCACATTCCTAGCTATCTATTCACATTCCTAGTTGTCTCGGTAGCCATCTTCAAATTTTCATTGGACACCTAGAAAAATCATGTTGCTGCTAACTCTTACAAGCAAGTCGTTGCCATCCATTAGAAAGGAGAAGGCCTGACAAAAAGGAGTATGTTGTTGATCTGTGGTGGCAGAGGAAAGAAATGTGAAAGGGCATGGATGGTATTTTGTATTTGTTAGTTATTCTTATGAGGGTAAAACTGACAATATAAAAAGTTTCATTAAACTTCAAAATGACATCCCGTGTTTTCTCAAGAACCCGTTCCTCCAAAAGCCAAGAATTGTGGTTTCAAGTAGAAGCTCTTCCCAAAATTAGAAGCCATTTTTAAGATAACACTTGATCACTCCAAAATAACGGCTTCTGACTTCAAGAAGCCAAAAAAACCTCTTTCGGGTGAATCCCAAATAGGCACTAAAAAGTGTAATTTTCCTATTGTATCTTTCTCTTCTAAAGTGCACGCCCTGTATAAGGTTTGAATCCAAATGGATACGACAAATAAATTTAGCTCAAATAAAATCAATAAATAGGCCCAAGTTAAGTGTAAGCCCAAGTATTACTAGTCATTGATGTTGGTTTTAATACATTCCCAATATTCACACCCCTCAAAACCTTTTTGTACACCCCTAATTAATATATTTTTAAATTTTTATTATTATCCTTAAGTAAAATGATTGAAAAGGTTAACCCAAAATATCAATTATGAAGTAGAATAACAAGAATATACTTCTAAACATCATCTAAATACTTTGCTTTCTAGTATCTTATACAAACTAAAACAAAATAAAAAAAAATTAAAAAAATGGTAGAGATCTATATGAAGACCTGACAATCTCCACAACCAATTATTTATCACTGACCAAGGGTGAGTTCAACCTAGATTTTACCAAGCACCCAAGAACCTATAACCCAAATTTCAACAACACTACAATTTCTTAACAAGCATCAAGAAGTCAAGAACCCAGATTTTGAACCTCATTCTCCAACCTACAAATAGGATTAACAGAGAAAATCAAGAATAAAAGAGAACTGAAGAAATCTGTTCTAACTTTATTTTTTTTTTTTTGAGTAAAAATATGTTCTAACTTGACTTGTGGAAATTTAATAGTAAACATAACACAAAGATATTTCCCATGCATTTAGCTCAGCCCCCACCAAACCAAAAAGACTATATATAATGAGTTTTGCAATGAAGCTGTGAAGGAATTAGAAAAAAAAAAAATTGAACATCAATAATGTCGACGTTGGAATTCAGTCGACGAGCAATCAATGCCCAATACCTGCAATCAATGTGAGAAAACACAAATACCAAGAAAAGACAAAGACAGGAGCAGAGGATCAAACGAGGAACACCAAGCTTTTACGTGGTTCGGCAATAAAAGGCCTACGTCCACGACTGTCCAACTCTTAATCTCTGTAGAGTGACAGTATCTTATTGAATATTATATGTCTCTCTTGTTACAATGATTTCGATCCCTATTTATAGGGAAAGAAGTGTTACAATTCTGGTTGTAGCAAATCAGGAAGAGAATCCTGAATTAATTACATTCCCTAAACAATTGGGAAAAATAAGGAAAAGAATTATAAATTAATTATGCTTCCTAATATATTTAGATAATATCAGGAAATTACTATAATTATCTTGAGATAATGTTGATTTGAATTTGACTTCGAATTAATCTCCATATCTGATGAGGAAATCTTGGTTTGATTGGGCAATTGCCATATTTTGGAGAGAGAATCATGGTTGAACTTGGTATCTGCCTTTTCTGGAAGATACTGTGCTTATCACGCGTCTGAGCGAGCTGACGTGTCACAGTGGTCCCAATCTCGAGCTCGCTGAGAGACGAGCTGCGCAGGCGGCGAGCTGCGACCTGGCTGTATTTATGGGTCTGTTGATGCCAGCTGGAAGTCTTGATGGTCTTTGAGTCAATACTAGGCCTCGTCTGATGGGCTTTGACTACGTTGACCTTATTGAGCCTTCTTATCGGGTCTTAAATGGGCCTAAATTGGACTTTTACCAGCCCAACTACTGAGTCCGAAAAATACGCATAACATTGGTCCCCCAGCTCTCAGTTTGCTTCGGCGAGCTGGGAGCTTGAATTGCTGGTAAAAGTTGGCTTCCTTGGCATGCTTATTTTTGTAACCGCCTCTGTGCACTTTCAAATTCCACCTTTTCAGTTGCGACACGTGGCGGTCATGCAGGTGGTAACTGAAACGACGTCTGCACGTCCTTTACACGCACATTTAATGCGCACGTCCTTCAACTGACGGCTGCATGATTTCCAAAGCCATGTGTTACGCTGCACCGTCAGATCTATGACGGTTACACTTTCCAAGGATCTAACGGTTGGGACTCACGCTTGCTTGTCTATATAAATCATTGGTCCCTTTCCATTTTCTTCTTTCATCTGTCACTTTCTTCCAAAGCAAACAAGTATTTCAAGCTTTCAAGCAACCAGGACCCACTACCTTTTCACGAAATCCTCAGCCTTTCTCACCGTTCTTCTTCTCATCAACGATTCAAGGTGAGGCTTCTTTTTCTTCAAACTTTCTGTTTTGGGTTCATCTTGCTCCATCACCATCGTTGTTCCTGCAATGATATATATGTATTTATTTTTTATTTATTTTTAGATGTCTTCAAGTGGAACTCGTAAGGGAATGATTCCAAGCAATGAAGCTCGTGAGCATGACAAAGCTCGAGCTCATGCTATTCAGGGAAGAGAGGCTCGCGAGGCGCTCGCTCGTCATCCCACATCGTTGAAGCGTCCTGAGGTGGAAGGACTTGTCAAGCAATTCCACATTCCTTTTGGTTGCCGTATACTGCTGTCTGATTCCAGCAATCATGCGTGTTATCCACCCAGGGGATTCATTGCTGTCAGCACCCAGCATCTCGAGCAGGGGTTGCGGTTCCCCGTTCCACCGTACTTGATCGAATTTCTCAACAAAGTCAAGCTCGCGCCATTTCAACTGACTCCAAATTCTTATACGCAGCTGATCTCGCTGGCTATAGCCTTCTTCAGGAATGGCCTTCATGCCCCAACTCCGAAGATTATTCAGCAGTTCTACTCCTTCAAGGCCCTGTCTGCGGGAGAAGGAGAAAAACCAGATGGTATTTACTATCTCACGGCCCGTCAATCGCAATACAAAGACCTTTTGCCCAAAGGAGAAGCGAAAGGCAAATCCAACGTCGGGCCGTACAAGACGAGCTGGTTTTATATCTCGTGCCAATCTCTTGCAGATCTCCGAAACTTCAGCTTCGTCCTGAAACCAGGTATTCATAAGAAAACTAAAGCGAGCTGATTTCGTTTTGTATCTCCATTTCTTATCATTCTTTGATCATTTGCTGTGCAGTGCTGAAAATGGACGAGTCTCCTCTCAGCAGCGGGGAGGAACGAGCTCTTGGCAAGCTTGCCAAATCAGACGACGCGGGCATCAGCAGCAGATTCGACGATGCTATCCTTAGAGCTTACAGGCTTGCTCCTTCTACGGACTCCCATCTTCTGCGAGCTGGGGAAGATATAGGCAAGATGAGTGACAGGCCTAGTCTTCCTTCTGTTTTTGAGGTTTCAGTTCAGGATGCGTCTACTTCCCGACCTCCGCCAACAGTCTCTTCATCATCAGAGGATGACATTCGCTCGGATAACATTCGCTCGCCTTCTCCACCTCGGAAGACTTCATCTCAAGGTGCTCCTGCTCGCACCTCGTCTAAAGCAAAATCATCTTCAGCTCGCACACCAACGAAGGCGAAATCGTCTTCAACTCGCACCCCTTCAAAGGGTGCGTCTAAAAAAAGTTCTTCTTCAGTTCCTGCTTCAGCTCGGACAGGATCAGACCCAGTCTCTGCAGCTCCTACTGTACAGGCTGACCCATCCTCTTCTCCACGTCACACATCTACTCCAGGGGCTTTACTGCCATCCCCAGCTCGTGCTCCAGCTCCTGCTCCTTCTTCTATGAAACTCCCAGCTAACAGGAGGAAACTTGTTCTCATGAAATCTCCTCCTGCACGTCCTACTGAATTTCAAGCTTCCTCGGTTCCTTCAGCAAAACGACCCGCCGAAGACTTGGCCACTCCAGCAACACCCTCCAAACGCTCTAAACCATCTGGTTAGGACCAGGCTCCTGCAGTCGCTGCATCCACCGAAGTGCCTGCAGTCACTGAAGCCACTGCCCCTTCAACCGTTGCTCCCAGCGAGGTACATGCTGCTGCTGGAGCCACTACTCCCTCGACTGCTGCTCCTAGCGAGGTGCCTCTCTCAAATGTTTTTACAAGTCTTCAGTCACCTCCGACTTCCAGTTCGCAGCCTGGAAAAGGTGATGCTCCTTCTCAGGCTGCTCCCGAGGCAACCCGAGCTGGCCCCAGCGGACATGCGACTAGGCGTACCGTTGTATGGCGACGTGGTGCCTCTCACGATGATGCACGCGATATCTCGGAGCGCGAGAGAACTCCTTCACCCACCAAATCAGACATCGAGCTGGGTCCCGGAGGAAGATACTTAAATTCTTTCCTTGACAACTGGGCAACAATTATGCTCAATCACGCGAATGTCTTGGAAAATAGGTGTCTTAGGGGCGAGGAACTGGATGAGTTCGCGGCTCGCCACAGTATGCTGGTAAGTTATTCTTTCTCATCTGTTGATTTCCTTACTTGACTGGATTTTAATCTGTTCATAATTTCCAGGGTGCCCTTACTGCAATGAAGCGGAGAAAAGAGACAAGGGCTGCCAAGGATGAGATGAGGAAGCTAGAATACGACCTGGAGGCGGCCAATGATGATCTAGCTCGCTTTACCTCGGGCAGAATAGAAGGTCAGGAAGCTCAGATCGCTGAGGCGAACGCTGCAAGGCAAGCAGCTGAGGAGTCCCTGAAGAAAATAGAGACTGAGCACGCCATACTAAAGGATGAGCTGCTCAAGGTGAAAGAGGATCTAAGGCGATCTGAGCAACAGGCTGCACTGGACGAGCAGCGGGCTTCAGCTGCAGAAGAGAAAACTGAAGTGCTTCATTGTCAGGTCGATGCTGCTCTGGCGCGGGCTGAAACTGCCGAGAAACAGGCCGAGGAGGCTAAAAAGCGAGTTGATGAGATGGGAGCTGCAGCAAAAAGTGCTGAGGAGTCTGCCACCAAACGAGCTGAGGAGGCTGCAACCGCGGATAACCGCGCAAAGGAGGCTGAGCATCGAGCTGAGGTGCTTAGGCAGCAAGTGGGGGAGGCTATTCAGCGAGCTGAGGCTGCGGAGCAACAAGTTGAAGAGATGAAGAAAGAGGCCGAGGTCGTCAACCGTCTCTCTGATAATGCCTTTGAAGAGCTAACAGTCTATAGAGAGCAAGCAGCTCGAGAACTGGAAGTGCGGGTTGCAGATGCAAGGGATGAGGCTGAGGAAAGAACAGGTCGTGATTTCCTCTACACACTGTGGATGTCCCATCCAGACATGGATTTCTCTATCTTCGGGGACATAGGGCTTGAAACTATTGAGGATTTCAAAGCAAAAGCTGCCTCGTCCACCGCTGATCCAGAACCTCCGGTTGATCCAGATCCTCCTGTCAAGAACTAGCAGCTCGTTTTCTTTTTCATGTATTTCTTTTAACTTTCAATTTGTAATCAGTTTCAATACTTAATGAAAATTCCTTTTGTTATTTCTCCTGTGTTGAACGTTATTCAGGCTAGTGTATACTTTTTGCTCTTCATATTTCTTGCGAGCTGATATTCAATGAACCTAAAATCTGATAATAATAAAAGCAACAATTTAACAAAATTTTGTAAGTATAAGTAATGGGTATTTGATGAGCTATGCAGGGGCATTTAGCCATCTACTTTTTAGGCTCATTAGGCGAGCTATGCAGGGACACTTAGTCACTTGCTTTTTAGGCTCTTTCTTTTTATAGCGAGCTATGCAGGGGTCGTCACCTCACCTGCTTTTTAGGCTCATTAGGCGAGCTATGCAAGGACACTTAGTCACTTGCTTTTTAGGCTCTTTATTTATAGCGAGCTATGCAAGGGTCGTCACCTCGCCTGCTTTTTAGGCTCATTAGGCGAGCTATGCAAGGACACTTAGTCACTTGCTTTTTAGGCTCTTTATTTATAGCGAGCTATGCAGGGGTCGTCACCTCGCCTGCTTTTTAGGCTCATTAGGCGAGCTATGTAAGGACACTTAGTCACTTGCTTTTTAGGCTCTTTATTTATAGCGAGCTATGCAGGGGTCGTCACCTCGCCTGCTTTTTAGGCTCATTAGGCGAGCTATGCAAGAACACTTAGTCACTTGCTTTTTAGGCTCTTTATTTATAGCGAGCTATGGAGCTTGGAGCCCGTTAGCCTGGTGAGGAAAGTTGAATCAAAAACAGGGGAAGAATGGAGCTTTCATTTACAATTAATTCATATTACAGATAATGAAAAACTTATTGATAATAGGGGCGGAGATGCTCGGCATTCCAAGCTCGGAGGACTTCTGCCCCATCTACATTAACTAAGCGATAAGCTTCATTTCCCAAGGCTGTTTTGACAACATACGGTCCTTCCCAGTTCGGGCCTAAGGATCCATCACTCGGCTTGCGGGCTCCTGGTAGGATGAGGCGTAGGACTAAGTCTCCCACATTGAATCTGCGAATGCGAGCATACTTGTTATAGTACCTCGCTATTCTCTGCTGATAGATGGCTACTCTTAACCTGGCCGTTTCCCTGTGTTCCTCAAGCAGGTCCAGGTTTGTTGCAAGTAGCTGATTATTGTCATTTGGATTGAAGGTCGCTCTTCTTTGCGAGGTGACTTCAAATTCAGCTGGGATCATAGCCTCTGATCCGTATACCATTGAAAATTGGGTCTCGCTAGTGGAGCTGCGAGCTGTGGTTCTATAAGACCACAATACTTTTTGGAGTTCATCTACCCATGCTCTTTTCTTGGCTTCCAGTTTCATCTTCAGGGTCTGCTTGATAATCTTGTTTACAGCTTCCACTTGGCCATTGGCTTGTGGATGGTCTACTGCTGAGAAACTTTTAACAATTTTGAGGTCGTTGCAGAACCTAAGAAACTGGTCACTGGCGAACTGAGTCCCATTGTCTGTCACGATCTGCTGTGGGACCCCGAATCTGCTAATAATGTTGCTCCACACAAACTTCTCGATCTTTGCCGTGGAGATCTCAGCTAGCTCTTTTGCTTCAGCCCACTTAGTGAAATAATCCACTGCGACTACTGCATGTTTGCATCTTCCACGTGCCATTGGTAGGGGTCCGATCAGGTCCATCCCCCAGATCGCAAAGGGCTACGGGCTCACCATCTGTTGGAGGTAAGCTGGTGGAGCTCGCGGAATATGAGCAAACCTTTGACACTTGTCGCATTTCTTCACTAAGTTAATGGCGTCCTGCCTCATGGTGGGCCAGTAGAAGCCTTGACGAAGTGCCTTCTGAGCTAGAGACAGCCCCCCAGCATGGTTCCCACAGTGGCCTTCGTGTATCTGCCTCAGTACTGTTTCACATTCGGGGCCATCAATGCATCTTAATAACGGTGCTGTGAACCCCTTCTTGTACAGTGCATCATCATAGATGCAATACCTGGCTGCTCTAGCTCGCAGACGTTGGGCTTCCAACTTGTTACTGGGCAGCTTTCCATCCTGTAAGTACTTGAGAATAGGGCTCATCCATGAATCAGGCTGAACGGATATGGCCATTGTCATATTCTTTTCCTCAGTACTTGGAGCTGGTAGGAACTTAACTGGGATTGCCCCAAGGAAATCTGCATCTCGTGTAGTTGCGAGGCGAGCTAGTGCATCAGCATGCGAGTTCTGAGCTCGCGGGATCTGCTTCACCTCGTACCTCTGAAACGCACCCAGCAGCTCGTGTACTTTTTGGAGGTAAAGGGCCATCTTCGATCCCCTAGCTTGATATTCTCCCATTACGTGGCCGACGACGAGCTGTGAGTCACTGAAGATCTTCAAGTGTTCAGCTCGTATCTCCTTAGCCAAGCGCAGTCCAGCGAGCAGTGCTTCATACTCGGCTTCATTGTTTGTTGCTTGAAAGCCAAACCTCAGAGCGCAGAGGATCTTGTGGCCTTCAGGGCTGATAAGTAGAATTCCAGCTCCAGCCCTGTGCTCGCTAGACGATCCATCAACAAAAAGTTCCCAGGTCGGACCTTCAGAAGACTCAGCTTCATCGTCCACAGGTCTCGTAAATTCTGCAATAAAATCTGCTAGAGCCTGAGCTTTGATAGCTGTCCTCAGCTTGAATTGGATGTTGAACTGTGCGAGCTCCACTGCCCATTTCAATAGACGACCTGAGGTATCTGCTTTCTGCAAAACTTGCTTCAACGGATACTTGGTGAGGACTTCAATAGTATGAGCTTGGAAATAAGGTCGCAGCTTCCTTGATGCAATCACCAAGCAGTAAGCCAATTTCTCCATCTGTGAATATCTGGTTTCAGCATCCTGTAATCGTTTGTTCACATAATAGACTGGAAGCTGCGTCTTTATTTCTTCCCTTACCAGTGCGGCACTCAGAGCTTGCTGCGACACTCCTAAGTATAAAATCAGCTTTTCTTCCTCTTTGGGCTTGGAAAGAAGTGGAGCTCGTCCCATATACTCTTTCAACTGCTGGAAGGCTACTTCACACTGCTCAGTCCACTCGAAACTCTTTGCTTTCTTCAAAATGTCAAAGAAAGGGACACACTTGTCCGTAGCTTTCGAAATGAACCTGCTCAATGCTGCGACCTGGCCATTGAGGCTTTGTACGTCCTTTACCCTGGTAGGCGACCTCATGTCAATCAATGCTTTGATTTTCTCAGGGTTTGCTTCAATCCCCCTACTGTTGACCATGAAGCCTAGGAACTTCCTAGAGGCTACTCCAAATGCACATTTGAGCGGATTCAACTTCATCTGGTAGCTCCTCAGAATTTGGAACATCTCTCTTAGGTCGCCAACATGATCACCTATCTGCTTGGATTTCACCAGCATATCGTCCACATAGACCTCCATGGTCTTTCCAATTTGTTCTTTGAACATCATGTTCACCAAGCGCTGATAGGTCGCTCTAGCATTCTTCAAACCGAAGGGCATCACCTTGTAGTAATATAAACCCCGATCAGTCATGAATGAGGTGTGCTCTTCGTCTTCGGGCTTCATTGGGATCTGGTTATATCCCGAATATGCATCCATGAAGCTCAGGAGCTCGTGGCCAGCTGTAGCATCCACGAGCTGATCTATCCTTGGCAGGGGGAAACTATCTTTGGGGCATGCTTTGTTTAGGTCGGTGAAGTCGATGCAAGTCCTCCACTTTCCGTTCTTCTTTTTCATTAGCACAGGGTTGGCGACCCAAGTCGGGTAGTAAGCTTCTCTGATGAACTTGTTAACCAGAAGCTTGTCCACCTCTTCCTTTAGTGCTAAGTATCGTTCCCCTGTCATTGCCCTTCTCTTCTGACGAACTGGCTTAAAATGAGGATCAATGTTCAGCCTGTGACACATCACCTCTGGATCTATTCCCATCATGTCCTCATGATTCCATGCAAACACATCCAAGTTCGCCTTTAGGAAGTCAGCAAGCTGGATTCTCAGCTCCGGAGTTAATCCTCTTCCCAGCTTCAAGCATCGCTCAGGATCTACCTCGCTGACTGGTACATCTTCTAACTCCTCAATTGGACCGGTAGCTCGGTCTGCATCTACCTCGCGAGGGTCCAGGTCGTGACTGACTCCCTTCTCAGTCATAGCTCGTGGCTCGCCCCCGAGACCACGTTCACCTTTTTTCCTCTTACACCCATCTTCACTGCATCTTCGTAGCAACGACGAGCTAGGTGCTGTTCTCCTCGAACACATCCGATGCCATTAGGAGTTGGGAACTTCACCGTTAGAGTTCTGGTTGAAGTAACCATGTCCAACTCGTTCATAGCAGGTCTCCCGAGGACCACATTATACGCTGATGGGCAGTCGATTATCAAGAAGTCTGTTAGGGTTGTGGCCTGACGACCTGCCTCCCCCAGAGTCAATGGCAATTTAATCTGCCCCACTGGTACCACAGCATCTCCAGTGAATCCAAACAAAGGCTCCGGGGATGGCCTCATTTGTTCTGCTTGCAGCCCTATCTGGTCAAAACAGCTCCTATACATCACGTTCACCGAGCTCCCGGTATCAATCATGATGCGCCTAACTTCCACATTGCTGATTTTAGCTCGTATAACCAGCGCATCATTATGAGGACAGATCACTCCTCTAGCATCTTCTTCTGTGAATACAATCTCGTCCGAGGTCGGCTTTGCTCTTTTGGTAGGTCCCTCCGACCCATTGAGCTGAAATGAATGATTCGCCTCCCGGACGTACCTCTCATGCGATCTGTTGGAATCACCTGCGATATGGGGGCCACCATAAATAGTAAAAATGATTCTTACCGCAGGTTCCTGACCTTGCTCGGGAGCTCGCTGGGGCTGTTGCTAGTGAGCTAGCTGTTGTTGTTGAGGTCGTTGCTGGTGAGGTCGCTGATCAGCAGGTCTTGCCACATATTCTCCCAAGCGACCTTGCCTGATCAATTTCTCGATGGCGTTCTTCAACGCCCAACAATTCGAAGTACTGTGCCCGACCTCATTATGATAGGCACAGAACTTGTTCTGATCTCTGTGCTGAATGGGAGCCCTTATAGGATTGGGCCTCCCAAAATCTTCATTATTCCGCTCCGCAGCGTAAATCCTGTCCGGTGATGCCGTCAGGACACTGTATCCTTCCTGGCGACCCCAACGCTGAGGTCGCTCATACCTTGGCTCTCTTCTCGTTTTCTTGGCGATCTAATTACTTGAGCCGTTGTTCCTTCCTTCTTCGTTCCGGCCATTGTTTCTCCTCTTTGGCTGGCTGGAACTACCCGCTTCATTCTTCTGATTCTGCTTTTTCGAGCCGAAGGTTTCTTCCCACCTGATCTCTTTTGCAGCTCGCTCGTAGAATTCCCCCAGATCCTTTACTGGGGACTTGTAAATACTCTCGTACAACTTTCCATCCTTGCACAGCCCAGCTGAGATCGCTGTCAGTATGCTTTCATGATGGATGCTCGACATTCTTGACCTCGCGTCTAAACCTGGTGATGTATTCCTTCAACAATTCACCCTGACGCTGAAAAATGGTAGCTAGGTGGCAGGATGGAGCGAGCTGCCTTCTCAGTGCCCTGTATTGGCCAACGAACTTCTGTTGGCATTGCTCCCAACTTCCTATGCTGCGAGCTGGGAGATTCCTGAACCACGTCCTCGGAATATCCCCCAATGTAGCTGGGAATACTCGGCACTTCACCATTGGATTTCCAATCTGCAGGTCCATCTGAACGTTGAATGCGTCTAGATGGTCATATGGGTCACTGTCCCTATTGTACTGCTGAATGCTTGGCATCTTGAACCTTGGAGGGAGAGGCTGTGTCTCAATCTCCCTTGTGAATGGGGTCCTATCTCCGTAGAGCCCACGCTGCTCCGGAACTCCAGATCGTGCTTCCAACTGCCGGACCCTTCGGAGGAGCTCCTCTACTTGGGGGTCTCGGAGCTCGTATCTCCTCCTGTGATCATGACGTGGAGCCGGATGCTCAGGGTCATACCTTTCGTCTTCCTCGTATTGACCCTCATGATGATGGGATCTTACTTGCTGCCCATCCACCTCATTGACATAACGAGCTGCGGCTCGGACTCTGCCTTGGCCAACTTCCATCCGCCTGTTTCCATCCTGGCTCAGTCTTACCACCAGGCTATCAGGTCGTGCGACCTCCCTTTCGTGTTGAACAGGGTGTCTTCCGCCCCTCGAACGCGCATTAGATGAGCGAGCCGAGTCTGCAGGTCGCGGGACTTCTCTTGCCAGCCTTTCAGGTCCTCGCGCTGTTTCAGGAGGCTGGGGCATTCCCAGTGGTGCCTGAACTTCCACCCTAGTCACGTTCTGAACCTGGGCCTGCACCAACATGTTGACGGCTTCTGTGAGCTGTCTAACCGTATCTTCCAACGCTTCTTGCCTCTGCAACAATGCATTCTGCCCCTCGACCACCGGAGCAACTGGGACCGTTTGACGGTGAGGCAGAGGAGGGATGCCTGGCGCAGCCCCGAGTATCTGTCCATGGGACGGACCTGCTGCATGCACGGTTGCATCTTGCCCAGGTTGCAAGTTCTGCTGTGATTGGTTCATGTGACTTTCCGCCTGGTCATCATCTCCAAGGAACCTGTTTGATCTAGTCTTTGCCATATTGTCAGAAATTGATGATCTGAGACGAAAAAGATTGCAGTCTGGGCCCTTCCTTCTAGCGCCAAAATGTCGACGTTGGAATTCAGTCGACGAGCAATCAATGCCCAATACCTGCAATCAATGTGAGAAAACACAAATACCAAGAAAAGACAAAAACAGGAGCAGAGGATCAAACGAGGAACACCAAGCTTTTACGTGGTTCGGCAATAAAAGGCCTACGTCCACGACTGTCCAACTCTTAATCTCTGCAGAGTGACAGTATCTTATTGAATATTGTATGTCTCTCTTGTTACAATGATTTCGATCCCTATTTATAGGGAAAGAAGTGTTACAATTCTGGTTGTAGCAAATCAGGAAGAGAATCCTGAATTAATTACATTCCCTAAACAATTGGGAAAAATAAGGAAAAGAATTATAAATTAATTATGCTTCCTAATATATTTAGATAATATCAGGAAATTACTATAATTATCTTAAGATAATGTTGATTTGAATTTGACTTCGAATTAATCTCCATATCTGATGAGGAAATTTTGGTTTGATTGGGCAATTGCCATATTTTGGAGAGAGAATCATGGTTGAACTTGGTATCTACCTTTTCTGGAAGATACTGTGCTTATCACGCGTCTGAGCGAGCTGATGTGTCACAGTGGTCCCAATCTCGAGCTCGCTGAGAGACGAGCTGCGCAGGCGGCGAGCTGCGACCTGGCTGTATTTATGGGTCTGTTGATGCCAGCTGGAAGTCTTGATGGTCTTTGAGTCAATACTGGGCCTCATTTGATGGGCTTTGACTACGTTGACCTTATTGAGCCTTCTTATCGGGTCTTAAATGGGCCTAAATTAGACTTTTACCAGCCCAACTACTGAGTCCGAAAAATACGCATAACAAATAAATAGATTAATAATGAAGCTTAACAAATTATAAAATGTGTATATAGATGGGGTGTATTTACAAAAACATATTACAACAAAATTAGAGGAAGGTAATTTTGATATTAAATGAGGTTTCTTTACAAACTAAAGATACTTTACTTTTTAAATGGGGTGTGTGTACAAAAGGGGTGTACATACGATTTTTAAGGGGTAGAAACATCGCCCACTCATTTTGAAGGTATACATGTAAGCCCAATTCTAGCCCAATTGTTATTTTGTTGGATTTATTGAAACCACCAACCCATGTATAGAAATATATATATATATATATATATATACATGTTATATAGTGGGCCAAGTCAAGCCAATTAAACACTAGCTATCAATCATGCAATCAAGTCAATTGAAAAGAGGCAAATTTTTGGGTGACTAAGAAAGAAATACATTATGAGATACACATATTTATGAGTTAGTGGACTATTAAAGAAAGAGACAAACAAATTAGGTGTATCAGTAAACAAGAAGAAAGGCACAGCAACGACAAGAGAGAGAGGCAATGAGAAAAGGTTACTATATATTTAAGGATGAGTGAGGCAGTGGAATGACAAATATATATGTATGTATATTCTACGGTATACTTGGGCGTCAATACACTTAGCAACTACAAATGTATTTTATTATATTTGAGTATAACTAAATGAGTTTAATCATATTTACAACAATCGACCATATTAGTTGTAATCAAATATGTATGGTCATAATTAGATATAATAAAATACAGTTAGTAATTTTAGAATGTAATCAATTTAAGTATATCAATACTCAAATGTTTTGTAGACAAACATATATATAAATATGGATCCTCTTGAGTGCACTTGGGATATACATATATTTGATTAAATAAAAAAAATGCTTGATTGCATTCTAAAATGTATGATTGTAATGATTATATATGATTATAATTAAACATGTGTGATTACAATCAGTATATGTAATCATAATAGTAAATGTATCACATTTAACGATTACAATCATATATATTTAGTTATAATTATATATAATAAATGACAATCACTTAATTTTTTTTTTTTTTTGTTAAGTGTATACATACCCTAGATGTAAGCTAAAATGTGCAATACATATATAGGGGGTCTATAACACTCCGATTTGCCATAAAAATCAATATAATGCAATGTTCAATCCATCACTTAATTCTCCAAAACTAAAACTTAATTAATGAAAATTTTCAAAAAATATTTAATTTAATAACATAAATTTATCTCAACAACTCAATAAAAGTCTTAAACAATTCAAATTTACAATCATTCAAAATCAATCCTTACATTTAAGTCCTAACCATTAAAACAAACTTAATTGGTTCTTTAATAATAGAAAAGGATATAACCATAATAATAGAACCGAAATCCTCCTCCAAGTGACATCATTAACTCAAAATCGCCCCTCAAGAGAAATAAAACCTACTAATCTATAAAAATAGTAGAGACGAGAGATGAGCCATCAACTCAATAGATAAACATTGTACATTATGATGTAGTATATAATCAAAAATGATATATTGTAATTTTATAAAGTAGCTTTACAGTAAAAATAAAACTATAATTTCAAAGTAATTGAAAAATAGCGAATACAACAATGCCAATAAAATATTTAATGATACAATATAGAAAACATTCAACATTTAAACTGAAGTCAAAATAACGAAAAATATTTCATATACAATTCTAAATGAAATGGAAATGGTTCATGTCACGTAATATCATTTTCAATTCTGATGGCCCAAACAGTACAATACAATTATAACACCTGCAATCCCGATGCAAGGTCATACAATTAACGTCTATAATCCCAATGTGGGGCTAATATAATTAGTGTAGCACAACAATAAAATATTTCAATTGTCCATTACAATTAAATAAACTATGGATAGATGAGTTAAAACGTTTTCATTGCAATCACAATTATAATACATATAATTCTTTTCAAATATGAAGGAATACTTTTGATAAAATATATCACATGTTTCAAATAGGAAGACAATACTTTTAATACAATTGAACAATGTGCATTAAACATATATTTGAGAATGTAAAATCATTTAACTAAAGTATCATAAAATAATGTTGAAAAATGCAAAGTTTCATTCGATTATTTAAAAGGGCCAAATAAAGAATTTTTTAAATTAAACATAAAATATATTAAAGTAATGTATAAGATTTACTAATCTCTTTTGCTTATCTCAATAGCAGTGTTGCAAAAATCGGTGATTTTCGATGATTTTTCGACGAGAAATCGGTGACCGGCGGCCGGCCGGTCTGATAAGGGCCAGATCGGCGGTGAAAATCGCTGCTGGCGGTTAATCGGTCGACTCGGCCGAGTAATCGGGTAACTCGGCCCGACTCGCCCAACTTGATCGATCCGCGCTTTTTTTTTTCAAAACTGCAACCCCAAAACGACGTCATTTTTGGTGTCCAAAATGACGTCGTTTTGGGTTAAATAAAAAAATTTATTTAACCCAAAACGATGTCATTTTGGACAACCCAAAACGACACCGTTTTGGGTTCAGATTACAAAAACTGAAAGCTTCTTGCAGAAGCTTTCGGTTTTTTGCTGTCTCTTGCCTTCCAAGGCTTGCTTCTCCCCCACAACACCAAACTTCTTGCAGAAGTCAGAGGTCTGCTCGTCGCCGTTAGCCCGTCATTGTCTTGCCATCGCCGTCTCCGACGTCTTCACCGATCGCCGGCAGTAAGTACTTAAGTTTTTTTTTTTCTTTTTTTTTGCTTCTAGTTTTAAGTTTTTAAGTTTTTAAATTTTTGTAATTTTTTTTCATATTAATATAGCTTAATATAGTGATTTTTTTTAAGTTAAAATAGTGATTTGAACAAAGAAAAACTTGAAACATGTTGAAAGTTGTGATTTTTAAGTTTTTAACACATAAAGTAGTAATTTTTATTATATATTGACATTAAAAGAATGATTTATATGTTGTTTTTTGCTAAGACCTAAGAGGCTAAGATTAAGAGTTGTTTATTGAGTTTAGATGATGATTTTTAATGGTTTGTGAGGATATATATATATATATATATATATATGAAATTGTTATTGAATAGTTATTGCTTAAATTCTTTGTAATATACTAATCTAATGTTTGATTATTTGTCACTCATGTTACTTATGTACTCACAAAATGTAAATTATGTTGTTGTTGTTGTTGTTGTTGTTGATTTGTTCTGTACTTCTGTTTCATTTGATATAATCAAGAATTCAAGATCTTTAATTTTATAGAAATATACATATATTGTGTTGCTTTTGGTTTTGTGGGGAGAGTTTTGTTTTGTTTTGTTTTGTTGTTTTCTTTTTTTTTTGGTTTTGAGACTATTTTTTGGGTGCCAAGTTTTGATTTTGTAGGCACTGAAATTGTTACGTATTTATAAATTATAATTATGTTATGTTATGTAATGTATTAATGTTTAATTATTTATATTCTTTGTAATATTTGTTGTGTTATTTGTGGTTGTGAAATGCTTCAATATTTGTTGGATGATTAGGTTAATTGATACTTTGATATTCACGAATTATGGCGAATGATAATGCATCTTCGGGAGCTTCCACTACTCAATCTCTCAAGCAAAATTCAGATGATATTGGATGGGAGTATGGGATGTTGGTGGATGGGAAGAGTTTGAAAAAAATTAAATGTAAATTGTGTGGGAAGGTTATGTCCGGAGGGATATATAGGTTGAAAGAACATGTGGGCCACATATCCGGAAATGTGGCTAAATGTCCAAGGGCACTACCGGAGGATGTAAATAAATGTAAAAATGCAATTATGGAAATAAAAAATAGGAAAAAAATAAGATGATTGAGGAGATTTTAAAGAGACGGGAAGTAAATATTGGGGAACAAGAAGAGATGGAAGAAGTAGAGATTAGAGGGGTAAGAAAAGAGCGTCATTTTGTTGGCTCTATTGATAGATTCGCAAATGAAATTAATCCGGAGTTGTCACAAGGCTCAAAGAAGTTAATGCGACAACAAAACATCAACGAAGCACTTTTTAAAGAGAGAACCGATCAAGTGCATAAATGGGTGACTAGTTGGTTGTTTGAGAGTGGCATTCCATGGAATGCTATTGATAATGATAGTTTCTTACGTGTTTGTAAAGCAATTGGTCAATTTGGATCGGGTTATAGGCCTCCAACGCGTTATGAAATTGGAGAGCGATATTTGCCTCAAAAGGTGCAAGAGACCAAGTTGTTGTTTAAGAGGCAAGAAGAAGAGTGGGCTCAAAATGGTTGTTCAATTATGACGGATGCTTGGACGGATAGAAAAAGGAGGAGCATAATGAATTTGTTTGTAAATTGCAGGTATGGATTGCATAGAATTTATCAACTACAGTTTATACATCATTATATTATCTATATCATTGATACTATAAATCTATAATTGATAATTTTGATCATTTAATAAACAATGCTTTATTGATGTTTGATTATTGCAGGGTAGGAACCACTTTTATTTCTTCCAAAGATTGTTCTGATACGGCACACACAGCTGAACACATTTTCCAATATGTGAATGAATGTATTGAACAAGTTGAACCTGAAAATATTGTTCAAGTAGTAATCGACAATGCTAGTAACAATATGGCTACTGCAAAGATATTGAAGGAGAAGAGACCAAACATATTTTGGACCTCATGTGCTGCTCACACCATCAATCTCATGCTTGAAAGTATTAGAAAGCTTCAGAGATTTAGCAAGTTTATTGAGCAAGCAAAACAATTGACGATTTTCATTTATGCTCATCACAAGACTTTGGCAATGATGAGGTCTTTTACAAAGAAGAGGGACATCGTAAGGCCAGGAAAGACTAGATTTGCATCCGCATTCCTTACTTTACAAAGCTTGATGGATAAGAAAAATGCTTTGAAGACAATGTTTAGTAGTGAAGAATGGGATAAGTGTAAATTCTCACAAAGTGCTAAAGGGAAATTGGCCTACAATTGTGTGATGAGCTTCGGGTTTTGGAATGGTGTGACAAATTATTTAAAAGTTTGTGCACCTTTGATAAAAGTGTTGAGACTAATGGATGAGGATCGAAAGCCATCAATGTCATGGTTATATGGAGAATTAAGAAAGGCTAAGTAAGATATTAGAGAGGCCTTGAACAATGTTGAAAATAGTTATCAACCAATCATTGAAATAATTGATGGAAAAATAAAAGATCGGTTAGATTCTTCGTTGCACATGACGACCTTTCTATTGAACCCTTATTACCACTATAAGGATCCAAAACTTTCCCTTGAAAGTGAGTTGATGGAAGCTTTAATAGAGTGTTTGGAGACTTTTTATCATGATGATATATCCTCTCAACATCAAATTATCATGCATGAGTGGCCAAGGTATAAGATAAAGGATGGTGCTTTTGGAAAACCATTGGCCGTTAAATGATATGAAGATGATTCTACGGATCCGAATAAAATATTAAATATTCTAATTCGCATAAATTTAGAGTTGTTTTACTTGTTTATAAATTACTATTATAGATTATATCTTTAGTATTATAATTATGAAAATATATCTTTTAAGAACTAGTTCTATAATTGACTAATTATTATTTTTTTATGGTGTAGTTGAATGGTGGAACATCTTTGGAAGCCAAACACCTAACTTGAAAAAATTCGCAGGAAGAATTATTTCGTTGACCACTAGTTCATCTGGATGTGAACGAAATTGGAGCAATTTTGAATGAGTAAGAACATATTTTTAATATTCTAAATATTAGTTATTTACTAATTTATTTAACTTTGATTTTTAAATTTTATGTAGATACATTCGAAGAAAAGGAATAGACTAACTATAAGCCGATTAAACAATCTAGTCTTTATTCAATTCAATTCAAAATTGCTACGCAAAAAGCAAAGGCAAATTGAGAAGAATGTTGACGTGCTATTAGCAACTGATGTTGATGCTACCGATGCACAAGGATGGCTTGTTCCTGGTGGTGATGTTGATGATGAAACAGGGTCTGATTTAGAGCAAATGAGACAACTTGATGAAGATTTTGATTCTGAAGAGGAAGGTGAAAAAGAGGGGGAGAAAAACATTGATTTAGAGTTTGAATCCGATAATGAACAAGTTATGGAAGACTATTATGAAGACGAAGAGTGGTTGCATCCTCCTTGCCCTTAAGATTTTCAGGGCCTTAACCTACTTTTTGGACTTTTCCTTTTTGCTTGCTATTTCATATTTGCTATGTTATTATTTAGTATTTGACATGTTATATTATATATGATGTTGGTTGTGTTTGAGATTAAATGAAGGACCGGAGGTCCTAAGTAGTTGTTGGGAATTGGGATGTGATAATATTTTGAAGTGTTATTATTTTTATGTATTACAGGGTGGAATTATTGAAAAAATAGTTGTTATATTGCCGAAATTTTTAAAATATCTAGTATATAATATATATTAATTATTATATAACATATTATTATATTGTAATTATATGATTGTGTTAAAGTGGCTTTGGAGATTGTAAGAGATAGGTTTGAATGTTGAATGATATTTTGTGATCATATGATTGTATTTTGAATTTTTGATTTTATAGAAAATTTTTAAATTTTTTTTACAGGTTTGACCAGTTTGACCGTCGGTTTGTCAGTGAACAGTACTCACCGATTAATCGCTGAGTTACCGATAAATCACTAACCGCTGTCTTACCGGTCGATTAACGGTTAGCGATTTCCGCAACATTGCTCAATAGAGAAAATAAATTTATGAATTTAATTTCTCTTATCAACCTAAAATCATATCACAAAACTCATTCATATAAATTTATAAAAATCCATAACTTCATAAATTATTTTAGACTAATCAAAGATACATTAAATCTCAACATGTCACTTTATAAATGTTATATTAACATTGGTCTTACACAAACCACTCTGTACTAAATTAATCTAACTCCAAATACCATTAAAATTCATTATTATCATACTGCCTCTACTAATGCAGTCCTCTTTATCCATTTTTAATAAATTGTAGATAAAACCAATCATCTCGAAAATATAGATACATGTTCTAAAGACCCAGATTAAATATCATAAAAAATTTCCAGCCTTAAATGCCTCTATTAACCTATCAACTTAAACCCCGAATCCAATCTAAGGCTGTCTTGACATCATTTTTGAAACTAAATAATCTTTGATATCTAAATTTTTAAAAATAAACTACTTCATAAAAATCGTTGAAAATTTAAGAACTTAAAGAAGACTCATAATGATTAGTATGAAAATTTAATGAGACCAAAATAACATCAAATGGATGTCCAGGAAATTTGAGATTCAACCTAGTTTAGTGCGAGCCAGATTTTTATTTTACTAAATCAGAGGTAAAGAAAAAAAAATCGTAAATAATTGTATACTTATCATATGAGCATGAAATTTTCTAGATTATAATCTAACAATCTAAGGATCATTCACTTTATAATTTTATACTTCTATTTGCCTATTCAAAAAATATACAAAATTGACAGTTCCACTGGGAAGTAGAATTTTCATAGTCTCTATTTCTTCTTAAGAAAAATCCATAAAATTCTAATCTTATTTTGAACTAACTTTAAACATAAACAATATATATTATGAATCTATCATACCATAAATTCTTAATAATAATAAAATATAAAAAAGGGAAGAAACCTACTTGATTCACAATCAACCTTGATCTCCAAATCTTGCTATAGTTGAGAGTTTAACTTTGATAATGAAAATGTGAATTTTGAATTATATATGAGAGTTGGCCATTGCGAATAGAAGAACAAAGTTTTATATGAATGGCTTCAAACCCTAATTGTGATTAGAAGAAAAATATGTGTTATATATATCGATATATATTTGCCCCTTTTTTTTTTTTTTTTTGGCAATCCTTCCTTTAAATTGTTAAGAAAAAATATATATATTTTTCCATCAATTACTCTCTATTTGGCATCTCATAAATTTAATTAATTACTTGTGAAAATTTTCAAAACTTTCCATTATAGGATCCCTTTGGCTACACTTGGGTATACATATATTTAACAAAAAAAAAACGTGATTGCATACTAAAATGCGTGATTTTAATTTATTACATGTAATTATAATTAAACATATTTTATTATAATCAGTAAATATGATCACAATCAGTAAATCAGTAATATTATGACCATTTTCACGACTTGAATAAATAGGCTGCTAAAGGCCAATGAATGAGCCCAATAGTAAGAGGCTTAAGAAGCCCAGTGCTCATGTCATAATATTGAGCTCGCTACCTCTTCCTTCAGCTTGTGTCTTAGACTATAGCTATATTAGACTCATCTTCAACTCGTGAGAAAAATGTGTCAGCTCGCTGAGCTCGCACCAGATAATATTCTAGAAGCTTGAAGTAGCCAAGTTTGAGAGGGATTCAAACTTCTTGATTTTATGCAATCAAATCTCTACAATCTCAAATTCATTTTCGTGAATCTTCCCTGATTTAAAGGAGATTGTTATGGAATACAGTTAATGTAAAATTTATTTCTTAATTTGTGTTGTATTTAAATTGTAAATCTCCACACTATAAATAGTGGTAAAATTCTTTGTATTGAGAACAATTTGAATAAGTGATACTGTTACTCTACCAAATTATTCAGAGTAACACCCATAAGTGACACCCATGGACGTAGGCACATTTGCTGAACCACGTTAAAAGCCCTTCTTTGCATTGTTCTTCCTCTCTTTCTTTTGCTTTTATCCACTTTTATTATTTCTTATTATCAGAATTGTAGTTTGGGCCCAGAATTTTTAGGTCGGCTAACTTCCAATGTCGATACTTTTGCACTAGAAAGAGGGCTTAACTGCAATTCTGAGATTTTTGGTCACTGTTGCTTGAGTTTTAATCAATTGTCATGGCTAGAGGAAGAACAACCAGAAGCTCTGATATGGTGCCTGAACAGTCCGAGGGACATGTGGAACAACAAAACACTTTGCCAGCCGGAGGCATCGAGGAGAATACTTCCACAATCGTGAACGCATAAGCTGCTGCCTTTCTGCCCCTACTTCCTCCACGTCAGCCAATGGCAATCGTCGCTGTTGGAGGAGATGTCATACAGATTTGTCAACAACACCAGGAAGCCCTGGAGAACACTATAATGCAGTTGGCGGATGCAGTTAGGGCACTGACACAGGTTCAAGTCCAAACTATGTAGAGACAATTAGAAGTTGCACCCCTTGAAGAAGCCCATCAGCAACCAATTGATGAAGTCCTGGCATCGAGAGAGAGAGTGTGGTTAGAGAAAGGTTACTATCAGAAGGTTCAGTCCGCTACTTGAACTTGAACTCAAGAGAAGGTAGACAACGAGCTCGCGAGGAGGAAGTGGCACCTCGTCACGTGGAATTTAGAGTGAGGGTGAGCCATGATGGTAACCACCACGTGGAAGCTAGTTGTGAGCACGAAAGAGCTCGCGCACGTCATGATGATGATAAGTATGAGCCAAGAAGGGGTTCGTGCTAGGCAAAAAGTTCTCATATGAGGCATAGGTCACGAGATCGTTACTCAGTCGAGCAGGAAAGCAAGAGGAGTAGGCGGTCCCCTTACAAGGCGATCTAAGCCCTAAGACTCGATGGTGGAAGAATTACTGTAGAGGGTTCAACAGCTGGAGGCATGACCTGGACCCCAGAATCAGAGGCAGTAACATAAAGAGAGGACTCCGTTCACTAGAGAGATTGACCCAAAGCCCTTACCTCCCAAGTTCAAACTCCCTAACATTCCATCTTATAATGGAGATAGTAACCCTTACAACCATCTGGATGCTTACAATGTACAAATGGATCTACAGACATCTAATCCCTTTATGAAATGCCACATGTTCCTAGTAACTTTAGAGGAAATTCCCAGAGCTTAGTTAAGAAGTCTCCCAGCTCTCAATATAAACAACTAGGAAGAATGCCAGAGAAGGTTTATGAACTAGTACAGGGCATTGAGGAGGTAGCTTGCACCACCTTATCACCTTGCTACAATCTTTCAATGCTAGAATGAGTCCTTGAAAGATTACATTACTAGATTTAAGAACGAGGTGAGCAATGTAGAGAGTCCTTTAGATGAGAGTATTTTGATGGCAATCTCAACGAGGCTTAGAAATGATGGAAAGTTCTACGAGAGTATATACAAGTCTCTACTAAAGAACCTAAATGAGTTATAGGAAACAACTGTCAAGGAGATAAGATAGGAAGAGGCTTTTGGGCTAAAGAAGCCCAATAATCAGCGGAGCGAAGCAGGTAGCTCCAACCAAGGGAAAAGGAAAAATTATAATAGGGATCAAAATGGTGAATAGAAGAATCACTTCGCCAACCAAGTGGCAAAATGAGCTAGAAATGAGCCTAGGAGAGAGTGACCTCTGCCTTGAGATTGGTATGGAAGCTATAGTGTCTTGTCGAATACGTAGGATAGAATTTTTTCAACGAAAAGAAACAGGGAAGACTTTGGAAAGCCTAGGCCCATAAATGTCCTCAGCAAATTTCGAAACCCAAGGAAGTTTTGTGTCTACTATAATGAAGCTGGACACAATACTTTAAATTGCTAGGAGCTAAAGGATGCTATTGAAAACTTAATCAAATGAGGTCGCTTAAGGGAATATGTGGTGTGACTTACAAATCAGCGACCTCAACAACATCATCCTCAACAAGCTTAACAACTAGCTCAATAGCAACCACAACCAACTCTCGAGCAGGACCATGCATCTGCGGTAAGGACTATTTTTACAATTCATGGTGAGCTTCACATTGTAGAGACATTAAATAAATCGCATGAGCGTTACGTGAGCGAGGCCAATCACGTCATACTCGTAGGCTATGAAAGAACAGAAGGACCTGCAAAGAAGGCCAGTGTGGCAGCGGATGGCATTGTGTTCATGAAAGATGATGCCAAAAAAGTTCATTGGTCTCACAATGATACACTAGTCATCCGACCTAGAATTGGCAATGTTGAGGTATGAAGAATTATGGTGGATACTGGTAGCTCGGTCAACGTGATGTACAGAAATTGCTTCAAGCAGATGGGTTTGGGATCTGAGTAGTTAAAACCATCTCCAAAGCCCCTCTATGGATTCACAGGGGATGTAGTGAAACAGGTAGGGCAGATCAAACTCCTTCTCACTCTTGGAGATTCAGATCGCCAGTCCACCACCTTGGCAAATTTCTTGATCATTGATTACCCCTCAACATACAATGTCATTCTACGAAAGCTCGCCATGATTGACCTAAACATGGTAACTTTGACAAGAACCCTCACTATAAAGTTCCCAACACCTAACAGAGTGGGGTATGTGTGAGGAGAACAGCACCTAGCTCGGCAATGTTATGAAGACACTATGAAAATGGGGGCTAAAAGAAAGAAGGTCAACGTGGTGTCTAGTGGAGATCCGCGACCTATGAGTAAAAAGGGGATCAGTCATGACCTGGATCGGAGAGAAATAGATGCAGATAGGGTGATAGGCCCCGTGGAAGAGCTCGAGGAGATACAGGTCAGCAAGGTAGACACTGAAAGATACCTCATGCTGGGAAAAAATATACCTCCTGAGATAAAACTCAACTGGCTAATTTCCTGAAGGCTAACCTGGATGTCTTCGCTTGAAACCAAGAAGATATGGTGGGGATTGACCCGAAAGTGATGTCGCACAAATTGAACATCGATCCTCACCGCAAATCGGTTCGGCAGAAAATGAGGCTAATGATAATGGAGCATTACATCGCTCTAAAAGAGGAAGTAAACAAGTTTTTAGCAAACAAATTCATCAAAGAAGCTTACTATCAAGTCTAGGTAGCTAATCCCATTCTGGTAAAAAAGAATGAGAAGTAGAAAACCTACATTGACTTCACAGATCTCAACAAAGTATGTCCAAATGATAGTTTCCCATTGCCAAGAATCGACCAGCTCGTGGATGCTATCGCTAGTCATTAGCTCCTTAGTCATGGATGCAATCGCTAGTCATTAGCTCCTTAACTTTATGGATGTTTACTCAAGGTATAATCAGATTTATATGAACCCTAAAGATGAGGGGCACACCTCGTTTATCACAGATCGTGGACTCTACTGTTACAAGGTCATGTCCTTTAGGCTAAAGAATGTAGGGACAACCTATCAACAACTGGTAAACATGATGTTTGTGGATTTGATTGGCAAGGCGCTGGAGGTTTATGTGAATGATATGTTGGTGAAGTCAAAGCAAATGACAGAGCATGTGCGCGACCTAAAAGAGATGCTTCAGATCTTGAGAAGGTACCGGATGAAGCCGAATCCAGTTAAGTATGTTTTTGGGGTGGTTTCAGGAAAATTTCTAGGCTTCATGGTCAACAACAGAGGGATTAAGGCTAACCCTGAAAAGATCAGAGCTTTGATAGATATGAGGTCTCTAACCAAGGTCAAGGATGTATAGAGCTTCAATGGCCAAGTAGTTACCCTCAGCAGGTTCATCGCTAAGGCCACTGTAAGTGCATTTCGTTCTTCGAGGCTATAAATAAAGTGAGGCCTTTTCAATAGACAGAAGAGTGTGAAATGGTTTTTCAATAGCTGAAGGAATATATGGGCCGAGCTCCACTGCTATCTAAGCATGTGAAAGGTGAGAAGCTAATAGTTTATTTGAGAGTGTCTCAACACGCACTTAGTGCAGCATTGGTTTGAGAAGAAAACAAGGTTTAATTTCCTATGTACTATGTAAGTAAGAGGTTGCTTGATGCTAAGACAAGGCATGCACCAATGGAGAAGCTTGCCTACTACCTGATGGTAACATCAAGGAAGCTGCGTCCGTACTTTCAGGTGCATCCAATTGAGGTGTTAACCAAGCATCCTTTGAAGTAGATCCTTCAGAAGCCAGACACTTCAGGTCGACTTCTTAAATGGGCTATCGAGCTTGCCCAATTCGACATTGAGTTCAAGCAATGCACGATAATCAAAGGGCAAGCCCTAACTGATTTTATAGCTGAGTTCACAAGGCCAGTAGATAACCAAGCTGAGTCATTTAAAGGATCGTTCTGGAAGCTACATGTAAATAATTTATCAAGTGAGCAAAGAGCTAGAGTAGGAGTGTTGTTGATCAGTCCCAAAAGGCATAAGATTTTATGTGATTTGAGGTTTGGCTTTCAGGCTGCCAATAATGAGGCGGAGTATGAAGCATTGCTAACGAGACTAAGACTGGCACAGGAAATGCGAGCTGAACGCATAAAGATATATAGTGATTCTTAACTCTTAATGTGTCACATTCGGGGTAAGTATCAGGTGAGGGGTTCGAAGATGGCCATCTACTTACAGAAAGTGCAAAAACTATTGGAAACATTTGAGAAATATGAAGTAAATCAAGTTCCGCGAGCTTAGAATTCACATGTAGATGTCTTAGCTCATCTAGCCATTACCAAGGATGCAGACTTTTTGGGGGAAATCCTAATGGAGTTTTTGTCAATCGTACAAAGCCACAAGACGAGATAATGACGATTGTCGTAGCTCAAGACTCGTGGATGAGTCATATACTTGAGTATTTGCAAGGCGGAAAGCTGCCAAAAGATGAACTGAAAGCTTATCGTTTATGAGCTCGCACTACTAGATATTGCATTTGTGATGACATGCTCTACAAGAAAAGATTCTTGGCTCCACTGCTTAGGTACATCGATAGTCCAGACTGCCAGACCGTCTTGAAAGAGATCCATGTTGACCATTGTGGTAACCATGCTGAATGGTTGTTTTTAGCTCAAAAAGCACTTTGACAGAGGTTTTATTAGCCAACCATGAAACATGATGCAGTAGAGATGGTCAAGAAATGTGACAAATGCCAAAGGTTTGCCAAGATTCCACGAGCTCCACCAGCCTATCTACAGCAAATTGTTAGTCCATGACCTTTCGTAATTTGGGGCATGGATTTGATAGGGTCTCTCTCTATAGCATGCAAAAGATGTAAACATGCCATCGTCCTAGTAAACTATTTCACTAAATGGGCAAAGGCAAAAGAGCTCGTTAAAATATCCATTGCCAAGGTTGAGAAGTTCGTTTTGGGGAATATCATTTGCAGGTTTGAGGTTCCACAACAGATCGTAACAGACAATAAGACTTAGTTCAATAGCAAACAATTTATAAAATTCTACAAGAATCTTGAAATTGTAAAGAGCTAGATCACCCGTAGGCCAACTGTCAAGTCGAAGCGGTAAACAAGATTATTAAGCAGACTTTAAAAACTAAGCTGAAGGCAACAAGAGAGCCTAGGTAGATAAGCTATAGAAAGTGTTTTGGGCTTACAAAATAATAGCTAGCAACTCCACTGGTGAGACTCCCTTTTCGATGGTGTATAAGTCAGAAGTCATGATTCCAGTAGAGTTCGAGATTACCAACCAACGAAGGGCTATGTTTAGACCTGAAGACAATAACCAACTGCTCGCCACGAATTTAGATTTGCTTGAAGAATCAAGGGAGGAAGCTCGTTTGAGGGTTGCAGTGTACCGGCAAAGGGTTGCTAGGTATTACAATAGAAAGGTCCGCGTTTGGGAGTACAAGATAAGCAATCTTGTCCTACACCTAATCCTTCTAGCAGCTCACAAAGTTAATGATGGGACACTTGACCCGAATTGGGAAGGCCCCTACATCATTAAGGAAAGTTTGGGGAATGAAGCTTACCACTTGACCAATATGAATGGAACTGAGGTCTTCCGTGCTTGGAATGTAGAACACTTTTGCTCATACTTCACTTGATAGTCAGCTCGCTTCCAAATCCTTGTAAAATTTATCTTGATAGTTATTAATGAACTATTTTGAATATATTGTTATTACTTTTGATATATTAAATATAGAGAGCGAGCTAATTTGCTGGGTTAAAAAATTGCTATGGTTTACTAGCTATGGATTATTTTCGACATGACTCAATCATGACTCGCCAAAGTAGCCATTCTACGCTCTGGAAGGTGCATATATGACCTATGAGTTATTATTATCATAAACTTTGGAACGTGCATATACAACCTGTGAGCTATTATTTATAAGTCCTAGAAGGTACTTCTGCGAACTACGAGTAGTTATCTTTAAAGCTCTGGATGGTTTATTTGTTACCTGTGAGTATATAAACTCTAGAAGGTGCACTTGCAACCTGTGAGCATCAAAGCTCTGGAAGGTACTTCGATTATCTATAAAAGCTTCGAATGGTTCATTTGCTACCTGTGAGTACATAAACTCTAGAAGGTGCATTTGTAACCTATGAGTAGCAAAGCTCTGGAAGGTGCAATATGCAACTAGTGAACTTATGCTCTTGAATGTGTATTTTGCGACCTGTGAGCAGCAAAGGCTCTGGAAGGTGCTTCAGTAACCTGTGAGCAGTAAAGCTCTAGAAGGTGCAATATGCGACCTGTGAGCTTATGCTTTGGAAAGTGTATTTTGCGACCTGTGAGCAGCAAAGGCTTTGGAAGGCACTTTAGCGATTTGTGAGCTTTAAAGCTCTAGAAGGCGCTTTAACGACCTGTAAGCTATTATTATTAAGAACTGGAAAGCACGTCTGAGAAAACATTTCGTGGTTATAATACATGACTTGTGAACACTTGTCATTTATTTCCTTAAAAACGTGTCTGAATTAGTCTCAGGCTAATATCCGCGACCTAGTTTCTCGTTACAATCAATTATGATATACTTATTTTATTGTTTAACGATGTTTGCTTGTGGCTCAGTATTTATTATGAAATTCAATGGTGTTCGTTTGTAAACTCAATAATGTATCTTATATTTAGAAAAATAAAATGAGTAATGTAAGACAATATGACAAGGGTAAAATAGAATTTTATTACAATCTCGACCGACGAGGTGAAAGTTCAATATAAAAATCAAAAAATAAAGTTATATTAAAAACTCCTCGCAAAACGAGGAAAAGTTCCATAAATATTATAAAAGTTTAAAAAATTCTCTTAGGCTTGAGCAGGAGCATCTGTGGGCGGTTGGTCTTGTAGAGCCTCCTTTAGGCCTATGTCCTAGAGAGTTGGGGGACTTTGTGAAGCTGTGCTTGATAGAGAAGCATGAGGAGCTACCGTCTGAGAGGATCAAGGAGCTATGCCCTGAGGATTAGTACCTTGAGGAGCTGAAAGAACAACGCTCTGTTGAGCAATTTGGGCTTGGGAAGAGAGAGCTGCATACTTTTGGATTTCTACAACTGTATTTTGCCCAAAAACGAGAAGTCCACGCTCGGATGTTGTTTCCAAAGTGTGTATAAGAATGCATTACTGGTCTTCGAGGTAACATCTTTGCGCTCTTAAGCAACCAGATCTTCAGTGTGAACTCCGAACTGGCCAATTTCTTCTTGTGCCTTAACGAGCTTCTGCTTAATTGCAGTCGCATCTTGCTAAGTCAATTCAGTTTTCTTCTCCACGGTCTCAGCTCGCTTCTGGGCAGAAGTCAGCAAGCTCTTCACTTTCCTCAACTCCCCTTCGAACTTATTGCACTTTAAAGTCATCCTCTCCCGAAAAGCCACCTTACGAGTTAAAGCATCTTTAGTAGTTTTTAACTTACTTTCGAGGCTTTCAGCAAGCTTATTCGCTTTTTTAGATTCCCTTTGGGAGAAGCATACTTTATCCTCTATCTTCTTCCTCTCAGCCTCAAACTCCTTTTGAACGGCCTCAAATGATGCCCTCTCATCTTTATGGGTCGTGATCTCCCTCAATAGTTTCATCATCCTCACGGTGGCCTAAAAGAAAGTTAAAGTTAGCATTCAAACAAAAGACATTAAAAGATAACAACAAAAAGAATTTGAAGTTTACCAACAGTCCATGGCGAGCTGCGTAGCCTATTAGCTTTTGACCCACCAAATCCTCCTTATATAAATTCTAGACGTTGCTTCTCAAGAACTACGGTATATATTCTAGGAGGTCATCAAAATATTCTCCCACTGAGAACTCTTCAGCTCGTTTCCCTTCTCGCTCTTCAATCCTCTCCTCAACTCGTTTATTTACAGCCCCTTCAACTATTATCCCTTTCTCTTTGCTGACCTTTTGGCGTTTGGGAGGTAGAGGTTAGGCTGTGCTTTTGTCCTTCTCTTTAGGTCCTAGCTTTGGCGCAAACAAGCTTCCTTCATCCAGAGTTTTCGTTTGTTTGGGAGCAGTTTTGTCTGCTATTTTCTTCCCTAATGCAATCTTCAACTCAAGGACTTATATTTTAAAGGTCGTCGATGTCTTGGCCTGGGAAGAAGGTGTGGTTACAGGTCCAAAAGCTACTTGTTGGCCAGGCTCCATAGGAATAGAGGATACTGGGGCAGAGTCCACGATCATGACATCAAGCTTAGGCTCCGCGAGCTCAGCTGTAGGAGTCCTATTGGTAAGGCTGGGAGTGCTTTTTTCAAAAGCCTCAAAGACCAATGTGACCTCTTTCTTCCTACGAATTCCAAGGTCACGATTGATGCTGGGACATTTGCTGCCAACTTGCGGGGTAAAGCCGTAAGGTCATAAGTAGTAATCGATAGGCAGTTAATCATCCAGCGGGCTTTTCACTTTAGCGAATTTTGTTAATGCTACTGTCTCCTCGTTTGTGAGTCCGACCTTACTGCTGGTAACGTCTATAAAGCAAAACACGTTTATAAATAAATAAATGAATTTCTTGTGAGGTGAAGTCTCACCTACCTAGAGAAGAGACAAATGAAAAATTCTTTAAGTTGTAAAGAGAATAATAAGAAATGTAAAACCAGTGAAATTTGTAATCACTCACCTTAGACCTGCCACTATTCTTGGGTAGAAACTTTATAAATAAAGAATTACGAGCTAAGAGGTAATATAGCACATCTCGCTTCTCTGTTGTATGACTATTGATGCCCTTAAAATTATAAAGACAATAAAAAATTTACGAACTCGGAGGGGATACTTTATTCTTAATAAAAGCGACAGCCAAAGAGGTGATTTGGGCATAAGAATTTGGGGTCAACTGGAAAAGAGCAAAGGTCAGGTCGTTCATAAGGTCTATTAAATAGCTGGGAATAAGGAACTTAAGCCCGAATGCTAGATGCTGATGGCTTATTGTGATAAACCCATTAGGCAGATAGGCTGCGCGGTCATGGATAGACAGGATCATAGCATGGCATCCTGAAGAGAGATCGAACTCCTCAACTATGGTTGCCAGTTCTCTAAAACTTATGCTCAAGTTGTGGCTGTAGAAAATCTCGCAAGCTACGCACCCCTCAACAAGAGGCCGAACCATAGAGGGATCAGTTTGCCCCGTAGGCTCTTCTGCGACCTCACCGCTTTGAGAGATCGCTCCCTATATGATCCTAACTTGTTGTTTTATTTGGTCCTCAGAGCTAAAAGCTTTATCAGCATCCCCAACTCGATGGTTACGTTATGTGCGACCTGACATCTACAGAAAAATAAGGAATTGAAATTAGGACACTGAAAGCAAACCAAGCCTAACGTGCTAAAGTAAGAGATTCCTATATCTACTATCTTATGTGTCATGTCGCGCACTTTACCATGAGACTATTGAAGGCAGGAGGCTTAGTGTGCAAGCCCATCAGGTTGCTAAAGCCCATCAGGCCGAGGGTTTAACACCTAGAACTATAGTCCTACATCTACAAGATTTCTATCAAACAGTTTGAAGACATACCATCATAAACAAAGCAATAAGATCAAATCAGTAGAGAACGAAGAATCACAATCAATAACAAAGCACTTAAAAACAAGAACATGAAACATTAAGGCAAGCTCTAGATTCAGAAAATACAATGCAACATATAAAAAATTGAAGTCAAAAATCAAGAGTTGGTTGTGAAGACTTATTGTGAATGCAACACTCTTCAATCGCTTGAATGAAGATGTTGACCTTTGCTAGCTCTGAAGCCAAAGAACGTCGACACAAGAATAGGAAGAAAACGGAGAAAAAGCAAGGAAAAAAAAACCTTAGCAGTGTTTGGGCTTGAAAATGGCAAGAGTAAGAGAGAAAATGAAAAGGCTCTACTCTTATAAAGGTGCAAGATTCTAACCTAGTCGTTCGATCTGATGGTAGCCCAATCGCTGTAAATTTGACGGTACATCATGAGTTATGGTTTTTGTTGTCATGCGTTGTCAATTGAGAGACGTGTGCATTAAATATGTATGGCATGAGACGTGCTAGTGGTGCAGTCACCGGAAAAGTCACCACGTGTTGAAGTGATAGGACAAAAGTCGATGCAACGCCTCTTGAGCTCGCTAGGGTCTACTTGAATTAGTGTGATTAGCTCTCAGTTCACAAATCGCATTGAAAGCTAGGGGGCTAGTGTTATAGCCATTTTCGCGACTTGGATAAATGAGCTACTAAAGGCTAATGGATAGGCCCAATAGTAAGAGGCCTAGGAAGCCTAGTGCTCAGGTCACAATATTGAGCTTGCTACCTCTTCCTTCAACTCGTGCCTTAAACTAGAGCTACCTTAAACTTATCTTCAGCTCATGATAAGGATGTGTCAGCTCACTAAGCTCGCACCAGATAATCTTCTAAAAGCTTGAAGCAACCAAGTCCGAAAGGGATTCAAACTTCCTGATTTTGTGCAAATCAAATCTCTACAATATCGGATTCAGCTTCAGGAATCTTTCCTGATTCAAAGGAGATTGTTATGGAATGTAGTTAATATAAAATTTACTTCTTAATTTGTGTTGTATTCAAATTGTAAATCTCTATGCTACAAATAGGGGTGAAATTCTTTATATTGAGAACAACTTAAATGAGTGATACCATCACTCTACCAAATTATTCAGAGTGACACCTGTGGACGTAAACACACTTGTTGAACCACGTTAAAAACCCTTCTTTGCATTGTTCTTCCTCTTTTTTTTTTTTTTTTTTTTTTTACTTTTATTTGCTTTTATTGTTTCTTGTTATCAGGATTGCGATCTAGGCCTAGAATCTCTGGGTTGGTTAAATTCCAACATCGATAAATAAATTAGTAAATGTGATCACATATACTGATTGTAATTTCATATATTTAGTTGTAATCATATATAATAAATTATAATCACATATTTTAGAATACAATAACACTTTTTTTTTTGTTACATGTATGCATATCCAAGTGTATGTTAGAATGTGTCTATATATATGTATATATAGGGTAGAGCAAGCACAGAACTGGACAAGTAATAAAATGAAAGAAAATAGTGTGAGTGAAGTCGAGAAGAAAAGAAAAGAAAAGAAGACAAAAAAAGAAGAAAAGAGAGAGAAAAGCAAGAAAAGGATATTTCAGATGGTTGAATAGAATGCTTTGGTGCTTAATTTATCCAAATAAGTAATTTTATTTCAAAGGGATTTGGAATCCAAGAAATTAGTTAATTTTCTATAAGTTCCAAATTGAGTTTATGTGATATTAGAATGGATCAAAATTGAGTTTATGTGATATTAAAATGGATCAAAGATTATGAGGAATTAGACAGAAACCCATATTATACCTAGATATGGGATAAGGAGCTATGTGAGTGGTTAATTTTATTTTAATCGAATTGATTTAATTATGTTTATTCATATTTCTGCTTTTTATTATTTATTAGAAGTAAATGACTTATTAATTAGTTAATTGATTTTATCGATTATGAATTATGATTTACAAGCAAATTATAGAATAAGCTTTTAAATTATTCTTGTTATATATGCATTTTGAAGGAAGTATGAGATAAAGAAGAACACATTTATCCTGAAATGAGAATTTATTATGTATTCGTATATACTTATATGTATTAGAAATTCTAATTAGAATTTTATGTTTTCAGCTTCAGTTTATTATATGAAATATTAAAAATATTTTAAATAATGTTATTTTATGTCTTGAGAAGGAAAATTTTATTTATGTTTTGAGAAAAATATTTATTCAGAATTACATATATATTCCAAAAGAGAATTATACATATTTATACATGGAGATTGATTAAGCTGTGAAAGCAAAGTAATGATGTTTTCAGAACACCAAGATTGTACTCTCTTCTTTTATGGTCAGGCTACACATATGTGAGTTCTGGAATCTCCCAGCACGTATATAACAGATGTTCTATTTTGCTTTGCACATGCAATAATGTTTTCCGCCATATATGATAAATATTATCTCTCGCTTTGTATATGTGTTGAGTATCTCTATCACTTATGATAAATTTTCTTATATACTAGTTCGTGTAAATTTTCATATCATGTATGTTGGATAATGAGTATGATCATTAAAGAAAGATATTTATGAAATATCAGTTTTACATAAGAGAATCGATAAAAAAAGTTTCAAAAATTATACGAGATTATTTGTAAAGTAGATTTTGGAATAATGAGTTATTCAAGGATTTTTGGTAAATTATTTAGTAAAAAAGAATATATACTTTATTGTATCATGTTATTAGATTTAAACAGTTTTCTAGCGTACCTTTTACAAAGTGAATTCTGAATAATCTCTTATTGCTTTTAGAGAAATTTTATATTGATTATATCTTATAAAGTTATAAAGAAATGATTTATATAGATGTTTGTTTTTATTATGACATGAGATTTAAATTCAGTTTTATTTTTATATATGATTGAGAATTATTCAATCAAATTTTTATGTTTTATTTGCAAAGATTTTTTTTTTTTTTAAAAGAAAAGTTATATCTATTTATTGGGCATTCATGCTCACTCTTTAAAAAAAAAAAAAAAAAATCCTCATTTTTCTAGTATCAGTTGTAGGTTTGTATAAATTATTTCATGCTGTGAAAAGAGCCACATGATGTTGAATATATTGCATTTGTGTATATTATTGTAATTAACTAGATTCCTTAAATGAGCTTCAAGAATAGTTTTACAGATAAAATATCTTTTCTAGGTATTTTACATATTCAGTAATGAGTCCAACATGAGAAACGTAAAAATTTTTTATTTATTTAGATTGAATTTATGAGGAAATCAAGAGATTTACAAAGATTTTTCTAAACTGTTTTTTAGCAAATCCATATTTCAATTAGAAAAATCACAATTTCCTCTAAAATTGCCTAGCAAGAAGAATTTTAAAAACACTACTTTTGTCAAGAGGCAATTGCACCGAGACAGGCTCTTGTGTTGGCTAATAATATCAATTATTGTTGTGCTAGAATCTGAAGACAGCCCACTTTTGTCACTGGTGGGATTCATTCTTGATGAAAGCTAAACGACCAGCTAGAATGTGCACAAGGATTGATAAAATCGTGCCCATATGTCGTATCGGTGACAGTGCTTCAATGTAATATGCAAAATGTTGGACTTCCAATTTATGCCTTTTGGCTGGTTTTGTTCCTCTCGACTATTGTTTATCGTGAAAATTTTACTTGAAGCTTATCAAGAACATCAAATCTTACTACACTTTTAGACTCGAAAATGAAAATTCTAATGCCATGACACACCATGTTCTGAGGTTGAGAATTGTGACCGGCAATGGATATATAATGCACATTGTGTGTAATCACTATCTGTTGATGTTGGAACACCTTTAGCTTCAATTGCTGCATGGTGGTGCGATTAATAATTAAGAACAGTTTACAGATTTTTTTGTTACCAAATAAAGCGGCCAAACGTGATCTGCAATGGTTGTTCCACCATAGGAACTGGATGTCTGTCATGTCATAAATCAAGACTGTAGTCAAAGATTTCTCTGGGTTCACTTGAGTGGCACTTCAGTTTCATTTTTCAGCTTCTGGTTCATTGGTTTGGGTTGATCAAGATTAAACATATAATGAAAGTAAGGCCCATGTCCAAAATGTTAGAAGCACTGAACCAAAACACAGAGAATGATGCAATTTAAAACTTAACATAAAAGTAAAAGATATTTTGGGTATACAAGTCTGGTAACTAAAATTATATCACATGGTATGAAAATCATATATGATTAAATATTCATACAATATGATTTCCGGTTGTAATTTATTAAATTGGATGTTAAAGGATTAGAATAGTTTACTAATGGAAACACTCAAAATATTATTTTTCATGTTAATTGAAAGTAAAGGCAGCAGTTGTGCTTGGTTAGTCACTTGACAATTGACTGTAGCATTTCTCATCAATTACTTCTACTTAGAAGCTAAATAGTAGAAAGGTTATTGCCAGCTTACTTCTATAGGACTTCTGACTCTATATTTCTTAGAAACCCAAGTCAGAGATCCAAAAGATAAGTTGGAGGATCTTTTTGACTTTGCAACAAATGTCACCTTGTAACTCGGTTTCTCACCAGGCTTTTTAAAGCTTAAAAGACATTCTGGGTAATAAGTCGTAGGCTTCACTGTCACTGACACTCCTTTGGGCACTTCCACTTTCACTGCATAAGTAATTGTAGGAGTCCCTACATTTGTAACTGTCCTCCTGTATTCCACTCTTTTATTTTGGACACCACCTCTAAATTGACAGCAAAAGAAGGGTAGTTACCAGCCCTGAAAAGATTGCTTTGGACAAGTGAAATTGTCCCCTGAAAATAAAGCTAGCTTAGCAGAAGTATAATTTAGGCTGCAAAAATATTTTAGATAGTCTTCTGCTGCAATGTCATATATTAGCCCTGGATCAACATGGCCTGAACCCAATGTGAAAGGGTCCGGTAGAGTTATTGGAATCAATATTGGAAATTGGACACTTTTAGTTGTCAAGAATATAAGCAGTTGTCATCAAGGCTGATTTGATCGTGGCTGGTGACCAATCACGATGGACTGACTTGAGAAGTGCAGCTAGGCCACTAACATGAGGACAAGGCATTGAAGTGCCTGACAATAAATTGAACATAACACTTCTCTTATCGCTTATACGTCCACTTGGGCTGAGATTTGGTGGCCAGCCAGCCAATATGTCCACTCCTGGTGCAGTCACATCTGTTTTGATTACATCAGGTTCAATTGAACCTGGTCCTCTTGATGAAAATCCTGCAACCACTGGTGCTGTTCTACCAAAAACTGTCCCTTGAAGATGATTGAAGCAGTTGGTTTTTTCGCGGTTCTAACATACGGTCTGACAAACTTACCTGTTTTGACACTTAATGTAGCGGTTGGCGATATGTGAGGGTCAGCAATAAGTTCTTCACCTTCAGGTTTGGAATTTATCAGTATCATTCCAACACCTTTTGCTTGTTTAACGGCCTCTGACTTTCTAAATTTGCCACCACTACCTCTATGGCACACAACAATCTTTCCTTTAACTAGTGTTTCATTGAGTGTCCCTGGAAGACAGAATTTGGATGCTGTACTACCAGCAGATTCCAAATAAGCAATCGGGACTGGTTTGGTTAATGCTTTACCTGAATACAAAGACACCCCTTCAACAATCTTTCCACATCCAAGCTTGATAATTGCTGGGAATCTTCTGTCAGTGTATCTCGCAGCCACAGTCATCATCCATGGTGCCGTGTTGCCCACAGTTAAACTAGAAGGCCCAGAATTGCCGGCTGAACTTGTAACAAATACCAATTTTTGATAGCACCAAATGAGACTACTGCTAAAACGTCTTTGTAATAAGGTGTGGAATCAGCTCCTAGAGAGAGTGACGACACATCAACCCCATCTTGAATAGCTTTGTCAATTGCAGCCAACATATCGGAGCCAGAACAACTAAGTCTCCAGCATATTTTGTAGGTTTCAATTTTTGATGTGTAACTCGTCCCACCAGCAAGGCATTTTGCTAAACTGAAAAAGCTAGAATGTGCTACAAGACTACCAGCAGCAGTTGCAGCTGTGTGTGTACCGTGATCATTCAGGCAGTTCGGTAGTCATTGGCTTCATTGATTCTTCCATGATCGGCCTCATAGCCTTAGAAGAAGGCTCTTCCACCATAATGAGCTTCTTGTTACTATCCAATTTGGAGAACTTGATGCCTGCCTCACAAGCACCTTCCCATCTTGAAGGCACAGCAGACATGCCTGTATCTTGGAAACTGACATGTTCAGGACAGATTCCTGTATCAACAACGCCAATGATCACATGGGAAGCCAAGCTAGACGCACCCCAAAGACCCCAAAGACCTTTGCCATTTCTTAGGCCAAGAAACTCCTGTAAATTTGCAGAGTGCGGAGTCAGCAGTTGATCAGGATTGGCAGAGAGAAACTCATCAACCTTTTTTAATGTTTCAAGTTGGTTTGTTGAGAGCTTTGCAGCAAAACCAGAAATGGTAGTTTCATAGGCATAGAGGAGGCTCTGCTGTCTTGATCATCCTCTTGTAATGACATTTCATCGATGGAATCTATCACACTGCTTGGTACACTTGCATTGAATCTTTCCTCAATGAAAAACATTTGTTGCCATCTTGGTCGTGTCCATGTGAATTATATATGTATTTAAGGCCATTGCAGCAACAATGGATGTGGTGGTCACTAGGACTATCATCAGCAATTTCTTCCAAAACATCATTGATGGTCACTGAAACAACAAAAAATAAATTAGCAGACACATTGAATTTAGAACAACGCAAAAACAATGAAAGAAATTGTTGATGAAGTATGCAACAAAAGAAGAGATGTTTATAACTCTTTTCTTGACTAAGAAAGTGAGTGCGTGTAATTCATGGAACGACAATGGTGACAGAGGATCATTTTATAGACCAAAAACCATAGGAGGGGATGATTTAGTTATGTCAAGCTGAGCTCTTTGCAGTGACTGATCTTATAGTATATGGTTTATTTTCTTTTAATAAAAAAATATTTTAAAAAAAAATTGTTTGATAACATATACAGAATAATTGTTCATTCAATGTGATTGTGTAATTTAGAATAAATATAATTAGCTAGAGTCACGTGGATGTAAGAGATACTGTTGGTCAAATGCCAATTAAAGATGGACAATGTCCTTTTGAAAAAGTTAAACCCAACTTTATAAGGTTTTCACCTTTTAATAAAGAATAATGTTAGCTATCCTAATTTGATCATATATCTTTTGAATTAAGGATGGTATATTCAATTTAAAATTTCATTAGAATTTGAAATATTTTATAAGGGGTCATTTGTTTTTTTGTCTAAAGATTGAACAGTACTGCTAAAAACCGAAAACTGAATAATGACTGAAACATGAAATCTGAATAACATGTTTTTTTTTTTTCTTTACCTCTAAATATATTATAAATTTGTTTGTTTTTTAAATTTAAAACTGTCTGAAAACTAGTAAATTAACATTTATATCCTTTTTACTATTTGTTGTTATGGAATTTAAATTAATTTAATACAAACATCTTAAAATAAATAATTTCATAAATTCTAAAACATTTTTTTATATCAATATTAATAATATTCATAGTTAAAATATGATGAAAAAATATGATAGTATCAACCATATCTATATATATAAATATATTAATAATTTAAGAAAAAAAACTGAAAAAATGAATATTTAAATTGTAAATTAAAATACATTAATTTAATTTCAAAACAATTTGAGATGAGATGTATTTAAACTTTTCTTTTTAAATATATTTTTTGTAAGTGTCAAGGAAAAAAAGAAAAGAAAATTTGAGTAATATAAAATTAGGATAAATTTGAAATTATGTTATTTTGGGAGAATATATTTGGAATAAAAACTTTTAAATGTCATTAAGTGATTTACAATTAAGTGAAAAGTTAAAAATTTTTACTTAATTTTTATAGTTATTTTTTGATAGTTTTAAGTGGTTTGACCACTTTAAAAAAAAAGAAAATAATTTAATATGTGTAATTCAATACTATTAAGTCTTTAGTGGAAAAAATAAATAACCTCTAAGTCTAGTGTATATAGTTAAAATTTATAAAGAGTTCATCAAAATTTAGATGTATTCAATTTAGATTTATATTGAATGTATTAAAGTCTATATAAATCTAGATGTATTTAATTTAGATTTAGTTGGACTCTATTGAAACATATACATATTCAGATGTATTCAAATCAGGCTTTTAAAAAGTCCAAACAAATTTAGATTATTAAAAAAAATCATTGACTTTGTAGATTTTATATAAATAATAGAATTCAAAGGATTTTGATAGATTTGAAAGTAAAATTTGTAAAAAAAGTTTATTATAAATCTTGCGCTATTCCTAAAGATTTTATTGGATTTCATAAAAAATAATAACAATAATAATAAAGCCTATGTAAAATTTATAGCGCCTATAAATTCCATCAAAATCTATTAAAAAAATCTATAAAACTTCAATGAATTCTATATTGAATACACCCTCCTAAATTGACATATGATATTTAAATTAAAGTATACATATGTTACTTGAATTAAGTAACATTTCACAAATTGAGATATAATATAAAATAAAATATAAGCTGGAATATCTTACGTTATTGTTCAATAAGTAAATTACGTGCAAATTTGAATATCTAGATTAGTGCAAATTTGAATATCTAGATTAGTTGTTGTGGTGAAAATAGAATTCGCATGTAAATTGAAATGGAAATTATTTATAAAATGAAAGATAATATGGTAGCTATTTTCAAGAGCACCAGAGAACAGCTCTCATTGTTACTGTTCTCACATGAACAAATTAATTTCAAGTACAAATTTCTCCTAAAAAATTGTTGCTTTCTTTTTTGCAATGATACTTTAAAAATATAACATTTAATTCATTCTAACAAATACTTGCTTCTACATAAAGTTTTATTAGGGTGCAACAACCTTCCTAAACAAAATTTGTTAATAAAAGCTTGCGATCCACTTAGTAAAGAGGAAAATATGACAAAGAAAATGTGGAAATTGAATTGAACGAGCAAAATTATGCAAATATATTGTATTGGTTTTTGTAGTTTGGCATAGAATAATTGGTTGACCAAATGTACGTTTTTTTTTCCCCTTCAAGTTAAAAAAAAAAAAAAAAAAAATCCTCTCATATTTTTGTGAGTTCTTAAATTTGCTTCGTTTCTTTTTTGGTGTAGCATTTCATAACAAATTACTCTATCTTGATTAAGAAAGTAATGAGATTGAAGAAGTTATATTCCCCAAAGGTACAACCAAAATGTAAATTTATTATCTTTCAAAGTTATGTGATAATTTTTTCTGTTTTTTGAAAACAAATTCCAAACTCAATAACAACATTTATTATCATCAATATTTACTATAAAGTAACTTGAAATGCTATATTTGAAGTATAACGAGATTGAAGAATAATGTTGAAATTGAATTGAACGAGCAAAATTATGCAAATATGTTGTCTTGTTTTTGCAATTCGACATAGAATAATCGGTTGACCAAATGTAAGTTTTTTTTTTTTTTTTCCCTTCAAGTTAAAAGGAAAAAATTCTCTAATATTTTCGTGAGTTCTTAAATTTGGTTGGTTTCTTTTTTGGTGTAGCCTTTCATAACAAATTACTCTATTTTGATTTGGAGAATAATGAGATTGAAGAAGTTATATTCCCCGAAGGTACAACCAAAACGTAAATTTATTACCTTTCAAAGTTATGTGATAATTTTTTCTTTTTGTTGAAAACACATTCCAAACTCAATAACAACATTTATTGTCATCAACATTTACTATAAAAGTAACTTAAAATGCTATATTTGGAGTATACTGAGATTGAAGAATAATGTTGGGGGAAAATTAACTCCTTAAAATCTAATTGAACCCTAAGAATCTTGATTGGAAACCAACCCTAGGAATAGATTCTAAGATTTAGTCTCAAAGGTAAGCCCAAAAGGAAGTCACAACCCAAGTCCAATTACCCATAAAAGGGAACACGGAAAGGACGAGGGTGCCTCTGCTAAGAGGTAAGATAATGAGCAAAAGGGAAGTATAGCCTAATAATTCAAATGGAGCCCCTTGTTTATGCAGACTCCTTATCTTGTTAGAAAGAGAAAGAGATCAAACCTAGTGCCAAGCCTAGGGTTGACAAGCAACCAAAGGTTGCAAACGCTAGGTTACAGGAGAAGAAGAAAGGGTTAATAACATGCCATGAAGCTCTACAACATGAAGGATGAATGAAAAAGAGCCACATGTCCCCTGAGCCTAAATCGATTGGCAAAGAGTGAGAGATAAGGAAAAGGTGAAAGCGATGGGACAAAGAGGAGCCAAGGGGCAAGGTGCACATGTGTAAGTGAAGGGGACGTAAAAGAAGAGTTAACCATCAATAGAAAAGGGAGAGGGAAACCCTAGAGAGTAGGAAGGAGTAGATAAAGATATTCACCGTTCAAAAGAAGATAGGTCAGTGTCTTTAACCCAAGAACATACTAGTGTGCTAAGTAATTCCCCTTTTAAAAGCTCTCAAAAGCATTAGATGATGTTCTTGGGCCTCGTTAACTAGAATAATATGGGTTTCTTCCCCTTTTCACCCTTTTTTTCCTACTCCTTGACCTTATTACAAAAGGGCTTTCCCAAAAACATGTCATTGACTTAAACATCAAAGGGTTTTCACCAATGAAACATCAATGACCCTTGACCTCTCTTTCTCTGTGTTATAAGTAGCTAAGAGGGAGGCAGATCATTCGGGAGGGAGAATTCCGTTATCCCAAGTAATCCAGGCTTCAAAGGGGGATCCAAATCGAATCTTTAAATTCCTCTTATTGTATTTCCTTTGTAATTCAATGTATCAATTATCGATGTGACCAATTTTCGCATTAACTGTTACTGCCATTATTTTCTATTAGAAATATTTATGGATTTTTTTATTTGTTTTGTTAACTTAAATTAAAAAAGAAAATTGTTTCAGGTTTTAAATGTAAATAAATTGTTTTACTAATACGTTTTTGTCTTTCTTTGTAATTTTATTTATTTAAAATCAAATTCTCTAGTTTGAATAATTACCAAAAAACCCCATGCAATTAGTTAATCTTTAATTAAATCTTGTTAAAATGTGATGTAATAAGATCATTTAGGTTCTAAGAAATGGAACTAAAATGATATTTTATTGTGTTAGTTTTAACCAGATAATAACAGTCAACTAATGGTCAACTAATGGTACATAAATATATATATTTATTTATTTAATCAAAACAACAAGAAAATAAACATGTGAAATTCATATATTAAATTTGCATTCTAACCTTATATATAGATAACAAAAGCCTAAGAAAAATTGAAATTATTTTTCAAGTTAAAATGTTAAATTAATACGAATTAAAGAAAAAAATTGTTTTCTGTTGTACTGTTTTCGTACAAGTTTCAAGTTAAAAAACCTGGCCAAATGATGGGAAGAAGAGATTTATGAATATATATCGCAGAGATCACACAATACAGCTTTTTTTAGCTTTTAATGTGTAAAAGCATAAAAAGTCTTCTGAATTCTGATAGTGCGAATCTGATATTTTTCATTTTTTTTTTAAATAATAGGTTTAATTTGTACCAAAAGATAATGTTGACTTTTATTTTATTTCAAATCATATATTTCTGCATATTTGCATATTACTTTAGGCGCAGAAGCAACGTATTAGTTAGCCAAATTTTAGTTTTCCGCATTAGAAAACTATTGACAGATAAAAAATCGGTTATTTTTGGAAGTTAAAACAACTTGGTTCATAATCTATTTGTTTTTTATAGGGAGGTAAGTATGTTCCCATCTTTTAAGAAGTTGAAAACTTAATTTTCATTAAATAATGTTATATAGTTTATGTGTATACCACCCATTAATAGAAGTGGCTGAACATTTCTTTTAATATTAAGAGATCAAATATTTAAGTTCTATTTTTATCTTAAAACACAAAATGGAGTAATTTTCTATTAATTTAATCTGTCCTCCTCCATTATAAAAAGAAAATATTCTAGTTTATTTGTTGTAGTGTTTGATTTTAACATATATTTGACTCATTAACAAAGAAAAAAAATAAGACTTTGAATTCTCATTTGACAAAATTTTTATATATTTACATAATGAACTTATAATAGTAAATATAATGTATTGATGAGATTGATATAACTTTGATCTTTTATTAATTAAATTCCTAATGTAACGTTCAATTCTCTAGAACATGTGTAGGAATTCTTCGTTTTACTATGAAAAGCAACTATTGAGTCAATAACATCTAGACTGTGTAAAATTGAAGCGAAACTTCCCTTACTTCAAAGAAGTATATGCAAATAAGTCTATGATAGAACAAGTGTGAGAAGTCTTGTCCTAAAATGAAATAATTAATCGAAATCATCTCAAATATTGCATGTTAGTATTTATGAGTATGTAATGTTAAAGATATTGTATGATTACGTACCCTACACATAAAAGTAGATAAATACGAAGAGGCAAACGAGGTGTTTCAAAAATCAAAATCTTAAATTTTAATCTTAAATGAAATAAAAATTCTAACAAATAAATAATAAAGGGAAATGTTAGCTTTTACTTGCAGAAAAGGAATGATGAAACAGATGCAAAGGGATAGAGAGAGAAGTTAAAAAAAAAAAAGAAAAAAAGTTGCACTTACAATTTTGTCTAAATTACTATTTTACCTCAAACACCATTCGAATCCCCAGGTGTCTATCGTAACATTTTTCTTCTATTTATTCTCTTTCAAGTCAAACATGTTCTTATTATTATCCCTCTCTTCTACATCAAATTTGTTGAAGTGAGAAAAATGAGGTTGGTCGTTGTTGTGATACAAAAACAGGAGGATATATGGCTGCTGCTACTGCTTCAAAGGGGTTTCATTTCACAAATGCAAAGTGGAAGGAGTTGGAGAGACAAGCTATGATATACAAATACATGATGGCCTCTCTTCCTGTTCCTCCTCAACTCCTTTTTCCTTTCCTTAGAAACCCCTCTCGTCCTTGTAATTAATAACTCTCTCTTTTTCTATCATTCATGTTGGTTTTGGGTGGTGGGGAGTGCTTTGATTTGATATGTTTTGTGTTTGTTTGGTTTTGGGTGGATTTGCAGTGGTGGGTGGTGGTGGTGGTTTGAATCTAGTAAGGTTCTCAAATGGAGGAGATGTAGAGCCAGGAAGATGTAGAAGAACAGATGGTAAAAAAATGGAGGTGCTCTAGAGATGTGGCTTCTGACCGAAAATTTTGTGAGCGCCACTTCTATAGAGGCCGCCACCGTTCAAGAAAGCCTGTGGAACTTCCTCCCAAAAACAACATTAACAAGAAGACCCGCCTTGAATCCAATCCTCCTCCTCCAAATGTCACTCATGTGACTCAACCTTACAATCATGTCAAGTCCGTGGCAAAAGTTTCAATCTTTGAGTCTCTCGAGCAGCAAAGGTCAGTTGGATTTGAAGAAAATGTTGAATCAATGAACCACTTTGATTATTCATTTATTATTCTGTGAAAAACTGTAGGTGCTTGGATTGGATGATGAAAGGAGAGCAATGGCATGGTGGTTCTGTTTTCAGCAATCAAGATATGGTTGTTTCTCTTGAAAATCAGCAGCAGATAGAGACACCAATTAGAGGGTTTATTGATGCTTGGTTTAATGGAGTCTCACACAACAACACAAACTCTGCCAACATTTCCTCAAATAAGAACCTCTCACTTTCTCCACTCAGTCTATCAATGGGAGGCACAACTACCAATGATGATGAGATGGGCTTGGGGGTGCCCCAAACGGGTCATCAGGACCATGAAGTAGTAGCAGCAGCAGCAGTAGTACCAAGCTTCCATTTTCAAGCTTGTTACCTCCTGCTACTTGGGTAGCTTCTGCACCAGGAGGGCCACTAGGAGAGGTCTTAAGGCCAAGCACAGTAAATGGGGACTCTAGCAGTAGCCCTCAGGCCACTAGTCTTCACCATCTGGGGTTCTGCAGAAAACACTTGCTGCTTCATCATGGTCTGATAGCAGTGGCAGCAGCAGTCCCACACTTGGCAGTTCAAATGCTAATAACAAACCTGTAGAGCTTGCTTTGCTTTGGTTGAATCAAGGGAAATTAGCATGCTCTACTTGATATAATATTGTGAGATTACTTGTGTTGTGTCTTTTAAATTTTTAAAGTGGTTGTTTTTGTTAGTTTCTGTGTTAGCAACTATGTTCTTCTTGTTCATTGCAAACTAGTCTTTATGGATTTGCTCTTTTTATGTACACTGAGAAAGGAATCTGTCTGAATCCTGAACTGAGATTTTAGCCCATGGAAACACCAAACATGTATTTTGTGATTTGCAGACTTGTTATGTTCTTTTATATATTATGGAGAGGACATATCTTTGGAATTCTGTGTTTTTGTGGCCCTCTTTTTGTCTGGAAAACAAAATATCTAGTTTGACTCTATCAAAATTTTCTCTCTCTCTGTGTCTGTCCTCTCATTTGAACAGCTCATTTGATTTTCACTTAACAATTATAATTATTAGGCACGACAGCAGCTCACATTGGGCCTGTCCCAAACAAAACTCCATTTTTTGATAGGATAAACAAAACCCGATTTTTTTATAGGATATCCCAAATTCGATTTGTGATTTAAACAAGTTACCCTTTTTCGTCCCAATTCTAGGCCGTTTAGGATAGTCTCTCTAAACTCGATTCATTTTGATCCTATTTAATTTTTAGTAAGTTATAAAATTTATATTAAATACAAATATATAATCAATAAATGAATTATTATTATTATTATTATTTTGGTGGTAGAGGGGAGGATTAAATTTAAAAAAAAATATTCATATCATGTATTTTAGGATAAATGTGAGATTTAAACTCTTAACCTTTTATGATAAAAAAATATTTAATCACTCATATTAAGAGGTAATGTATAAATAATAAATTAATATTAAAACTCAAAATAATTCAATATTTAATTCAATATTTACTTGAATTTAACATCATATCTAAGTAATACTAATATTAATATAAAGCTCATGGAAAATATAAATTTATTAAATATAAACACCAAAATAATATTAAGAACTAATTGCATAATACCCTTGTGAATTATGTCTAAAACCAAACAGAAACACATTTAGTATTTTATTACATCAAGACCTCATGTCATCAATTGATTTTTGTTAACTTTAATAGTTGATCAGGATTTTCAATCAAATGACTATTTTGTCAATGAATAAAATAAAATAAATTAATAAAAGAAAAATGTGGTGGATTCTAAATTGAATTTCCACTGTTGAATGCGATCCATCCAACGGTGAAATGGATCTCTACCAACAATTTAAAAAAAATAATAATAAATAAATTCTTACAAAAAATGAAAAATGAAAGAATTTTAAAAAGAAACAATCTGTATCATTTGTCTCATAGTTAAACGGTGGAGATTAGAATTAGGTTTTAAAAAAACACAAATTGATTGAAAAATTTTCCTAAAAAATAAAAAATAAAAATAATTTTATCTTGTTTGATTAGATGGAAGTTGAACATCAAACACATACACTAGTTCATCTTCATCTCTTGTTCATTCACCAACTTCATCTCATCATCACCATCCTCTTTATCATCATCACACAATAAACATATATTTTTTTCTCCTCCACTTATCCACATTCATCTTCTCCCATTCTCTCTCATCCTCCTCGATTTCTCTTTTTTCTTTTCTCTCTCCATTCCTCTTGTCTGATCAGCCTCTTCATCCTGTATTTATCTATCTCTTCAATATATATATATATATATATATATATGTATATATTATTGATGATGATGATGAGATCCCAAATGATGTTCATTAGGGTTCTAATCAAACCTAGATGAAGAAACTTTTCTTTGTCTAGTGAGGGCTGATAATGATGATAGGTTGCTGGGTTGATGATGTTAGTGCACAAATGTTAATCGTGCATAGGTATTGGCATTATATGGTATTAAGGTAGCAACTCATGGCTTAAAATTGGGTTTGCTGAAGGTTGACCAAAGTAAGGTTTGTGTTTGCTGATACTTAGTTGTTACAACTACTTTAGGAGTTGTTACAACAACTGGGAGTTGCTATAACAACTATGTCTGCAGGACTCATTGCAATATATAGAGCATCTTTCTTGACTTGATTTGGTTTCGTGAATTATAAGATTTGCTAATTATTTCTATGATTATTTGCTAAGGATAAATGTTTATTTTTCATCATATATCTATTTGGAATTAATGAGATATATTTTTAGAATAAAATATTTTTTATTTTTATTCTTGTTGGCAATAATCTTCTTCATTTGAAGTTAATCTCTGATAATTTTTTGTGAAATGTGAATTGGTCAGCGGATGCACAAGTGTAGCATGAATCAAGACAACCTTTTGACCAAGTTTGGTTGAGCAAGAGTTTTGGAGTCAAGAGGATACGATCAAAGCTAAAAAATAGATTTATCATACTATTTTTTAGTTGATTTTATTTATTATTTTTTTGTAGCATTTATCTGCTAAGTATTATCTGTTTTTTAGCTGATTTATTTATTTTTACAGCAAAATTATTGTATGTATATGGTATAAATGCATAACATTACAGTGTAGTAACACAAACAAGTAATATAGAGTTAATGAGCGATAGAGTGAGTGCTTGTGTAATCTTAGAAAACTTGTTCTCTAGCTTACTAGGTTATGATTTATTCTAAAAGCTTGTTGGGATAACAAGCAATTAAATCTTTGGGAGAAGATAAGTTTGCAGTTGTTAAAGAGAGTTCAAGGAGCTAAAGATCGTTGAAGGCAACACGAGCTTGCACTAACTTGATTGATGGACTTGTATACGTCTAGCATCAACTTTAGGAGTGAGTCTTAGGTTAAGTAAGTGAAGAAGTTATTGTACTATTTAAGAGTTCATTAATAAATTAATTACTCTAGGCAAGGGCTTGTGAATATAGAGTAAAATCAAACCACGTTAAAAATGTTACTGTCTTCTTTTTATTTTGTTATTGCTTATATGTTTATGTTGTTACGACATGGTTAATTCTTCTGTTATGACATATTTCTATTTTGATGTGACAACAACAATTTATTTGATGTTATAACTATTAACAAGCTGTTACAATAGCTTTACTTGTCGTATCAATTGCCAAAATTTGGTACTATATGGTAAACAGGTTGTTTCAAATAATGATTATGGCTTAAGGTCGATGATAGTGTGGTTGAGGATGATGAAGATTGGTTGATATTGATAATGGTGGGTTAAGGAGAGGATTGATGATGTGGGGTTGATGATGATGATGATGATGCAATGAGGTTGATGATGATAGATTGGTGAAGATCCAATCTTAGATTTGATCTCCACAACATATTTTATATTTTCTCAATTTTTCAAACTTATTTTCTTTCTTTCTTTTTTAGATTTTTTTAATTCTTTGATCTTCATTGTCTATTTTAGAGATGGACAATGCAAATTTATTATTTTTATTTTTAAGAAAATTTAAAAAATTAATTATTTAATAATAAATTTTATTTTTAAATTAATCTTCACTGTCCATCATATGATGGAAAATGGAGATATTTTTTATTTTTTTTTATTTTTTTATAAATTGTTTATTATTTTTAATTTTTAATTTTTAATTTTTTATAATTTTAAATTTTAAAAGAAAATTAAAGAATTGAAAAGATGAAATTACCTTTAAGTCAAATTAATTTGACTAACTTTAACAGTATTTGACTAACAAAGTGGCAATGTTGTGTAATAAAAAAATAAATTTATTTATGTTTGCTTTTAGACGTACCTCAGGGGGTTTTGTGTAATTCATTCTAATATTAATATAAAGTTCATCTTCACTCATCTTGTTTTGGTTCATCTTCTACGTTATTTTCATGATTTCATTGCGATTTATTTTTGTCTTCAGTCCATCTCTTATATTTCTTTATTCTCCTTATTTTCAATCTCTTTTTCTTCTTCAATAATTTTTTTGTTTTAAAAAATTTGGTTTTATTCTTGGATCTAGTTCTTCTCATCATTTAGTTCATTTATTTATTTAGATAAATATTTTTCATTTTAGTATAAAGTAATTAATTAGTCATTGGTGCTTTGCCAAAGTGGTTGGTTGCCCCCCTAAGTTCTGGGTGAACTAGGGTTCGACACTCTACAACCTCAATGAGGTTGTCTTTTTCCACCTTGTGTGGGTCGTGTTTCCACCTTTATATGGGTCAATCTCTCTCATATGAAAGCTGTTTTTTGAGCCATGTCATAAGTATCTCATCCCGCTTGGTCTCGATAATCCTTTAAACCAATTCCAGTGATAAAAAAAAAAAAGTAATTAATTAATTTAAATAATTTTCCTCTAATTCATTTTAGATAATTTTATATTTTTAATTTATAAATATATATTAATTATTTAATAAAATTAATATTTTATATAATAAGATATCTTTATTTGTTAACATAATAAAACATATCTATAATAGTTTTTTCTTTTTTTCAATTATTGCTATTACATGCATTTTTAGGATTTAGAAACAAAACTCATTAGGATTTCGAAACAAAACTAAAAACACGGTTTTTATTTTCATTTTTTATTTTGAAAAACAATAAACAAAAATGCGTAATAGACAAACCCTAGGAGATGAGTAGAAATGAAAAGCAAGAACTATTCATAAACAAGGAGAAGTTGCCATTGAATGCAAAGGGGAGAGGAATCCCTATTGGAGAGTCCCACATGTAAATATAGAAAGATTAGATGAATCCCATAT